>JASTWL010000282.1:0-243467 GCA_035220575.1 Temnothorax rugatulus | reverse complement strand
AGACAGAGTTCAATTCAAAGAATCTTCGTTGTTACTAAATGTGCATACAAGGCCTGTGAATAGCGTTAATTTCTTTTTCGTGGCTGTATCCTGATTAGGCATCATCTTGTCCGCAATATGCTTATAGACTTTTCCATTCAGCATTAACTTAAAAAATAAAAAAGTCGTCGTACCATCTGAAATCGTTATATATAATTGCTTGGTATTATAATCAATTTTATAATAAGTGTTTCCTCTCCGATAGCATAAGCAAAATTAATTTTAGGAAATCTAAATTATTTTATCTTTTTCTAAAAGTAGAATAAAAAATGAAACTAAAAATCAAGTTTTTTTCAAATAATAGACAACTTGAATTAATTATAATTAATGTTTATAAGAACAATTTTATATTACTATTAAAAGGAATGTTTATAACACTGATTACACTTACATTTCCTGGTTAGCACTTATTATGGCATGTTGTATTTTCCAAATTTTATTTCCAAAACATAGAAAATACCTTCCAGCCTGTGACACCACGTATACGCCAACGAACCTGCACGGTATCGTTTTCAGAATGCATTGTGATCTTTAGGATGTCAAGCTTGACGTGTGCAAACTTCATATGACCAATGAACCTTAATAGTATCAATTGCTTCGCATAACTCACAAGCCCCTGCAATAATTTTTAAGCATATTATGAGAAAATGGAAATACTTAATGCTAAAAACTCTCAATTGCTTTGAATACTTAATAAAATTAATTTTCGTTACTCCTCTAATATTGTTGATAAAAATTATATCATAATAATGGATAATAGGAACTCAATTCACAAATATTTTAGCATAACTTGCCAACAATACAAATTGCGCTACAGAACACTTTCTCGTTCTTTTCAACTTTTACAATTTATAAGACAGCATATACGTACATACATGTGCAATTTTGGATACACCTTCCTTCTTAAAGATCTCTTCGGTATCAGCTCCCTGCGGTCAATATATAGCGGCAAAATTGTATACCACATAGTTTTGAATATAAAATGTTCCTGCGTGAGAAAACGAGAGAAAAGGAGGACATTTATAAGAGGACCTCATATTATATTTTGAAGACGCGAGATTGTATAATACATTCGAAGCATCCAAGTTAACGAAAGTAAAGTACAATATAAACATTCTTCGGAGAAATCTTTATTACGCGATAGTGCCTGTCACACGTGCATATAAATACAGATCACTTTCTCGTTCTCTTAACTTTTACAACTTTTACAAGACAGCATATATACGTACGTGTGCGATTTTGGATATACCTTCTTTCTTAAAGATCTCCTCGGCATCAGCTCCCTGCCGTCAATATATATTTCACTATCACTATCATCTATCACGCGGCGATGGTCACGACTGTCACTATCTATTTTTAGGTTACCGCTGTATTCCAGCATAGATTGGTCTTTCTTAACAGCTTCATGCGTCTCTGATTGAGAAAGAAATCTGATAAGCTCTGTATACCAGCTCAATATAATGCAACATATATACGGATATGTATATACATTTTAGATAAAAACGGTCAGTAAACTTTTATAAAACAATACTCTTTGAAATAATGCAAGCGATAATAATTTTTATAATTACCTCTCTATATATCTTAAATGTGCATGAATTTTCTTCTAACTATATTTGTAATGTCATCAACTTTTCACGCTTGTTGAATATTTGCACCATGAGCACCAATAGCTAATCCCATCAGATTTTCTCGAACACTAAATTCATCGGTATATCTAAAATAAGGCAAATTTTACACAATGCAAAAACAGTAATTATTACTTACATCTGCTTATATATAAAATATATGATTACAAAGATAATCTATAGTTACTGTAACGTATACCTATCTTAGATTAGATTTGTACGAGCAAGCAATAAATATAACTATAACGTCGCGAGACACCACGCGAGCACACGTCATTGCGTTAAAAAATATTAATGTAAAATATAATTATTATATATTTATTATTTACCAATATTATCCACATATATTATATATAATAGTGGATTATATGTAATAAAAAATCCTACTAACCTCGCAAAACACACCACGCGAACACACGTCACATCACGCGATACACGCGCGAAACTCGCCAAACTCGCCGCGATCTCGATCGCCGTCGTCACTTCGATCCTTGCGTGACGCGACCAAAATTCGGAATTAAACTTATAGTATTTAATGATGAGAGATCACATTCATATTAACTGTCACATTAATATTAACCTCGCGACACGACGCGAGCTGTCACATCACGACACACACACGCACGCACACGCACGAAACTCGCCGCGCGATCTCGCGATCGCCCCCCGCGTAGAGATCCTATAGTGTAACAGAGATTCGCCAATGATCACGTGATCGTGAGATGACGCTGATTGGTCAGGGTGAATTGTGCTTATGTAGCTGCTGCCATATTGAATTATACATAGCGACAACGCGTGTGACACATGCAACGACACATGTGTTTCACTGTCATCTTATAGAGGTTAGTACATTTTACTTTGACGTCTTTTTATTATTTATAGGCTTTTATTCAACGAATTATTGTTATTGCATTATTAAATGCTTTGCATTAATTATTGCACATTTTTTGTTCAGACTCGCGATGCCAACCTTTTGTGCGGCAAATCGCTGTACCAATAACAGTAATAAAGGTTACTCTGTCTTTAATTTTCCATCAAACGAAGAGTTACGACAGAAATGGATAGCAGCGCTTGGGAAGGGCTCGGATTGGCGACCCACATTTCAAAGAATTTGTGAGGTGAGTGATAAAAATTAATTTTCATTAGTTTATTATCAGCTGTAAAAGGAATAGAGCTTTTAATAACTAGTGTTTCTAATTTATGTTTGTCCTATTTCTCAGTCCTGTAATATTTTTCTTATATTATTTCAGGTCCATTTCAATTCAGTGGATATACAGCTCGTTGCTGGACGGAAGCAATTATGTGAAAATGCCATACCATGCCATTTCTGTGTATGCCCGTATGATAAGGAGACTAATAAAAAAAATAAATTAAGGAAGAAGTCCACCAAGCCATTCGAAACTGCAGATCATGCGTATTGTTCAGAAAAGAAGTCTTTACCTCTTCAACTCCGCTCCTCTAATAATACTTTGCCACACACTTATATATCCGAACACAATTATTTTGCTCACACTGGGAAGGAGAATAAGGAGTATTTTATAAAAGAAGTGTCTAATGATGCAAAGAAAAAATTGGGTTTAGTAAATAGTGAAAGAAATAGACATGTTGATCACTGCCCATTATTGAGGAGTCCGATTTCTATAGACCAATTATGGACAGAATCAAATATGGATATAAATCAGAATGAATCAAATTTGGATATGAATCACAATGAATTAGATATAAATTCAAGACAAGCTTTAATTTCTAAGATAGATACTTTGTCAAAAGACAATGAAAATCTGAAGTTGAAGTTAAATGAAATACGGATGACTCAAACTAGGAAGATAAATGACCAAGATGCAAAACTAAAAGAAGTTACCGCTGATAACAAAGCTTTAAAGAAACAACTAGAGAAACTCAATCAACAGATCATAAGAATCAATTCATCAGTTGATAAATTAACATCAAGACCAAGTCAATATTCTGACAAATCAATTATAAAAGGGCTCAGCCTTTGGACTGCATGTGGTACAAGCGGATACAATCGAGTTAGGAAAGCATTTGATGTTGAGCTCCCTGCACCAAGAACACTTCAGAGAAAAATTCAAAATATTTCCTTCAACCCAGGAATCCTGGAGGATATTTTCTTGTGTCTAGAAAGTAGAATCAACAATATGGAGGAGAGAAGTAAACTTTGTTGCCTTGTCTTCGATGAAATGAGTATAGAGCCTAAAATTGAGTACGATCGAGGTAGTGATTCAAACATGGGATACTGTACTCTTCCAGCCCTTCCAATTGCAGCATCCAAGGCTTTGCTATTTCTTATTGCTGGAGTCTATAAACGATATAAACAAGTTTTAGCGTACCATTTCACATCAACTTCTACAGACAGTGCAACTGTAAAAGACTTTATTTTATCCCTGTTAGAAAAATGTGAAACTTCTGGGCTTCACGTGCTTGTATTAGTTTGTGACATGGGAAACAGAGGTATTTTAAACCAGCTGGGCTTCAGTTGCCGTAAAAATGATATTCAATACAGTATACAGCATCCTTTTAATAAGAAGGAGAAGTTATTTGCTTTGCCTGATGTAGTTCATGTGTTTAAAAATCTAAAAGAAATGCTCATGAAAATTGGGATTATTACTCTTCCGGATGAATTGGTTCGTGAATATGGTTTACCAACGGAAACTATAGATATGAATTTGATCGAATGGCTTGATGAACAGCAGTCTGACATGGGCTTGAAATTTGCACCAAAATTGAAGAAGAAAAATATTAAAGCAAATCATTTAAAAAAAATGAAAGTTTATACTACAACCTCAGTATTAAATGAACAGACAGCAAGTGGTCTTTTCCGATATGGTGAATTACTTCAGGATCCTATCATGATAACGACAGGTTGGTTTATATTGATTTTGCGACACTGGTTTAAAATTGTGACTTCCAGAAACAGACGTTTTGCTCTCAGTTTCCACAACATGGATGCTTATACAACTTCCATTAAAATCATCCAACTAGTGAACAATATATTTAAAAATGCTGACTTGGGAGAGAATTGGAAAGTAACTCGGTCTCACGTAATAATGTACTGTGATTGTATATTGGAAATTCAAAACTACCTTTTGCAAGAGAAATCTTTCGAATTTGTATATCTTGGTAATTTGACTCAAGATTCAGTTGAAAATAAATTCTCTCAAGTTCGATCAAGTTGTCCTAAGCCTACAGCAAGAGACTTCAAGTACCGCCTAAAAAATTTGAGCATATCTGGGGAAGCCACTCGTATTTCAAATTCCAGTTACGACCATGATGACAGCCCCACATTGATCAGTCTCATGCAGAAAATTGAAAGGCCAAAACAAACTTCCGAACTTTCTATTAAACTGCCAAAACTGCAAGACTGTCCATCCTTGTCCTTAGAAGAAGAAGAAACCTTATACAAGATGTGTGGATATGTTCTCCGTAAGCTGCAGTCAAGTATAAAATGTAAAGTATGTTACAATAGTTTACTACACCAGGGACCTGTAGATCATCCCAAAGCTGGACTTTTGCTTGTATGTGAATTTGTAGAAGCTGCATTAGTACGAGTGTCTGATGAAGTGTATCAGATTCTTCATGGTGCAGAATCAATTATAATGGCTTCTGAGAACATAATGAAAGATTTAGGAGGATCACTCAAATGTACTTTGGAAAGTCATATAATGAAGGAATTATCTTCATTTCCATTGTCTACATGTCATGACCAAAGACAAACATTAATTTCAAGATTTCTTAGCATGCGACTCCATCAATTACTACCTTGACAAAAAGTAACCAGAATACTGCTTTTGCTAGTAAAAGTATGGGTTCAAGATTACTTGCTGACGCTTTTAATCCACGTCCCAGATAAAACCTTAAGAGTTTATATTATTAAGTAAATTCCATTTTGTGCAATTTTTTTATTTTATGTTTTTGTCAATTCTAATATTTCTAGATTTTTAGTTCTTATTCTTGAGAGTGGTTTAAATTCAAATTTAAATACATTATTAAATATATTATTATTTATAATATTAAGTAAATCCATATTGTGCAATTTTTTTATTTTAAATGGATATATTATTTTTCACACTTTTGTGACATTGTGCCAAAAATTTAGTTCTTATTTTTTACTAATTTAGATTTTAAATTAGGTACATATATTATTAAGTATATTATTGTCTAAGTAGATTCCATGTTGTGCAACTTGTTTTTTATTTTAAATGGATATATTGTTCCTCACAATTCTGTGATATTTCTCAAATTTTAGTTCCTATTCTTGAGAGTGATTTATAATTAATTTCAAGTTACATATATTATTAAGTATATTATTTTGATTATGTTATTAAATAGATTCCCCATGTTACGCAATTTCTCTGTAAACGTCAAATAGATGTACTATTAATAGAATTTTGTTGAAATATAAAAATAAACATTTTTTTATTAAGTAAATGTGTATTTTATTTCATATCAATTCAAAATTATGTTACAAAATTATATTATTTAATATTAATTCAAAATTAGATATGTCACAAAATCATATTATTTAATATCAATTCAAAATTAGGTATGTCACAAAATCATATTTAATATTAATTCAAAATTATGTTGCAAAATCATATTATTTTATATCTATTCTAAATTATGTTACAAAATCATATTATTTCCATATTTGATTCTGTCAATAATTGCTCTAGAGAACTCCTCGGACTCCTCAATAATGGGCAGTGATCAGCATGTGTATTTCTTTTACTATTTACCCAACCCAATTTTTTCTTTGCATCATTAGACACTTCTTTTACAAAATACCCTTTATTCTTCTTTCCAGTGTCAGCAAAATAATTGTGTTCGGATATATAAGTGTGTGGCAAAGTATTATTAGAGGAGCGGAGTTGCAGAGGTAAAGACTTCTTTTCTGAACAATACGCATGGTCTGCAGTTTCGAATGGCTTGGTGGACTTCTTCCTTAATTTATTTTTTTTATTAGTCTCCTTATCATACGGGCATACACAGAAATGGCATGGTATGGCATTTTCACATAATTGCTTCCGTCCAGCAACGAGCTGTATATCCACTGAATTGAAACGGACCTGAAATAATATAAGAAAAATATTACAGGACTGAGAAATAGGACAAACATAAATTAGAAACACTAGTTATTAAAAGCTCTATTCCTTTTACAGCTGATAATAAACTAATGAAAATTAATTTTTATCACTCACCTCACAAATTCTTTGAAATGTGGGTCGCCAATCCGAGCCCTTCCCAAGCGCTGCTATCCATTTCTGTCGTAACTCTTCGTTTGATGGAAAATTAAAGACAGAGTAACCTTTATTACTGTTATTGGTACAGCGATTTGCCGCACAAAAGGTTGGCATCGCGAGTCTGAACAAAAAATGTGCAATAATTAATGCAAAGCATTTAATAATGCAATAACAATAATTCGTTGAATAAAAGCCTATAAATAATAAAAAGACGTCAAAGTAAAATGTACTAACCTCTATAAGATGACAGTGAAACACATGTGTCGTTGCATGTGTCACACGCGTTGTCGCTATGTATAATTCAATATGGCAGCAGCTACATAAGCACAATTCACCCTGACCAATCAGCGTCATCTCACGATCACGTGATCATTGGCGAATCTCTGTTACACTATAGGATCTCTACCCCCGCGGCTTCGACCGGCCAATCAGACGCGCGGAAAAGCGACAACACTACGTGCGAGATATTTCGACTCGGAACGCTCACTTCTCGGGTAAACATGGATTTTTTCATTATATAAGACTATCCATGCCTTTTTTTTTTATTATAGATTCATCAATATGCGCACTTTTTGCTTTAATTATTGCTTTACAGAATTTTGCATTTGTTCAACTAATTTTGTCATTTGTTTATGCTGATATTTTTTCTTCATGTCTCTTATAATTTCTTCCATATGTCGTTTCCGTTTATAAAAAACATAGATTTTATTAAATAAAATAATAATATAATAGCGACTTAATAATAATTGGAGATAGTTTGATGGATGTTGTTTCAATAATTTAAATTCAGTATACGTCCAATTACAACCAATATACTACAGAAACAGCGTTATGTGCTAACAGTATGGGACATTTATCTACTTAGAAAAATACATTCGTAATTTCGCCAATGATATAATAAACATTAAACGTTCATTTCACCGACTACAATTGGCAAATAATCATCGTGAAGATTCGACCATTGCTTTTGGTCCGATTGATCGTCAAGACATTATATAATCTTTGATACTTATATATATAAGCATCTCATATTTAAAACAATTTAAATTAAATTAAATTATTAAATTTATTGCGAAAAATATTACCTCAGCCAGGGTACGAACCTGGAACCTCCCTCATTCCGTGCGGGCGTCGTACCAATTCGACCACCGAGGCATGTGGTAATATTGTTTTAAATATGAAATGCTTATATATATAAGTATCAAAGATTATATAATGTCTTGACGATCAATCGGACCAAAAGCAATGGTCGAATCGTCACGATGATTATTTGCCAATTGTAGTCGGTGAAATAAACGTTTAATGTTTATCTACTAAGGTTTTAAAATTGGAGTAAAGTATAAAAGTTGTATCTGTCGTTCGAATAATTATAAGCGGTACTATATATTATTACATAGCATACATTATATATATATATATATATATATATATATATATATATATATATATATATATGGATATAATATATAATGTGTGTGTGTGTGTGTGTGTGTGTGTGTGTATGTGCAAAATATTACTTACCACTTTGTCCTTCACATGACACATCGTTGTCTTCATTGTCATCTATATTTTGCTCCGAGTGCCGAGTATTATTCTCTTCTTCAAATGAACATCTAACGTTTTCATTACTTGTACTTGCTAAAAGTTCATGCAAAAAACATTGATTACAATTTTTTTCTTTTGCATTGTACATTAGCATAAGAATGTAACAATCTAAATAAAATTACATAAGAAATTTAACTAAAATTAATTAGTGCAAAAAATTAAAAAATTATTAATTATTAATTATTAATTTGATTTTTACTTACCATTATCAGAATCGCTAGAAGACTTCAATATATTCCGATTAAATAATGTTCTCTTAACACGATGTATTTTTCTTGACCTTTGGCGAATACGTTCGTTATCATAAATCGTTGAAACGTCATCAGAAACATCATCCACAACATCCTGTTGATTTCTGTTTTCAACATCGTCGTCACTTTTATCTTTAACATTGTCTTCAACATTGTCTTCAACATTGTCTTCAACATTGTCTTCAACATTGTCTTCAACATTGATATCTGATATATAAATAAAAAGAGCATTTCAAACATTTCAATATTTGTAGCACATTAATCAAATATATTAATTATGCAACGATCTTTATATATTCATGTACTAATTCGGATAATTTCTTCAAAAATACTATTTAGTTTCATAACTTAAATTTTATCAATTACCTTTATGTAGAACATCATTAGGAACATTATTAGAAATATCATTAGGAATGTTACGTTGATTCGCGAAACTTGTTACAGAGTTATCATTAATTTTTGGCCTTTCATTCAGAAAAGAACTTTTTTTGTATGATTGCAGAACTTCCTGAGCAATTGTTATTGCCACATTTCTTTTTACGGTGTCTGTTTTACGCTGAAAAAATATTTATATATACAGGGGGTAGACAGAATAATGTGAACACCTGGGAAATGCACTACTTATTTTATTAATAAGAGATTGGCCCATTGTTTGTCTTTAATAGAGATTTGTTTAGAATAAGGTTATACAATGCTTAAATAGTCACCAGTGCAATGCCATACAACAATAACTCGATGATATTTTAAATCAGTCAGTTACGTTGAAAATCGTTAAAATTTTGAAAAACAAAAGGCAATTTTGGAAAATAATGTGAGAAGCTTTCTTCATCTTTCTAACATCACTTATATAATCAATTGAAATATGTTCTGCTAGTACAACATTTCATCGGTGATTATTCTCTCTCTCTCTCTCTCTCTCTCTCTCTCTCTCTCTCTCTCTCTCTCTCTCTCTCTCAAGATGACTATTGCAAGACCTTATTCTAAACAAGGATAAAATTTGTATAAAAGACAAATAGTAAATTATAATGTGAACACCTGGGAAATGCACTCCTTTTTTTATTAATATGCGTTGGAGGCTCGGAGCTCTGAGCTACTTGGCTCTCAGAGCGCCGATGTCGCCCTGACTGCTGCGTCGCGCGTCCCCAGAACGTCCGATATTGTCGTCTCGGGCATTCCTCGCTCTCTAGCCTTAACGGCCGACGAACTGGTGGCCGGTGTTTTTCGCGCTCTTGGGGTGCCTCGGTTGATTTCGGATGTTCTGGAGACGCGTGAGGTTGCTGGGCGTGGGGGGTCTGTGTCCCCGGGTGGTGCGTCGGGATCGCGTCCGGCTTCAGGGGGGGACCGTCCTCCGGGGCTAGCGCGCTCCATAATCGTGGCGCTTAAATCGCGTGAGATCCGCGACCACATCATCCGGGCCGCTCGTGGCAAGCGCCGGCTTGCGGTGAGTGATGTGTTCTCGGGAGATGTTCCCGGTCACATTTATATCAACGAGCTGCTACCGACTCAAACTTATAACTTACTGCGTCGAGCGCGAGCCTGGGCCAAGCAATTTTCTTATAAACACGTTTGGACCAAAGATGGTCGCATCTTTGTCCGTAAGGCTCAAGGTCTGCCCCCTATTTCCATCGATTCTGAGGCCGATCTTGCGGAGCTTCAGTGATCTGTTGCGACAGATGTGAGACCTCCTGCTTCGAGTGGTTGCCTCCGTATTGCTTGCTTTAACGCCTGCTCCCTTCCTGCCCACTTAGAGTCAATCCAGGCCTTCATCGCATCGAACTTCTTTCATATTATCTCTATCACCGAAACCTGGCTTCATTCTCATGTCTCTGATGATCTAGTTCGCATCCCTGGATATTACTTGTTGCGAGCTGATAGACATGGCAGGGAGGGGGGGGGGGGTGTCGCTTGCTACATCCACGATTCGCTGCGGGCGCGTGTCCTGGCGTCGTCTCCTCCCGTCTTCTTGAACGAGCCTGAATTTCTTATTCTGGACGTTCGGGGTGACGATTGTGAGCCTCTCTTATTCACGTCTATGTATCGTAGACCCAAGGGTAAAAACTTTTGTAAATACGTTGATGCTCTCACCACTTTCATGCATAACTACAAGAATATAATCATTTCGGGCGATCTTAACTGTAATCTTCTTACTTCGTCCTATGAATCCGATCACCTTAGAGATATGGTCTCGCAGTTGTCGCTCAGCGTTGTTAAGTCGCAACCGACTTTTCACACTTGCTCTTCTGACTCATGGTTAGACGTTTTTATAGTTGATAGCCTTGATAAAGTTCTATCGTTTCGTAAATCGGATGCCCCCTTCATTAACGGCCATGACCTGATTGAGCTCAATTACACGTTTGTCGTTCCACCTGTCTCGAGTCGTATTTTAGTTCGACGCAGCTATAAGGATTTCTGTGAGCCGGGATTCGTCGAGACTCTTACCGCTATGTTGTCCTCTTCTTTCGCTCATGACTTCAGTCAAATGAATCTTAGTGAGCCTGACTTGGATAACATTTTAAACACCCTAACCAACGACTTCACTTCTTGTCTTGACAAGTATGCGCCCATCCGCACTTTTCGTGTTTCTCGTCCAGCTGCGCCTTGGCTTACTGTTCAACTTGCTCGCAGAATCAAACAACGCAATCGTCTTTATAATGTTGCCCGGAGGTCGCGAAACATTCTAGATCTTTATATCTACAGGCAATACAGGAATGATCTCACAAATGACTTGAGAAGGGCCAGGGAGCGCTATCACATGGCGAGATTGTCTACTATTTCCGATCCATCCAGGTTATGGCGTAATCTTGCTAGTCTTGGTCTCATCGAGTCTCCTTTATCTTCTCCTCTCAACTTTTTTTCCCGAGACATTTTAAACGCCCATTATGCCTCCATCTCTAACTGCTTTCCTTCTTGCACACTTTCTCAATTTTCTGACATTATCTCATCTACAGTACCTGACGCACCACTCTTCAGTTTTTCTCAGATCACTTTTAACGACCTTAGCTCCTTTGTCTCCACTTCTTCCGTTTCCCTTGCCTCGGGTTGTGATCAGTTACCACTATACATTATAGCCCTGGCTCTGCCTCAGATTGGTAATCTTCTCACCGCATTTTTTAACTGTTGTCTCAAATTCAGTCACTTCCCGTCTCTGTGGAAGCGAGCCATTTTACGCCCGCTTTCCAAAGTTAAATCACCTGCTTCTCCTTCAGACACGAGACCTATCGCTAACCTGTGTGAACTTTCCAAGTTGTTCGAAAAAATCCTACACCGCCAGATCTCGGACTTCATAACTACTCATCGCATTCTTGACGATCGTCAATCCGGTTACCGTAAAGGCTATTCCACCCAGTCTGCTTTGCTGCGGTTGCTTCACGATATCAAGTATGGCGTCGACGTGGGTGAGGTGTTGATTCTCGTCCTCTTCGACTTCAGCAAAGCCTTTGACACGGTCTGTCATCTTCTACTCTTGACCAAACTCAGACAACTAGGGTTTTCTGATTCGGCTCTCAAGTTAATTTTTTCTTATCTTACTGGCCGATGTCAGGCTGTCGTTGACTTGGAGGGCGTGTTCTCTGACTGGCTGTCGGTTACTTCTGGTGTTCCTCAAGGATCCGTTTTAGGTCCTCTCCTTTTTTCCTTATTTATTAACGACATCGGTGCCTTCCTCAGATTCACCGAGCGCATCATTTTTGCTGATGATACACAGATCTATCGCAGAAGTCCCCTCAGTCAACTGAATGTCGCCTTACAGCTCGTTGCACATGACGTGGGTGTCATCTCCGAATTTGCTGCTACCAACGGACTGACTCTCAATCTTAAGAAATCAAAGGTTCTAATCTTTGGAAGCAGGAGTCACGTTGGTCGCTTAAATCTGAATGACTTACCTCTCATTTCCGTAGGCGGTACCTCCATCCCATTTGTTACAGAGACTCGAAACCTCGGGGTCATCATGCGCTCCGACCTATCCTGGGAGGCCCATGTTTCTCACATTTCAAGAAGAGTACACTTTACACTCTATAAGCTAAAATTTCACAAGAATTCTTTATCACTTAATCTACGCGTTAAACTTGTGACCACCTTGATTCTCCCTTTGCTGGACTACTGCTCCCTTGTATACAACGACGTGACTGACGAGCTAAATACTAGACTTCAGAGGCTCTTAAATTGTGCTATTCGTTTTGTTTTTAATTTGAGACGTGACGAGCACATTACGCCTTACCGGCATCGACTTGGGTGGTTGTCGGTCAAACACCGCCGCCTATATTTTCTTGGTATAGAAATGTTCAAGGTGTCCCACGATTTATCTCCTGGTTATCTCTCTGAAATCTTCGTTCATCACGACCCCTTAGTCAGGCGTTCGTCACGACTAGCGTTACCGCGCTCTTTTCACGTTCCCATCCACAGGACTGAATCCTATCGCAGGTCCTTTCATCTCGCGGGCATCCACTTCTGGAACTCACTTCCTTATGATGTTGTCTCAGCAACGTCTGTTCCTGCCTTTAAAAGCAAGCTTCACGACTTTCTTTTCTCATTAGAGCGTAGCTCCATCTCCTAGAGTCTTATTAGTCTGCTTTGTGCTTGATCTTGTTGAGAGTGTCGACCTATCGCTCATACGTCAATTACCGAGTAACTTTTAAGTGATCATTATTTGTTCTTGCGTCTCTTCCGCGTTAAACTTGATTGCCTGCGTTGTAGTTTGCTGCTGGTTGCTGCTCAATGCACATCTGTCGCTACCACACCACATTATATTGTATTATATTATGTTATATTATCTTTATTATTGTTTATCTAATACTGCTCTTATATTATTTTATATTGTTCTTGCCCTGATTTATTATTTCTGTTCTTTTTGTAACTTTATGTTTCTTTTTTTTTTTTTTTCTTTCTACTGTTCTACCTATGTAATTCATTACTTGCCTAAAGTCATGACTATGGCAAAAAAAATAAACCAATCAATCAATCAATCTCTCTCTCTCTCAAGATGACTATTGCAAGACCTTATTCTAAACAAGGGTAAAATTTGTATAAAAGACAAATAGTAAATTATAATGTGAACACCTGGGAAATGCACTCCTTTTTTTATTAATATTATAAATTATAATTTCTTATTAATAAAAAAGTAGTGCATTTTCCAGGTGTTCATATTATTCTGTCCATGTATTTGCAAAAAATGTTATGCAATGTCTTTTATATGAAGAGAAAAGTAACTGTTTAATTCTAGAATATTCTGTTACATGAGAGAAATTACACTGTAGAAAATTTTTTCATGACGACTACAATCTATTACAGCAAATTCGGTTGGACACATTAATGCGCACTGATGTATTTTAAAGCCATTGTGCACTGATGTAAGCTGAGTGTAAAGTGAAATGCAAATATCTCGAATGATAAAATAAATATTTTTCCAAACAGCACAGTAAAGTGTATTCAAAATTTTCTGGCTTAACCAGTGTTTATGTATTAAACACATATTTTTACATCAATTTGTGTACAACGACTTTAATGTGCAACCGAATTCACTATTATAATAGTTGTCTTAACATCTTTTTTGTTGCAAGTATTCTTAACTGCAAAAAAGTTGTATTCTAAAGCGTCCAAAAGTAAATAATGAAATAATGAAGTAAAAAGAAATACTAACTATTTGCATATTCTGAAATAATTAACAGTAGTTCAAAATAACAAGTTTGACATTTGGGGATACTCCAGTATTTTTATTAAAATTTTACGAATAATTAATTTTCTTTACAATGTAAAGAATATACAATTCTTTACATTCTAAAGAAAATTAATGTAAAGAATATACAATTCTTTACATTGTAAAGAAAATTAATTATTCGTAAAATTTTAATAAAAATACTTTGGAGTATCCCCAAATGTCAAACTTGTTATTTTGAACTACTGTTAATTATTTCAGAATATGCAAATAGTTAGTATTTCTTTTTACTTCATTATTTCATTATTTACTTTTGGACGCTTTAGAATACAACTTTTTTGCAGTTAAGAATACTTGCAACGAAAAAGATGTTAAGACAACTATTATAATAGCGAATTCGGTTGCACATTAAAGTTGTTGTACACAAATCGATGTAAAAATATGTGTTTAATACATAAACACTGGTTAAGCCACGAAAATTTTGAATACACTTTACTGTGCTGTTTGGAAAAATATTTATTTTATCATTCGAGATATTTGCATTTCACTTTACACTCAGCTTACATCAGTGCACAATGGCTTTAAAATACATCAGTGCGCATTAATGTGTCCAACCGAATTTGCTGTAATAGATTGCAGTCGTCATGAAAAAATTTTCTACAGTGTAATTTCTCTCATGTAACAGAATATTCTATAATTAAACAGTTACTTTTCTCTTCATATAAAAGACATTGCATAACATTTTTCGCAAATACATGGACAGAATAATATGAACACCTGGGAAATGCACTACTTTTTTATTAATAAGAAATTATAATTTATAATATTGTTGCGCTCGCCGGGTCTCTCACTTTCACACAAGCACTCGCGGCGCGCACTCCGACACTCTCGCACGAAAGAAAGACTCGTTATTGAAAGAAAGGGAAACTTCTTTAATGAACAGCTCGTTATACAGGGGCTCAGGAAAACACGTCCGAACGTGACGGCTTCCAGAGTTAATCTCCACATCTGGTATATTTTGCATCTGTTAGAAATCAATAATAAATTGAGCATCGAAAAATCAATATTCCTAAACAGGCGTTACTAAGGACGATTCGCATCTTGACGGAAGTCGGCCCGTCGCTCGCTTCAGCTCGGAGTCAGAGAAGTATACCGGGCGGCGCGCACGCAACACTGCCCCCCTTCTTCAGATTGTCGTCCCGACAATCAGAGAGGCAGCTTGCTGTAACTCCTTGGAAGGCTGCTCCTTGGACGGTTTCCTGCCCTACCCTGGGCTGCTGCCACAGGTTACCGAGCTCCGTCCATAGTAGCCTCCACTCCTTCAAGCCTCTTCTCATAGAGCTGGCCAGGCTCCACGACGAAGATCCTGCTTGACCCTGAGTTTCGCCGCCGGCGCTCCGTCCATTCGTCGTTTCCTCTTTGCGTGCGATTCTAGGGTGCCGGGACGGCCTCCTGCCCTACCCTGGGCTGCTGCCGCAGGTTACCGGGCGCCGTCCTCTTCTTGGACCCAACCGCACTTCGGAGGCTTCACGACGAACCGGTGCTCCTCTTCTCTCTTGAGTCTTGCGCGCTTGAGTCTTCTTTCTTCGGGATCAGAGGGGGATAGCTTCCGTGGACCCAACGCTCTAAGAGCACTCTGTCCCCTGCCTCGGCATTCGCCCTCAGTCTCACGGGAAAACCACGGTCAAAAACCGTGAGAAAGGCAGTCCAGAAAGATTCCTCAGGAGAAACTTCTGTCGGTTCCCTTGCCGCCATGCCTTCAGACCGATGATAAAATCTGCAACACAACATTTTAAACGCAGAAAAATCGAACAGAAAACAAGTAACTCCTAAAAATAATAAAAGTACGGGCTCAGTTTTCTTGCTTCTGCGCGGGACACTCAAAACGGAAGTGCCCAATTGCCCCACATTCCCAACACTCCTTTGTTTTCCGGAGTTCATTTCCCCTCTGTCCTTCAAAGGGTTTCTCTGTTTCCGAAATTTCTTTTTGACCGGAAAGAGAATCTCTCGGCGTAACTTCTCTTTTTCCCGAAAAGCAATTTTGACTAATAAAATTGAGCGTCTTCGAACGCTCGATCGCTAACCTGAGAGACGCTACTCCCTCGACCTGAAGGGTGCGCTTCACGAAGCCGTCGGACAACGCGGCGACGAATTGTGAGCTCGCAATTTTATCGCGAACTTCGTGAGAGCATTCAGGGTACGCCTTCTGCGAAAGTCTTTCCAAATCCGCGCCCAACGTTGCGAAATCTTCGCCCGGACACTGTCTCCGATTAGTGAACTGGAGATAATAATTCTGTGCGAGTTCGCTCTCTCCAAAACGCAGCTCCAATTTCGCCTTTAATTCCGCATAAGAAAGGGATTCAATCCCGTCGGCAAACGAATCAAGCAATGAACGCGCTTTCCCACGTAAACAAGATGCCAAAACGACGGCTTTTTCCGTCTCACTCCAGTTATTCGCGACGGCGATGAGCGAGAACTGAGAGAGAAACTCGCGTAACGGCGCGGTCCCGTCGTAAGTATCGGGCTTCAATTTAATTCCGCGAGAAATTCGGTCCCCGGACGCGTCCATACTCGCGCCCGTCACTCGCGTCGCGCTACTCGCGTTTTCGGCCGAAACAAAATTATTGGAGGAACTTAGCTGTGAGATCCTCTTCTGGATTCGGCGTAGCTCGTCGTCACGCTGCTGCACCATCGCCGCGAATTCGGTTTCTCTCTGCGTGCGCTCCGCGCGCATCTCGCGGATCTCCCGCATCACCGCCTGAAGCGTGATCACCTCCGCCGTCATCTCTGGAGCGTCCGACTGAGGAGTCGCTGCCCGAAGTCGTTTCCTTGTGGGAGCGGTCGAGGTCATAATCCGTTTAGCGCAGCTCGTCCTTCCTCAATCCCGGACGAGCCCCCAAAATGTTGCGCTCGCCGGGTCTCTCACTTTCACACAAGCACTCGCGGCGCGCACTCCGACACTCTCGCACGAAAGAAAGACTCGTTATTGAAAGAAAGGGAAACTTCTTTAATGAACAGCTCGTTATACAAGGGCTCAGGAAAACACGTCCGAACGTGACGGCTTCCAGAGTTAATCTCCACATCTGGTATATTTTGCATCTGTTAGAAATCAATAATAAATTGAGCATCGAAAAATCAATATTCCTAAACAGGCGTTACTAAGGACGATTCGCATCTTGACGGAAGTCGGCCCGTCGCTCGCTTCAGCTCGGAGTCAGAGAAGTTTACCGGGCGGCGCGCACGCAACAATATTAATAAAAAAAGGAGTGCATTTCCCAGGTGTTCACATTATAATTTACCATTTGTCTTTTATACAAATTTTACCCTTGTTTTGAATAAAGTTTAATATTTTAAATATGAAATAAAATGTTAAGCGGGAACACAGACTTCTGCATATAACGCATAAGGAAATAAACCAGAGTGCTTCATTTCTATGAAGAACTCTAATTGCTTTATTTCCTTACGCCTTATGCATTATGCGTTATGCAGAAGTCTGTGCTCCCTGCTTTATTAATAGCAAAAAATCTGAAAAAGTACATTTAAAGGGATCCGTCAGCCGTCTGTATTACAGATAAAATCACGATTTTCGTTCTATGTTCCTTCCGTTGTGTTAAGTGAACAGAATTAAAAATACAGACGGATGAGGGATTCTCTTAATAATTATTTTTTTTTGTATCTATTATAGTAATGTAAGTAAAGATAAACTTACTATCTTTTTACGACACAACCCTTGTATGTCAGAAGAGGAATCTTCATTATAATCAGAACTTGTTACATCCACCTTCTGTGAGGCATAGCGTATTCTTTCGCACTTCATCCGTTTTTTAGCGACAGCTTCATTTTCTAAAATCATAATTATTTCCTGTATTTAAACTATAAAAAGCTGTATTGTTTATTTCTATATTGAGCTACTTATTTTTATCAAGTATAGGTATAAATAGAATTTATATGTAATAAAGAATAGTTATTCCATTATTTTATGTATTGTAACTTTTACATAATGTGTTTGAAACAAGACTTAAGTTTAAATAAAAAATGATACTTATTATGAGTACTAAATTGTCTTATTACCAGCTAGAAATCCAATTTGAGCTCTGTAATATCCATCATGTTCGTGATCGTCGTTGCATTTATTTGCACACTGCCACTTTACGAAATATGTATTATGTTTATGGAAATCACTCTCGTCGTTTGGATTAAAGGATACCAATTTTTTTTGGCTATTTTTGATTTTTTCAAAGTCTATTGGCACGCAAAAACTTTCCGTTTTTGTGTCCATAAATCTGACACAAGCGAATGTAGGATTTCCGCTCATTTTTCATTAAATGTATTTTACACTAGGTTATATTCACGGATATATGTATAATAACACTATATTTATTAATAGAGATCACAGCGTGTATTTATCGACAAGCAGTAATATGCCAAAAGCAACAATTGCTAAATCTCAGACTACTGCGTACTACTGAGACCGGGTTACCGGGTAAAGTCGCGGGAGATCTCTAGGCGGATGCCTTGTTGCCGTGTTGCCAGGCACGAGTTGTCGCATGCGTAACCGCCATCTGCCCCGTTTTACACCAGGGCTGCGTTCTGGTCAACTGGGAGTGCGTTCGAAAACATCACTCAATAGATGAAAACCCTAGAAAATCCTATAGTGCACGTGACACATGCTATAGATTTTCATCACTCGTGGTGCACTCGGGTGACGTTTTCGAACGCACTCCCAGTTGACCAGTTCAAACAAGTTCAGTACGTTTATCTAATTGTAAAGAAGGACGAATACTTTGTGTTTATGTGCGTCATATTAAAACTGTTTCTTGAGTGATTTGTATAAAGTATATTTTGAAAGGCCTGGATGAAGTGAAGGCATTAATGTGATCATCTGTACTAATTTAAAGGATAACGACTTGAAAACTTATAAGCAACGCGCTATGTGAGAAGAGTGAATAAAGCATCTACATACTTTTATTGCCGGTAAATATGTTTTAAAAATAGTGAGTAAAAAAATTCTTAGAAGTATGCAAGTTCTGACTTTGTTCCATTCAAACTAACCTCTAATCAAACCTAACAGCCCACTCGGCATGTTATGTTGCTGAAATATTGAAATATTCGGAAATGATGCAGAAATATTTCGTTAACATTTCATTTGTAACTATGCATCTGAAATATTTCAGAAATGTACCTGCAACATGTTTTTTATAATATTGCATTAACAATATTTCTGAAATCTTTCAGAAAGTTGTTTACAATATTTGCAAGTTTCTGTAATATTGCAAAAAAATGAAGCAGTTGCAACATTTCAGGAATATTTCTGAAACATTATAAAAGTAATATTACGTTTGCATTGCATGAATAATATTTCTGTAACGTATCAAACGCAACATTGCATTTAAAGTATTTCTGAAAAATTTCTGAAAGATTGCGTAGATAATGAAAAATTAAATTGCAGGCAGTGAATTTCTACAATATTGCAGAAGAAATATTGTAGATGTAATGGTTTAGAAACATTTCTGATACATGATAAAACTATTATTACGTTTACATTGTACGCGTTATATTTTTGAATGTTTCACATACAACATTGCATTTGTAATATTTCTGAAAAGTTGCTGGCAGACTTTAGAACTTATAATGAAATGGAAGTTTTAATCGATCTTTTTAGGGTTACAATTTTCATCCATCACTACCCTTAACCTCTCATTTAACCCTTTGAACCAACGGCTTAATGTCTCTTTTCCGAAAGACGGAGCCCAGTTTGTTCCGCACAAGAGCCTATCTTGTACGGAGGGCGCAGCTTTTGAAAAATAAATTCCATGTTTACATGCTCTAGTGGACTCGAACCTGGTTCTTCAGATTACGAGTCTGGCGCTCTACCTCTAGACCACACTGCCGCCTACTTTAGAACTTATAAAAAATTAAATTTATTATTATATAATTATTTCATTTTATTGCATTTTTTCTCTTTTATTAAGAATTTTCTGATATTCCAAATTTTGTCATATGGCATTTTTAATATAAAATATAAAATATTTAATAATATTTAATATAAAATAATATTTGACGCTGACTGGCAAAAAACATTTATTCGTATATCTGTATTGTTAATATTGTTATGCGATAGCTTTATGCTCATCAAACTAAGCAAGTATAAGAAAGAAAGAAGCGTCAGAGTCAGAGGATCATCACTATCATGTTCGATCATCGATGTCAAGCAACGAGGTGCCGGTATACTACTTGGATGGGTGACCGGTTCGGACAAACGCGCGGCGGCTATACGCACATGGCTTAATATATTTTTTTTTTGTTCCGGTAACGAAATATTTCATTTTTCACATATCAACAAATAGTTCTTGCGTCAGTAACAAAATTTTGTTTGCTAATACAAAACATTTTTTTCAGTGTAAAATGTATTTGAAATATCTCTGAAGTGTTTCTGCAATATTTCGTAGATATGTTTCAGAAATATTTCAGTAATATTACCGAAATATTGCCGAAATCTTTCAGCAAAGTTGCATTTGAAATAATTGTGCCGATTGAAACATTGCAGAAATGTTGCAGAAACGGTCGTGAAATATTTCTGAAATATTGATGAAAGGTGTAATATTTCAAATGGAATTTTGCAGAAATGTTTCTGAAATATTACATGCCGAGTGGGAGTAGCATTAGCTGAAGGCACTAATTTTCCCTCACCCGAGGGAAAATAAAAAAAAAACAGTAGCATTACAGCAATATTATAATTTGCAATTTTGCAATGTAATACGTTTGTGTAACAGACAATTAATCCCCGATAGGAAAACAAAATTACATGACAAAATCTGAAATTTGGAATGCTGTTATGTGTTTACATTTGGAACAATATATGTAGAAATTTATACTTTTCATTAAATATTTATAAATATATTTGCACAATTTATTTCTAAATAGTATTTTAGCAAAACTACAGCATAATGGCAAATCATGTTAGCGGAATATTTTCATAATTTGGAAAGAAATTACCTAATAATTGATAAATATATTTAACCCGTTGTGGTCACATGGGGTCCAGTGGACCCCAGGCTAACTTTGCGTCTACGTACCTTCGAAGAGACGGTTTTTTCACTTTATTTTATACGTTCAAAACTGACCTATTTGATTTTCACGAGTTTCATGAAAATTGATATAACTTCAAACTGTACAATAAATATACTTTTTTCAAAGCTCGTTATGATACTATTTTTTTCTTAAAAGTATACTATTTTGAGAGTAAAACGCAAGAAGTTTTTTTGCTCTATCTCAAAAATTGAAATTTTGATGAATATTTTTGTGAAAAAAGTCAAATTTCTCGAAAAATTTTTTTCGCGTTTTTTCAACATAAAAAAATTTTAAAAAGGAGAAAAAAATTATTGGATTATAAAGAGGAAGTCTTAAACTAAATTCCAGTTCAAGGTTTGAGTCGATACATCAAAAAGAACGCAAATGGCAACTGTTTTTCTGCGTGGGGTCCATTGGACCCCATGTGACCACTACGTTATTTTTAGGAGGTGTGACCACAACGGGTTAAGCTTTATTATTTTCAAAATATTTTGAAATATAATTGTGGAAAAATGAATCAATATGTATCGCTTCAAAAAAATGTACAATATTCTGAAATTATAATTTTAAAAGGAAAACTTTCAAAACTTTTTAACAAAAAATAATTTTTTAAGACTGCATGATTGTGTATAATTTATATCCTGAATTGAATTTATAAATTTTTGGCAAATATCATTTAGAAATTTTATCCCGACAAAACTGCTGCGTTATGCAGCATCTTAATGCATCAAAATGTGAGATTCCTCTATTTCGTGATGCAATTATTGTACAATATATATTTGGGTCATATTCCTATCGGGGATTATTTAATAGGCGATTTTACAGAAAATTATATCAGTGTTATATATTACTACTGTTTGGTATTTCATTGTTTATCATATTTTCTCAGAAATTTTCTAATAATTTTCATACTTTAGATTTATGCAAAATTCTGAGAAAATACGTTAAATTTCTCAGATACTCTAAAAAATAACTGGATGAAGATTTTTAGAATATCAGTACATTCTCTCTGTATGTTTGAGAATTTCTGATGAATTGTGTGATTTTTTCATATTTATTCAGATTTCGAAAAAGATACGTTGGTGAAAAAAATCGGAAATAATTCATTATTATTCTGAGTGTTTCTAAAAAATGCTCCAAATTCATATAAAAAATCTAGACAATGCTGAGAAGTCTTAAAATTTTCCTAGAGAAATTTGGAGATATTTTTTCCACCAGGGAAACCATTATAAAATGTAATATTTGTTTTCTATTACACAAATAGATTTTGCCATTATTTGCTGCGTTCTGCGTTACACTACGGTCCACTTAACGCTTCGAAGCATTTGTTGCGTTAAATGAACCGCAGCCTTGATTACAGACTTTAATAGCAATTTTAAAATATTACAGAATGGAGAATAAAAGAAATACCAGAAAGAGATATTTGATTGAGGGTGACGATGCAATTACTGCTTCACAAAAGTCCAGGTTGAAACGATGGGCTAGGACACGTAACCAAAATGAAAATGTAATATTTTCTTGTGTTTAATATTTTCTGAAAGTTTCAAGTTGTTTTAGCCAAAATATGTCCTTATTTTTAATGTAAATGTACAGGTTGCACACAAACATTGTGAAGAAGCAGAGCATAACAACAATATTAATAACATAAACATTTCTTTAACTGACGATGATGTTATTGAGGAAGTAAGTTATAGCACATCTTTATTATAAAAATTTTTTGTACAAATATGGCCGATATTCATAGTCGATTCTTATATTTATTTAAGATCATCTTAAGTACAGTCTTAAGATGTCATAAGCCACTCACAGAGCCATATTAGCATCTTAAGACATTACTTAAGATGATCTTGAAATAAGAACCGACTATGAATACCGGCTACGGAACACTGTTACACAGTGTCACCTAAACATTGGTTCTTGCTTTTAATTCCTCGCCGGATCCAAGTATACGAACATTATGAACCAATCATATGAAAGAATTATTGAGCGATTGTTCTCCAACTACGACACAAGTCGACACAATCGTATAGAGCTAAAATGCAATCGCTTAGCGATTCTTTCATACGATTGGTTCATACTTTCATACACTTGGATCCGACAAGGAACTGAAGTCTATACTATACCGAAATGTGAACTTTTATAGAAGAAAATATTACAAGTGATAGTGAAAATTATTCCGAACCCGTCCTTTTCTCTCATTTTGCCAGTTTCTCTTTTGCCAGTCCTATTGCCCAATCAAAAATTGCTGGATTGAGACAGAAACGGAAGAAAGTTACCGTCTCTCTTTTTTCTGTCCCTAGTAAGCGCTAAGCACGACAGTTTACTTTCCAGTATAGTATAGAGTTCACTGGGCGACGCTGTGTAACACAGTGTTCCGTAGCTGGAAAGCACCCTGTATATACTAGGATAATGTCCCTTATTTCTATATGATAATAAAATATTCTTATATATTTTTATGATCTGAACTTTTTTGTGATTCTTATACCAATTGTTAACCTTTTAGACCGAAAAAATGTATAATATCTATAAAAATGTAAATATAAGAATATTTTATTATCGTATAAATAAGAAACATCCTAATATACAGGGTCCCATTTTAAAGGACCCAGGCAAATATCTCTAAAAATATGGAAGATACGGAAAAATATTTTGTATAAAAGTATTATGACTTTGAGGGGGGACATAAGATTGTACATACCATTGGTCTGACCTTGGATAATCGTTTGAAGGTCACATAAAGATCGCCATCAATCTCTTAAATTGAATCCTCATATTTGATTGCATTTTCTTATAGCTTATCTTGAGAGCTTTTCAAAACGTTATAATAAAGTATTTTTTTAGTTATAAGGCTTGAAAGTTACGCGTGTGTGTGTGTGTGTGTGTGTGTGTGTGTGTGTGTGTGTGTGTGTGCGTGCGCGCGCGTGTGTGTGTGTGTCGCGCGTTTTATAGTAACTGTTCTGGCATCTCTGCTTTTGAACAGTTATTATAAAAAAAACAAACACATATAAAAGAAGTGTAGATCCAACCGGGCAATCTCTGTATGGTACACCTTGGATAATGCTAATGCCGGTGGTGCTGTAACTTTCAAGTCTTTAACTCAAAAAAACTTAATGAAAAAATACTTCATTATAATGTTTCGAAAAACTCTCGAGGTAAGCTATAAGAAAATGTAATAAGCTATAAAAAAATGTAATAAAATATGGGGGGTTTAATTTAAGAGATTGATGGTGATCTTTATGTGACCTTCAAATGACTATCCAAGGTCCAAACAATAATGGTACCATCTTATGTCCGTCTCAAAGTCATAAAACTTTTGTACGAAACGTTTTTCCGTATCTTCCATATTTTTCAAGATATTTGCCTGGATTCTTTAAAATGGGACATCTTATATAGTTATTAGTATTTATAATTTCAACATCATCATTATTACATAAATTGTTTTAGGTAAAAATTTGTGACAAATCGGAATCATTTAATTCACTTCAGGAATGTTCGTCAAGTAATGAAGAATATTTTAGTAGCTTACATTCCAAGACAACAGCTAGAAATATTTTGGAATTTCTTTCAATCTCAGATAATTTGCAAACAATTACAACTCCGATTAAAACAAATTGTGCTGAACTTATGTTAATGATATTGCAGTTTAGTAATACTTACATGCTACCCTTAACTGCAATTAGTAATTTAATAAGTTTGATCAATAATATATTTGAAAGTCCTATATTGCCAGAATCACGTTATCTCATCGACAAACTGTTTTATTTTGAAAATAAGGCACAGTTCCATACAATTTGTCCTAATTGTAACAATTATTTGGGAAAGAAAACAGAAATTGGTAATGAGGTTTATTGTAATATGTGCGCCTCATCAATTAATGTCTCAAATTTATCTTCCTCTAACTTTTTTGTGATTCTTGATCCTGCAAAAGAAATTTCAAATCTTATACAGAGCCATGAAGATTATTATGATTATATTGTGCGCGAGAGGTTGAATGAAACTGGAGAAATTAAAGATATTTATGATGGATATTGTTATAAAAAGTTTGTAAACAACTTATCTGAACATGAAAGAAATCGATATGTCACTGCTGTATTCAATACGGATGGTGCACCAAGATTTGAAAGTTCTCAGGATTCTATATGGCCGATACAAATCCAAATCAATGAGTTACCACCTCAATTCCGATTGAAAAACGTGATAACATGTGGAATATGGTTTGGTAAGAATAAACCAGAAATGAATACTTTCTTACATATATTTGTTAAAGAAATGAGTATGTTGAACGAAAAGGGGATAGAATGTACAATCCATGGAGAGAAGCAATTACTTAAATTATACATGCTCATATGTTGTGTCGATGCTGTAGCTCGTGCTCCAATGCAAGGATTAGTACAATTCAATGCTTACAATTCCTGTAGTTGGTGTTTACATCCTGGAAAATGGCATGACGGATGCGTGAGATTTCCAATTCTTCATTATCGTCCAATAGAGAGAGACGTTGTATGTACGATAATAAACGGCGAACGAGCTATTAAATCCGGAACTGTTATCATGGGTATAAAAAATGTTACATCTCTAATTAACTTTCCATTTTTTAATATAATCGATGGTTTTGTACCAGATTACTTGCACTGTTATTTAGCCGGAGTTGCAAAACAAATAACTGAATGTATTTTAAAATTACTGAAGAGAAGTGACATTGAGCAACTAAATTCTCTTTTGCTTGAAATTAAAGTTCCAAATCAGTTATGTCGATTAACAAGATCATTAAAAGATAGACATCAGTGGAAAGCAAGAGAATGGGAAAATTGGCTATTATACTACAATGTACCTCTATTTGGAACTGTAGTAAATAATGAAATTCTGCAGCATTGGTTATTATTAGCAGAAAGTTTATATGACCTTTTAAAAACTTCCCTATTAATAGAGGAATTAGACAAAATTGATGAGTCGCTGCATAAGTTTGTGCTAGGTGTAGAAACATTGTACAAAAAACGTGCTATGACACATAATGTGCACCAATTATTACACATTAGCAAAAGTGTATATAATTGGGGTCCATTATGGGCTCATTCTACTTTCCCATTTGAATCGAAAAATAATAAATTATTAAATGCTATACATAGTGCAAAAGGAATAAACCAACAAATTGTAAGATATGCTAATTTTCAGTGTAGCATGTCAATTGTAGAAAGTAGAATGAAGCATAATATATCCGAAGCAACAAATAGCTTTTGTGAAGATCTCACAATTATGCGAGTTAAAAAATGTATAAAACATGATAACATTATGTATTTTGGCTCAGGTAGTGCTATGGAACATGATATAGCATTGAAATGTAATGTTTCAGTACATTCAGCTAAAACTTATAATCGAATAGTGAAATGTGGTTGTCTGTATACGTCATGCTTACAACAGAATAATCGCTCAAATAACTCTTATGCTCAGTTAGTCGATGGGAAGTACATCAAAATTATTTCGTTTATTCTTGATATTGAATGTAACATTGCACTTACGATATGTAATAACATAAATGCGGTACCAATGCTTGAAAGTAATTATTTATGTAAAATCATAAGTATTGACATGGACTTGCGCACAGTTGCAACAAAAAACATAGAAAAAATTTGTGTATATATAAATATAAAAAACGATATGTACATTGCTGCTGTGCCAAACTTATTATTTTATTAATAATTTGTTTTCTGAACATGTGGTTATACAGTTATCTTTCCGCATGTTGTATTATTTATAAATTATATATTATATAAATACATTTTGAATATTAAATTCCAATAAAGAAAGAATAATAACAATATAAATATTATAATTTCCCATTTAACAATGTCATTGTAATATAAAACATGTAAATGAAATACTTGAATAAAAATTTATAACATTATAATATGGATATAAAATATTTATAATATGGATATTATGTTATACTAATTTAATTATATTTATTATAATTTAAAAATTCTAAGAAAAATTTTTTTTACTTGTCACACATATGATCTGTTAATCTCGATCTCATATGAGGAAATTTTCAATAATTTCATTTAAGAACTTATTTATGTTCTCAAATACATTTTTTGTTGAGTTCTCAATTGTGACCTCAATAGAATTTTTTCAGTAGGGCGCTCTTACAGCTTACTGACGTCTTACAGCCTAATCCATCACTCCTGCATATATAATATGATATACAACATACGTAAATACGATCAATGAAAAACATAATAATTATTCGTTTATTAATTAATTTATTTTAATAAATTATTTTAATTTATTTTAATAAATACAGTATTGTGATGGTAAAAATGGGTTTAATGTCATTGCACATTTATTCTATAATACTATACTATAATGTCTATGTATATAATACTATAATGTCGTGTACGTTACACATCACACTAATAATTTTCGCTATCTATCTTATAAATGCGAACAGCCGCAAAACACGCGGTGCCGATTTTCTTTAGTTCGAACCCGCACTTACTAATTATACCTATCTGTCGCACGTGGAGGCCGGAGGTGTCGCTAACCGTAAGCCACGTGGCCGCCGCGGCGTCATCGTTAATCCTTAAACAAAATTTTGTATGCTTATTTCGTACATGTATAAAAGTTGAAGTACCATTAATATATTTTTATGATACGTACACTGATTTTCGGTCTGTGCAAATTGGCCAATATTTTTTTTTGGTTATTTTCTTCTTGCGTTGCTGACTGGAATGTAGTTTTAATTTGTGATTTATCACTTATTTTATTTAATTTTTAATTCACCAACAAAATTCTTTTTTGACTAATCGATGCATATGTCTTTTAGATATAAAGCACTTATTTATCTTTTCCGTGGTTTTTCCCCATTTTTTCGGCGCTATTTGCTTGCAAGTGTGCACCTTGAACAATTATTATACATAAGTAAATAATATAAATTACTTTTTAGGTTAGATAAGTTCCTATATGTTTGCTGTATTATAAAGAGCTAGGTTTATTACTTTACCTCATGTCGTAATTGATGTGAATCCTCCTCAGTAACAGAATCGTCAGTCCGAGTGTGGGACGTCATTATTTTTATTGTTTAATATAATTATACGTATCACTACATTAAAAAAAAGGACAAACACTGCCGGGCAAAGACGAGCGGGTACAGACTGCCGGTCGTTGTCGGTATCGGTAGCTAGCGACCTTCTCGCTAACCCACCAATCAGTGCACTTCTTCCTACGCCTAGCATCACGGCGCCTGTCCGTAACTCGAGCGACAAATAACAAGCGTAGTAGCCGCGATGCGGCGACATAGAAATCGGTTATAGAAACCGCGCGTCGAAATCTTAAACACGTGGCACACGCCCGCACGGAACGATGGCTCGCCGCGAACTACGCACTACTTTTTCTCGTAGCGTCCTCTATAATATATAGTTATACATTTTCTAATAATGTCGCATTTACAACGTTAATGCAGAGTAGTAAAATGTTTTTCAAAGTTACGTTTTGATTGAATCGTTTAAAGTACGTAGCGAAATGAATATTTTAGAAACATCGCAAATGTTAGCGTTGAGGCAACGTTTATAAAGTCGCAAAGGAAACGTTTCATACAAAAGTTATTTGAACGTCACAAAACATTTCATTTGTGACGTTCCGAATTGTCAAATTAAATGCGGAAAAGCAACGTTTCTGATACGTTCTACAGACTGACACAAATAAAACGTTAACTTGAGACGTTTACGAAATCTTTTATTGCCTATACATATAAAACGTTTCAGATTTGCTGAATTACAGTCGAAATGTGACGTTACAAGAAGGTTACATGTTTAGCGGGTAGGTAAGGAAATCTGTAATTCCGTAATTTTTTCTCGTTTTCTATATAACATCGTAGTTTCCCTGAATCATTGATGTATGTACTGCAATTATAGAGAAGCATTTTTAATTCTGTCAAATTAATACGATGCTACATGAGTAGAAAGAAAATGGTAATTTTATCAATGAAAGAACAGACGACTCCAGCATCACCTTAATCTGTAAGTCAGTTGTAGGATGGTAAGTTGTAAAAAATATTTATTTACAATTAAGAAAAATGTTTAAACTAGAGTAATGAAAAAGAAGATTTGTTTTAAATGTAAATGTTTAAATCATAATAACTCTCCATAGAATAAAATAGAGTAAAAACAAGTTAAAAAAGTAAACTAGGTTACAAATTATAATTTAGACATGTAAATAGATAATAAAATTTAAATTGTTTTAATCATTTTTATTCACACTTTAAGTTTTTTTAAAGAGCGCTAAACCTGATTTTTAATTAAACTTTTATTAAAAGATTGATTTTATTTTTTGTAGAAAATACTGTTGTCTTTACTAAATACTATTATTACTCAACATTATATTATGCATTATGTAATATGACATATTATTCGTATTTTTATCAATGCGACAAGTTCTTGAAGCTCCAAATTGGCGTACTCATCTAATGGAAGACAAACTAACACGACCAATTTTTGGATGGATGCCAAGTGAAGAATTTGTGGTTTATTCAGCGTTGACTATAATTTTGTTTCTGGTGTGCTGCATTATAATAAGTCTTGTACTTTATTTCAGGTAATACTTAATTATATAATAATTTATTTATCGATTAACGTTGCAGAACGTATATTGGTATTCTAATCTTCTTATTTAGTCTTTATATCTATGTAAATATTTATTTTTGTAACTTTATGTTTGATGACTAAAATCGTCGGAATTATTTTTTGTAGAATTTTATGGACTATAGATGAATGTAGAACAAAAATAAAAATAAGAGATAGGTATATTTTATATGTATTTTTCTCGCACAATCCTTTTGTTTTATCGAATGACGTCTATTCGGACGGAACCTGCTGTCTCGATTAGCTGCACGCCGCGTGTTCGGTTGACTCGTACGCCTCATAGCCCGGGAGGTAGAGGCCAAAATTGGTCAGTGATTTTATTAAACTTGCAAAGCTATTTTTTCTCTTATTTTAGTGCTGAAAATGAAATGCAGAGTTTGGCTGCGGTCTTCCGGGACGGCGGGCGTCAGGACGCCGTCGACTTTGTCATAAAAATGAACACATCGGAATGATTTTATTACACAGCAAAAAATAAAACGTAATTTTAACATTTTTTACATATCCCAGAAAGTCCACTCTAAATTTTAGGTTAAAATGACGCATTCATCATGTGTTACTTGTTGACAAATTAGAAATGTTAATTAATTGACACTATACTTTACATTTATATTTGTTCTTTTGACTTTATTTTTTAAGTTATATTAACACATGATATCAATTATTTTACAGATTTTACTTAAATTATGTGTAATAGAAACATTTAATTTTAGTAAATTTAATTATTTTGTATGTCAAAGTTTACGATTATTTGAACATTTATGTTTAACTTTTGTTTATGTGTTAAAATAACTTTAAGACGTGTTGATTTTTAAAAGTAATTGTGTTAAAAGAACTCAAATAATATTTAATTTCTAAATGACATGTATAAAGTGTTAAGTTATCACGCTGACATAAATGTAACACATGAAAATGTTAAGAAAAAAATAACATAGCTGTTGTATGTTAATTTTACATTGAAATAATAATCTAATATTGGTGACACAAGAAAATTTTAACATATGGACCGCTATGTACACACGATTATTTACTGTGTAAAGCTGAGACTTTTTATGTACAATGTTTAGTTAATAAAAAACAATATTGACAGAGTCTGGCAGCTGTCAGCCGGGACGCATGAGTCTGGCGACCCTCTAAACATGTAATGAAAAGTGACCCTCGGGAATCATTTTATTAAACTTGAAATTTGATTACAAGTACAGTTACAGTTTGAAAATGAAAAAAAAGTTGTCTGGGAGCCGCTTTGCAGAAAAAAGGCTTTGCCAGACTCAAAAAACTATCACCCAAGAGATTCAAATATATAAGCGAATTATCTCTATTTATCATGGAAACATTATTTTTTACTTTATCGTTACAAATAATATTTAAAAATGCACGTTCATTGTATATTACAGTTATAATTAATTAGATTCATCATCTGTATGTCATTATCTTCATATGAAAAGATATCAAGAGACACGGTAGTGTCTCGCGTTAAGTATACGGAGTTCTTTTACAAGCGGACTCTGTTAAAGCGGAGCGCGAGACCGACCGTGACTCATTTACGCGACGCGACGGGTTGCGAGTACTCGAGATGTTGAGATCTCATATAACGAGTGAACGGATCAAGTTCTAAGTAGGCTTGATCGATAGCTTGGGGTTCGAATTGGGGGGGTATCTCTTATAACATTTTCCGCTACGTGCCCTACGAGCGGAGATATTACGACGTAAAGTCGAAAATGTGATGTGAAAATTTTAAGATACTTTCTCCTCCTCCTCCTAACGCCGACGTCTCTCGACCAATCAGAGGAATGTAACTTTCACTTTTTCGACACTGGAGGTGCTGGTATCGCCAGTTTCGATATGTACATACATATGTATACTACGTGTGTGTCCTGCGCGCAGTGCAGACAGTGCGTTCAGCGCGCTGTCACAGTCAGTTAACCTACACGGTAGTGTCTCGCGTCATCATCAAGTATACGCGCGGAGCGATACCGACCATGACTCTTTACGTGATGCGACGATTAATATTTTTTCTGATTCAAGGTAATTGTTTTATTTACATGTAATTATCCTATTATTATACGACGCGAAGCGCGACCGCACCGTGACTCTTTTATGCGACTAACAATCAGTGACGAGTATGTATGGTTTATCTATATCTATATATAATTCAAAGTTATATGTATAATGTGACCTCATAATAAGTCAAAGTTTTAATCTTGCATTTTATAATTTATACACACACACACACACACACACACACACACACACACACACACACACACATATATGGAGGGGTTAAAGCCATAGTGTAAGTCAATTTTTTTGACCACTTTTTTTCTTCTTCTTTCAACATATCTGCATGTGTAGACTGCATCTATGAACTTAACTCGATAGGTTAAAAAAAGTGACTTAAGCCACTATGGCTTTAACCCCTCCATATATATGTGTGTGTGTGTGTGTGTGTGTGTGTGTCTGTGTGTGTGTGTGTGTATGTGTGTGTGTGTATACATATCTCATATAACCTTTACGAAAAAAACACCCTAAATAACACCCAAAGAAACACCAAAAAATAATAGCATAATTTTAGATACTTAAATGGCGTTACACCATTTGAGCAAGAAACATCCTAAATAACACCCAAAAAAACACCAAAAAATAATAGCGTAATTTCGGATACCCAAATGGCGTTTACACCATTTGAGCGTTGAGAAAATTTTCGGTGTCATTTTTGGTGTTTTCTTGGCGTTAACGCTCAAATGGTGTAAACGCTATTTGGGTAAATTATCCGAAATTACGCTATTATTTTTTCGTGTTTTTTTGGGTGTTTTTTTGGGTGTTATTTAGGGTGTTTTTTTCGTAAGGGTACCGTCATTTTTAAGGATTAACCATTAATTGAAGGTTAACCATTACTTGGAGGTTAACCATCATCCAAAGAAAAACCCTTAAAGTTGGGTGTGATTTCGGACCGCCAATTGAAGGTTATAACCTTCAAATGATGGTTAACCTTCAATTGGCGGTCCGAAATCACACCAAACTTTAAGGGTTTTTCTTTGGTGTTTTTTTAACGGTTAACACCAAAAGTTGAGTGTATTTTTCCATAAAGGCAAGCTCATTAAATTAAGTGCTGCAGCGTTTTTTCAATCGCTGATCTCTTGATCACATTGTTAAATTTCAATATAGCGGCCAAGGGTTGCAAAAATTATCTTATAATTGCCAAAGTCTGAATAAAGTATAACGATTAGTTTCTATTTTTCTGAAATTCAATGTTTTAGGGTTTTTTAGTGGCTATTTCCGCCAAGGTTGTGAAAAACTCCATAATGCAAAACGTTTAGAAACATGACGAAACCTTGGAATCTCATTCTTATTAGTTCGTCAACTCTCAAATTTTCTAAGAAAAATGTGACTTCATGTTTACTATTCGAAAATCGTTTTAGAAATAACTTTTTAGATGCTGGCACTGTAAAAGAATGATGCTTCAAAATTTCGGGTACACTCTGGGAAAAATTTTTACCGATTTGGACCCACAGTTAAGCACTTTAACATTTTGGTTAGTGCCCCTTAAGTGAAAATTATCTTTGCGTAACTGAATATCGACAAAAATTGAGAGAATTGACCAGTATAACTTAAAAATCTTTGAAATAGATAGAATAGCTAATTATGATTTTTAGTTACGCGGTCTTATTTCTAGTCCAAATACGTAAAATTAGGGTTAAGATCCAAATAATTTGATTACTATAATCGTGAGTCCCAAATTTTTCCCAGAGCAGGTAACGCTGACTTATTTTCTATCAGCGTTTTATTCAACGTATACCGTCTATTATTGTAAGAAATTGTAAGCAATTGCAAGAAATATTGTTATGCATGTGTTACGTCCCGGGATTAGGATAGGAAAATTGGGAAGCGAAGGAAAGGCTAACCAGTGGGATAGGGGTATGGAAGGACGGAACCAGACGCTTAAGAATATTGCTCGCAGGTACACGCTCTGAGGCGCGTGGCGCGAGCCGAACGCACTTTCGATGGCTCAGGAAGGGTCAACGTCCGTAGGGACGATAGGACGCCTTCCGTGAGCGGTGCGATCGTCGGTCCTCTTTTGAGTCAGGGAATTTAATCTCTTTAACTTAGGATCGGACCTCGTGCGATTTCGAGGGGTGCAATGAGTGGTGGGTGAGGTCTTAGGTTATAAATGAATGCAGATTGAAATTAATATTTAACATAAGATAAACATTTATTACAATAATGTAGACTAGGTGAACAATAAATGGGAATCAGGCAAAATAAAATTGAATACATTTGTAAGTGTGAATGTCGGATGTATGTGTAACGTGTGTGTGTTCTTCGCGGATGTTATTCGGCCCTGATCGGACAGGATTTTTTGAAGGGGAAACATATTTAAAAATGGACATCCTGCCCGCTATTATTACAATTAGTCGGAATAAAGTTACATAAATTTAGCTAAGAGTGGGTGTGGTATATACGTGTAAGTTGATTAAGTTAGAGCATAAAAATTAGAATACATAAACTTTATTTACTATAGTGGTTATTAGTCTAAGGTTATTACCTCGGGATCGACCACTTTCTCGAGAGTGATTGTGGAACGGTAAAAAACGGTTATGGGAAACAGGTAGGGGAACTCTTGTTGCGGGAAATAAACGGGGATGAGAGTTTCGTGGGGGTCGGTGGTTTCAATGATGGAACGGAGTCCGACCAGGTCGAACTCGTAGGGACCAAGTGTAAAGAAATCAGGAGGAAGAGGATCGGTGTGTTGGGGGAAATAAAATGAGGGGTTTAAAAGGAAGTGGTGGGGAGGGAACTCTCGCGTGGGCTCCTCAGAAACCGAGGAATAGGAGGGGGATGGAGTTCTCGGAGACTCCAAGTCCTCGGCCAGACGATCCTGGCTCCGCGGGGAAGAGAAATGCGGTACCTCTTCGAATTCTACGGTCGAGGTATCCGAGACCGCGGGAGAGGAAAGGTCCTCGCGGGGAATACGATCGCGCGTATTCGGGACTTAGGTGCGGGGAAGGTGCGGGGGATGGGGAATTGGGTAACCGGGGCGAACCGGGGAATATGAAGGTTCGAACAGGGGAGAAGAATCGGAGGCGTCGGGGAGCACTCGATAATTAAGGGGGCGAGAAGGCGAATTAGGGGGTGATTGACGGAGCGGCGAAGGTGGTTCCTCCGGTTGAGCGGGTGGAGGCGGTGGTGTGGCGAGTCGCGGAGGACCGGCGTTCTCCCGTTTGTATCGGAGGAACTCTTTAATTATTTTCTTAAGTCCCCTTCGTGCTTGTTTGTTTCGACGATTCCGCCCGTGTCTCGCGACGTTTTGGGACTTCGTAAGGGGACCACGCGAATCCACTACAAATTAGCGGGGTTAATTACCGTAGTACATTAATCGCTGAGAAGTCGGCTCGGGTTCAGGTTAAAGGGGGAGGGTCTGCTGACCTTGCCAACAGTAATAGGAAAGGAGATTGTTCCGACTCCGCCGATAATTCAGCTAATTCGGAAGTAATAGGAAAGGAAGATAACTCCGAGTCCGCCGATAATTCAGCTAATTCGGAAGTAATAAGAAAAGAAGATTACTCCGATTCCGCCGATAATTCAGCTAATTCGAAAGTAATAAGAAAAGAAGATTACTCCGAGTCCGCCGATAATTCAGCTAATTCGGAAGTAATAAGAAAAGAAGATATCGGGGATATTTTTCGCAATAAATTCTTTACAGTTTTTTCAATGATTAAATCGTGTCGATTTAATTCCGGGGAGGGAAGGGTATTAATTTTCCAAGATAGCTGTGTTTCAAGTCCGACAAATAATCGGCGCGCAGTCTATTAAGTTGGAATATATGCATATGTACAGTATGTACATTACAATTCGTTCTTCTTTACTTAAAAAAAGTATAGAATATATGAACACCAATACCTTGTTACGGCTCCATCTTTCTTCAATAGATGTCATAAAGTTTTCGAAACGAAATGCGCTAAAATTATCTAGCGGTCCAAAGATTCGTACATCGGGATATAAATGCAAAAGATTATGGATATTATGTGTGACATACTGTTTGCCATATAATATTTCAAAAGAAATTACAAAATTATTGAGCAAAGCTTCTGCATAATTTATAAGTCTGGCACAGACTTGGACTTGCAAGTATTGTTATAGCTACCTGAAGTGTAATAAAATGATCATAAGGGAAGTCTTTTTTTAATATGTGTTTCAATACAACAGGTCCTGTGTATAAAAGGAAGTTTTGAAATTCCACAGCTTTCCACACTTTGACATCCCGTGAAACATTCATTGATATAAATATGCTATAATATACATATCAATGGTTTAAAATTGGTATAGGTATAAGTAATAGACGATTATTATACCGTATAGCAGTATACGTTAAGAAATTGTAATAAATATACATTTTTTAAACGTTCTAATAAACCTAATTAATACTTACTGGTATAAAGTAAAGTAAAGTAAAGTACATTCGTAAATTGCCAATATAATAAACAAATAAATACGTTAATAATCTTTGTTACTTGTATATAAGCATCTCATATTTAAAATAATTTAAATTAAATTAAATTATTAAATTTATTGCGAAAAATATTACCTCAGCCAGGGTTTGAACCTGCCGATACAGCACAAAATGTTTTCAAATAATATTTCTGAATATTTCTATAAAAATATTGCAAGAAATATTTTAAAATGATTTTAGGAATATTTTAAAAAAGTTAAAAAACCTTTTGTGATAACATTTTTAAAAATATCTTAAGAATCTTTTAAAAATATTTATTTTAATAAATTTCATAATTTTAATAAATTTAAAATATTTTTAAATATTTTGGAACGAGGTTATAAAACAACAAATGTGTAGATTTAAATTAATATTTTAAAAATATATTTCAAATATTTAAGAAAATATTGTCTTGGTGATAAAGAAGAACATTTTTATAAATATTTTTAAAAAATTCTTAAAATATTCTAAAAAATGTTATCACAAAAGATTTTTTAACTTTTTTAAAATATTCCCGAAACCATTTTATAGAAATATTCAGAAATATTTTTTGAAAACATTTTGTGCTGTATGGGCAGGTTCGAACCCTGGCTGAGGTAATATTTTTCTCAATAAATTTAATAATTTAATTTAATTTAAATTATTTTAAATATGAGATGCTTATATATAAGTATCAAAGATTATTAACGTATTTATTTGTTTATTATATTGGCAATTTACGAATGTACTTTAATTTACTTTACTTTATACCAGTAAGTATTAATTAGGTTTATTAGAAACGTTTAAAAAATGTATATTTATTACAATTTCTTAACGTATACTGCTATATATAATATAAGAATTGTTTATTATATAATTATTTGCCAATCCTAAATTATTGATACGTATATCACACCATATTTATACCAGTTAGTAGGGGAGACCGGGGCTAGACCGCTAACGGGGTAAATCCGCAAAATCAAATATCTCGGAACCTGTATATTGTGCGAACTCGCTATTAACATTGTAAACGCTGCTTATGGTACCCATGTGACCAACGGAGTTTCGGCAGGTTACCTGCCGTGTTATGATTTTTACGAGGGCAAACGTGTTTTCGGAAGGTGAAAGTGAAATTTTCTGCGCGTGGAAATTTTGTAATATCTTGAATATTATTGTATCACCGAATCTCAAAGTAAGTGATTATAAAGAGTAATGCATGCTGAACACGAATCCAGTGTAGTTTTTTCATTATCGTTGATGTCTAATATTTCGTGGGCGATCAAACCTGAAACTTATGTTTGGGGCTTATCCGCCAGTAAGCACCCGGGGCTGGTCCGCCAGTCTCGTCACTGTGGCGTGCCGGGCGCACGACTTCAGCTCACAGCGATTTCAGGTTAGGTTTCCCTCGAGCGTGATTCTGTCTTCCCTTGCACGTGCGTCAGTTTGTATAGGAGGGAAATGGTACGCACGTTTCGTCGCAAAACGACTCCCGTCGACAAGAAGCAACTCAAGAAGGCAGTTCTTGCGGTGAGAAAAGATAAAATGAGCGTTTCCGCAGCCGCAAAACAATTCGATGTCCGGAGAAGCACGTTGAACAACTTGAAAAAAAAATGCCACACAAACAGAACCGCAGCCTTCGACGAGCAGTGGGCGTAAATCGAAATCAAGGAAGCAGCAGCGGTCGGATTCTGACGAAGACTTGGATAATACGTGCTGCGTGTGCTCAAAGAAGTTGACAAGCAGAGCATATGGGAAACAGTGCATTGCGTGCGAGCGTAGGGCACACAACACATGCGTGCGCTTGTCAGGATCTGTATTCACGTGCCTTGATTGTTTTATGGAATAGGTAAAACAATTATTTTTTAATGTTTCGCATAAAAATTTGAAATAAATTTTTATTTTTCTCTTAAAAAACAATTATTAAAATGTATCCTATCATTTTTCAGGATTAGATGTACGTATATGTATTGAAAATGCAGTGTAACGGATTTACCCCGGGGGGGTAACGGTTCAACCCCGGCATTTTTGAGATTTCAATTTTTGCACCGTTGTCGTTTTTGCTCTATACCGGTTAAACAAAGCGACGCAGATAAAAATTTCCTGTATAAATTTTGTAGCTAAAGGTTCACTCTTTACAGTGGTATAGCAATTTTAACTTAAATTATTTATTTTGTTGTTAAAAATCGGCATCGAAAAAAAACTAGCGGTCTAGCCCCGGTCTCCCCTACAATTTGACATGATTATATATGAGTTCATATAATTTATATATAAATTATATATAAGCATTTATCCATGTAGATTATATATCATTATATATAATCATATATAAACTTTAAATTAGGATTATCCAATAGATGGCATTCAATAGGATTCGTTTCTCGTATTTAAAATTTGACGAACAGTGGTATAAAAACGGTATCAAGAGACACGGCACTGTCTCACGTCAAGCAGTGCCAAGTTATAATATATGGAATAAATCATTTCAGTTTTGATTCTACAGCTTTTGATAAAATATACAACTTAATTTATCAATGCTTTATTATCGAAGTTAACAATTCTTTTTTAATATACAGGGTGTTTCTCAAAGACCGCGCACTAACTACATAGCGTTATTCGTTATCAAAAATTGAGTCGAAAAGTCCCGAACCATTTTTTTCTATAATGCTTAACCAAGCTGTAATTATTGAGTAAAGTCAATCCAATCAGCGCCGTTCTTTAACCGGGCGCAGTGAGCCACGCGCCTGGTAGTGTGCGTGAGCGCTCCGCCGCTACCGCGCGCGACACGGCCGCGGCGGTGCTGCGTCTTCGCGCGCGTCGCGTGGAATATTCTTACGCATCGTAATAATAGAAATAATTTCTTCTTGCACTAAGAATTACATGTTATTTCTGTCAAAAGTACCTTCTTACAAATTTTGATAACAAATAGAACTTTCGCCAAGACATAAACCATCTTCAACACATAAAGATTTAAACAAATACAAAACAATAAAGTGTGTATTTTACAAAAATTATTTTCTAAACAATCCGTTTCGTTAGATATCTCTGCGTTCATTAAAATTAAATTTTGAAGCATAGCACTTATTCAATCTTTCTACGAGATTCACCTACAGTTACTCAGAAGTAATAAATTTTTTAAGAGAAATAAAAATTAGATATTTAAATAATCTTATGCTTAAAAAAAATACGTAAAGCGTATTAAAAAATAAAGAAAGGTTTCTTCCTTTATGAGAAAACGATTTATCTTAAGTCAAGAATAACGCTTTTCAGATGTACAATTTGAAACTTAAGGCAAATGAGAGCAAAACGCCGATTTTATAGCGAATAATAAGTCGCTCATTTGCTGCAACAATGACAAAACTCAAAAATCGCTCTTTTTGTGTTATTCGTACAGGGAGAAAGGTTGTTACATGTACTATTCACAGTTAAATTGACGATAAGTTTCACGAACTCACTCGAGAGAACAGTTGTGTCGCTATTGTGCCATATCATTTAGTGAATTATGTAGGTTGCAATACTGTCTTATCTCAGTCAATCTCAGTTGTCATTTTGTCGTTGTAGTGAGAACATCGTAAAAGTTGCAAAAAGAGTAACTTGCCAATACGGTATTTTAAAATTCTCACAGAAAGTTATAACAACTCAAAACTTTAAAACGTGTCTCCTGAAAAATCACAATTTTTGAGTGAGACAGTATGATAATGATTAGCATCCTATATATGTTCAAAATTTTCCTGCGTTATTTTAAAGTAACAAATTCTGATACAATTAATTTCTATATTGAAACACTCTATATACTTTATTCAGTATAAGAAGTAAGAAGTAAGGAGAAGGGGAGGCAACTTGATAACTGGCCTCTCGCATTTTAATCCGTAATTTCTGCTAAGTATTCTAAAGTGCGTACATTTTGATTAGGCTTTAATGTAAATCATTATTTTAAAAAAATAATAACCTACTTCAGGCATAGTAAACTGTTTGCTACAGAACGCAGAACCACAACACTCTTCTCCCTTTTTCCTCCGTGGATGAAAAGGGAGAAGTGCCGTGGTTGCGGTGCTCGAAATTGACTATGTCTGATTTATATTATGTTCATTAAGATATTTTTATGTTCATTAAGATATTTTTAACCCTTTTAATGTGCGTACATTTTTTCGGTATCTTCTAAATGCATACGTAGGTCTGTCACGTTCAACGCTATTTTTTTCCTACCTTAAAATATTTAAAAAAATCTACAAAAATTCATGAAACATCTGTCTACATTGTAGTTGACAATTTTATCATACGATAGTCATTTTGAAATAAACATCGTTTATTTAATATCTTCTGACAGGCTTGCAAGTTTTATAGTTATGAGCAGATATCACTTTGGCTCGGACGTCGTAGATCCACATATGCACGTTAAGGGTTAAGAAGAGAAAAATTTTACGAAGTCACGTTCTTAATATTATGGTCAAGTATTGATTGCTCTAGTCGTTAAAGTTTTTGTAAAATATAACAGTACTGTTACAATATTTTTGGAAATAAAAATTGAGAATATTTTTAATGATTTATTTATTTCTAAAAAATTGACTAATAATATGTACCTAGTAAAAATTATTTATTAATTGAATTATTTTAAATAATCGCTGAGTTATAAGATGTTAAAAACCTTGCTTGTTAGTTATTCAGGTGCGTATATATATTTTAAAGGCTTTTAAAAAATTTTAAATAAATATTTGAAAAAAGTTGGCGATTGGAAATTACTACAATTGTCCTGTAAGAATGCTGACAATGAATATATATGTATGTAATATTTATTACTTTGAATGCATATTTTAGGATTGTAGACTTATGTGCAATGAATGCTTCGAAGAGACAGCTCTAAAGAGTATATAAATGTTATGGTCAAAGCCCGAAACACGGGCATTCCTAGGATTGACTGGTCAATTCTGGGAAACGACCAAGCGTCTTGGTCAAAGCCCGAAATAAGTTTTTCGGCTTTTGACTAGTCAATCCTAGGTGTGGCTTAATTCGGACTGTGTGACTGTTAACAAATAAAATCAAGATTTTTTTTTACTAAATTAAATTCTTATTGTTAACATAATGTAGCTTTTTATTTACTTTACTCTTGTACATAGTTTTTTTCTCCTTAAGTTTAAAAATGTAGCTTTGGGAAAATATTTTATAAACATAACATCTTAGAAAGTACTTATATTTAGTGTATGGTAATTCTTTACAATAGGACCCTTTCCGAATTTTGATATTTTCTTGCGGTTCTCTTGGTAAAAACCTTTGTTGTGACTCCGACAGTGATAATCAGTCGGGGAAGTCCGAAAAATATGTACCCTACCTATTTTTTTTACCTATTTTTACTTTTTTTTCTATTTTTTCCAACATGGCTTTCCGGATCTTCCGACGTTATAAATATATAGTAGTCCTTAAGGGTCGATATATTCTCTATTATCTAAATATAGCAGTCAATGTCTTGTACTGTTGTTTACATGAAGCCGAGTAGGAGTGGGAGGAAAGGAAGACGAAAAATGTACTACGCGACGAATAAAATTATAACAAACAACGGTATTTATGCATAAAAGAGGCGCACACACACACACGCACACGGAGGGGGGGTGCGGCGGGAGGGGCCAATAATCAAGCGTCTTAATTCAAGGTTATAGGATATATTGACGAGTAGTGAAAGGAAGACGAGGAATGTAGGGGAGACCGGGGCTAGAAGTCACACGGGTAAGTTGTCACATAGCTTATATCTCACTTAATAGATTGAGTGGAATATTCTTCTCTATAGTGTAGGTTGCTCCTATCGTGTTAGTCGAATGTACGAAATAGCTCGTTTCAAAAACATCGCATGTGATATTTAGGAGCATTTTTTTAAAATTGGAGGTTGTGAGTAAATTTTTCTTACCTCTATTTTTACCATTCTGTTGGTTTTTGGAATTACTAGTCGCAATTTCTTTTTAGTCATAAGAAACATTATAGTTTTAGGTAATTTTTCCTGTATTTAGTTAACCGTTATTGCAACATAGTTTATAAATATAATATTCTTTGTTCAAAATGACCGTTCGGGGTAAGGTGTCTCAAATGAGATGGGATTAGTTGTCACGTATTTCGTCTGCTGTTACATGGCGCTGTAGGTTACGTGAAGTTACGCATGCGTGTGAAATGATCGCCGATCGTGTCAACGTGCTTTGCCAACGCCTTTATCCGTATACAATAAGCGATTACGCGACAAAATAGTGTTTTTAGACAGATTTTTGATGTTTTCTCCATGGCTCGAAATCGCGAAAGAAAAACAGCTAGAGGTACAACTCCACTCGATATTATGCTTAAAGCTGTCAGAGCTGTGAAAATACATAACCTGTCAATCCGACAAGCTGCTTTAGAGTTCGATATCAACTATCGTACATTAGCTCGTTATTGCAAGAAGATTCCAGAGGAAGACTATGTATGTGAAAATATTGTTATTCCAACGATTTTTGTGGGTTATTCTAAAGCAATACAGATTTTTACTAAGTCTCAAGAACAAGAATTGGTAAATTACATTTTACGTGCTTCGGATATTTATTTTAGTCTCTCTCCCAAGAAAATCAGAACTTTATTATGCGATTATTAAGTTAAACTTATAAAAAATTGTCACTAACTCTAATAAAACATTAAGACAGGAACTGTTTGTCGTTTCCTCTATACAAAAGATATGTGACAACCAACCCAGAGTCGTGTGACAACCAACCCTAGGTATGGGGTAAGTCGTCACATTTTCACGATCTTGTTTAAAATTAAATAACTTTTTTGTGTATAAATATATATGAGTCTAATATTTTTTTTTCTTATACCTAAAGGATGTAGCTACATTATAAAGTACTATACAATATTATAAAATATTGCTAACATTTTTTTAAAAATCAGTATTTGAAAAGTGTGACAACCCGCCCCGGTCTCCCCTACTACGCGACGAACAAAATTATAACAACGGTATTTATGCATAAAAGGGGCACACACACACACACACACACACACACACACACACACACACACACACACGCGCGCGCGCGCGCGCGCGCGCGCGCGCGGGGGGGGTACAAGGGGGGGCCAATAATTAAGCGTCTTAATTCAAGCAGTCAGGTATCACGCTGGGAGTTTGTTTAGTTATATAATAGGGGGGGGGAAGGGGCTCCGCCTATTTGTGTACTGTTTATACACATGTACTATACACATGTATTATACACATGTATATAAACAGTACACAAATAGGCGGGGGAGGGGCTCCGCCTGCGGCCTCTTCCCCCGCCTCTTCCCCCGCATAATAAAACTAAACAAACTCCCAGCGTGATACCTAACTGCTTGAATTAAGACGCTTGATTATTGCCCCCCCCCTTTGCCCCCCCCCCCCCCCGCGCGTGTGTGTGCGTGTGTGTGTGTGCCTCTTTTATGCATAAATACCGTTGTTATAATTTTGTTCGTCGCGTCGTATATTCCTCGTCTTCCTTTCGCTACTCGTCAAAATATCCTATCTAATATATCAAAGTACATGAGGGGAGGTTGGTGACGCGCTTTAAAAGTATTTAACTGTTTAAAGCGCGTCACTAACCTATATAGGTGTGTGTGTGTGTGTTCCGGCATGTCGGAAAAAAATAGGTATAAAAATAGGAAAAAAAATGGGGAAAAAAATAGGTAGGGTGCATATTTTTCAGACTCCCCCGATTGATTATCACTGTCGAAGTCACAACAAAGGTTTTTACCAAGAGAGCCGCAAGAAAATATCAAAATTCGGAAAGGGCCCTATTGTAAAGAATTACCGGAAAAAAACTATGTACAAGAGTAAAGTAAATAAAAAGCTTATGTTAACATTATATTAACAATAAAAACTTAATTTAGTAAAAAAAATCTTGATTTTATTTGTTAACAGTCACACAGTCTGAATTAAGCCACACCTAGGATTGACTAGTCAAAGTCTGAAGTGCTTTTTCTTAGTTTCTAACTTTGACCAGCTGTATTAGTTATTCCTAGGATTGACTAGTCAAAGTCCGAAGTGATTTTTCTTAGTTTCTAACTTTGACCAGCTATATTAGTTGTTCCTAGGATTGACTAGTCAAAAGCCGAAACGCAAAACTTATTGTGGGCTTTGACCAAGACACTTGGTCGTTCCCCAGAATCAACCAGTCAATCCTAGGAATGTCCGCGTTTCGGGCTTTGACCATAACATAAATACAAATTTTTTAAATAATTTTTTGATAATAATAATTATATTCTTTAAATATACAGGGTGACCCATTTTAACTTAGGCAGCCAAATAACTCGAAGAATAAGCACACTACGAAAAAATGTTTCGAGTCAAAATTTCGTCATTTCGAGGGGGACGTACAATGACGTTAAAATTAGCCCCCTCACCCTTCCCCCTGGGTGGTGAGGGGGGGCAAGTTTGAAATCTTAAACGGGAACCCCTATTTTTTATTGCATATTCGGAATCTTTGGCTAAAAACACATACAATTTGTCTGAAACATTTTTCTCGATTCATGATAGATGGCGCTGTAATCGACGAAATTCAATTTCTTTGATTTCTCTTACTGAGAACCCATGCTTGCGATTCTGCAATAAATTAACAATAAAAATACCACGTTTTCATTGTTAACACTCGAAATTAGTCTTAAAACAAACTTCTCATTATTTTTTATTACTCATTAATTACTTCTCAAGAAACTGCTTTTAGCGTAACCCAGGAACAACGTCGTGGACGTAGCAGTTTTCTGTTCCCTTCGGGGTGCTTGATTAACGTGAGTCCCCTCGCCTCTCACAATTCGGGGTGCTTGAACGTGTGGTGACCCAACCAGTGAAGGCAAGGTCAAGTAGTGACCCAGCCAGTGAAGGCAAGGTCAAGTAGTGACCCAACCAGTGAAGGCAAGGTCAAGTAGTGACCCAGCCAGTGAAGGCAAGGTCAAGTAGTGACCCAGCCAGTGAAGGCAAGGTCAAGTAGTGACCCAGCCAGTGAAGGCATGGTCAAGTAGTGACCCAGCCAGTGAAGGCAAGGTCAAGTAGTGACCCAGCCAGTGAAGGCAAGGTCAAGTAGTGACCCAACCAGTGAAGGCAAGGTCAAGTAGTGACCCAGCCAGTGAAGGCAAGGTCAAGTAGTGACCCAACCAGTGAAGGCAAGGTCAAGTAGTGACCCAACCAGTGAAGGCAAGGTCAAGTAGTGACCCAACCAGTGAAGGCAAGGTCAAGTAGTGACCCAGCCAGTAAAGGCAAGGTCAAGTAGTGACCCAACCAGTGAAGGCAAGGTCAAGTAGTGACCCAACCAGTGAAGGCAAGGTCAAGTAGTGACCCAACCAGTTAAGGCAAGATTGCATTGTTATCAGCTCTCTCCGCATGGAGGAGATGCTCAAAGTGTGCACCATTATTTTCTAAGGATAACAGTAATCGACAGCGAAAGTTACGTTGTACATTTTCTAGCATTAAAGGAGTTATAGCTTCACAAGCTCTTCTTATTCTTTCCATCATATTCAATCTTGTTGTTGGAGCTGTACTATACACTGCATCTTTAACGTATCCCCATAAAAAAAAATCAAGGGGGTTCAAATCCGGTGATCTCGGAGGCCACAGAACTGGTCCACCCCGCCCTATCCACCGATTTGGGAACCTTTGATTCAAAAACATCCGTACAATACGAGCATAATGAGCAGGAGCACCATCTTGTTGATACCATAAATTTAGTCTAACTGCAAGGGGAACATTCTCTAGGTATGCTGGCAAATCATTTTCGAGGAATTCTAAATACATTGGACTATTAATTGGACGTTCAAAAAAATGAGGTCCAATGACTTGGCCATTGCAAATGCCTACCCATACATATAAACTCCAACGATGTTGATTAAGCACCTCACGATACCAATGTGGATTTTCTGGTGACCAATAGTGGCAATTATGCCTATTGAGACTACCATTGCTGATGAATGTTGCTTCATCACTGAAACAAACATTACTAAAAAAATCTGGATTCTGATCTAACATCTCAAGAGCCCATCTACAAAATTGTACTCTGAGTACGTAGTCGGCCTCACTTAATTCCTGTACCAGAGTAATATGATACGGATGGTAATCGACTGATCGTAACAATCTATGTGCCGTAGTTTGAGGGATTCCCAGTTGTCGTTCTATTTCACGGGTACTAATATGGGGATTTAGATGAACCATAGCCTAAACTGCGAGCAATCTAGGGTCATTATTATTATGAAGTCTATTCCTTTGCCTTTCGCGATGAAGTGGATTATTACGAGATCTCCTTTCAATGTTTATAATTTGTTGATCAGTAGGATGGCGGCGATTTGGGAATCGCTCCGCATAAGTACGGGCAGTAAGTCTGTAATTTCTACCACATTCACCAAAGGTTATAAGAATATCGACTACTTCTGTAGGCGTATAATTTGCCATTTTACCAGAATTTTATCAGAGTACAAATGTTAAAAAAATACATAAACACTTGTGACTTTGGCACTAAATGGACAAAATTTTGGAGGGATACTTAGAGGAACTCCATCAGATGGAAAGTCCAAAATGTCTCGGTACTTTGGACCATTCAAGTTGCCTAAAGGGTAGGTTACGCTAAAAGCAGTTTCTTGAGAAGTAATTAATGAGTAATAAAAAATAATGAGAAGTTTGTTTTAAGACTAATTTCGAGTGTTAACAATGAAAACGTGGTATTTTTATTGTTAATTTATTGCAGAATCGCAAGCATGGGTTCTCAGTAAGAGAAATCAAAGAAATTGAATTTCGTCGATTACAGCGCCATCTATCATGAATCGAGAAAAATGTTTCAGACAAATTGTATGTGTTTTTAGCCAAAGATTCCGAATATACAATAAAAAATAGGGGTTCTCATTTAAGATTTCAAACTTGCCCCCCCTCACCACCCAGGGGGAAGGGTGAGGGGGCTAATTTTAACGTCATTGTACGTCCCCCTCGAAATGACGAAATTTTGACTCGAAACATTTTTTCGTAGTGTGCTTATTCTTCGAGTTATTTGGCTGCCTAAGTTAAAATGGGTCACCCTGTATATATATATAATAATTGTCAAACAAATTGTCTTGAAAATTGATTTCTTTTATCTTGAAACTTTAAATAATAACTTACAATCTTTAATTTTTTTTTAAGAAAGGTAGGCTCAAACAATTCGTTAAACAAAAGGAATTAGCTTAAACTATACATAAAATATACCTGAGAAGCATTTTGGGATAAAACGTTTGTTTTGAAGACATAAATATTATATATATATATATATATATATATATATATATATATATATATATTATAAGAGTGTTGGGGTAGAATGTTTAATTTAAAGACATTTCCATCAAGTACACTGATTGTATAATTTGAGGACAATCTTCAATCCATGTCTTTGTTCAAAAAGTTTCAAAATATACAATGACTACAAGATTCGAGACAAGATTGCTAATATTATTTTGTTTATTGCTCTATAAATAAAATCTTCAATTGCATATCGTTTGTTGTTGTCGCTTCAGCATTAATTAAACAAATAAAAATAAGATGCTTCAAAATGTACTATTATATGTATACAGATATATTTTACTACTCCGTATAAGTATGTTTTTTTCAAAACAGTTTGAGAACATTTATATCAATAATTTTTATAGTTCTGAACCAGTAATAATACTCAAATCAGTTATTATTAAGTAAAAAGCATTTAATAAATATATAAGTAAAACTATATAAGTAAAAGATACTGAACATATAGTTTGGGGACATATGCTGTGATGGCAGCACCATCCAGTCACAATCATATAAACTTAAAGCCCCAAAGTATACGTATCATATAAAAATAAAACTGTCCCCAAAGTATGCGATGAACCTCAAGATTTTTTGAGACCAGTCCCCAAAGTATCGAAATGTCCTCAAAATATACACACGCTCAAAAAAATGTCTTCAATATGTACATTGTGCATATATATATATATATATATATATATATATATATATATATATTGCTTTGAAAAATAATTGTTGCGCAACTACTTTTAAAAAATAGAACTCAATGGTACGTATCTTTGTATTCCCATTCAAGGGTCTTCTCATTCCAACCAAAGCTTTAATTCTTTTTAACAAAATTATAATATTACAAATAATCATTTTAATCACAAAGAATCATAAAGAGATAACAAGGGGGGATCGCACTTGCCTACAATCCTGATTGCCAACAGCTTCGTTTGCCCACAACATTTTGCCTACAGCTTCGTTTGCCGACATTCCTGATTGGTTACAGAGCGATTGCCTACAAGCATTATTGCGCACATTTAATAGTTAAAAATACGAACGTACGTTTGCGCACATGGCCAAACATATTGCACACATGACTTTATTGCACACAAGCAGATTGCACACATGACATTATTGCGCACACACACATTGCACACATGACTATATTGCACACATAAAATAAAAAATCATATTAACACTTTGCACACATGACATTATTGCGCACATACACTTTGCACACATGACATCATTGTGCATATACACATTACACACATAAATTTATTGCGTACATAAAATAAGAAAATCATATTAGCACATTGCACACATAACGTATTGCATACATACACTTTGCACACATAACATTATTGCGCACATACACTTTGCACACATGACATTATTGCGCACATACACATTGCACACATAATATTATTGTGCATATACGCATTGCACACATGGCGTTTTTGCGTGAAACGAAAGAATCTGGGGTAAATCTGAAGAATAGTGGCCTCCTCACCGATTTCGTTGAACTTAGGCTTAATCGACACGTTTTTGCACAATACAACTGAATCTGGCAGAAAAAAGTGTCGCTCTGCCCCGCGAAGAGAGATATTAAACGTAAAAGTTGGCAGGAATCAGGTTATGACCTCGCTTTATAACTTATAATTTATAAAGTGAGGCTTACGTGCATGGGAGGGGGTGCAGGGGGGGGGGCTCCGCCCCCTCTCCCCCGCCCACACTTCTAGGTTTACTCACACAATGGGGGGAAAGTGCAGGGGGGGCGAAGCCTCCCCTGCCCACACATGTACTCTGATATATTATATAAGATATATTGACAAGTAGGGATGCAATAATATTATTATAATTTATGACAGACAAATTAATAAATTATTTAATAGAACATAATGTGATAAGTAACAAAATACATTGTCTAAAGTGAAATAATAAATTAAAATTAAACAGAAATAATTTCTCATTTCGTTGTCGAAAAGCATTATATGAGAAAAATAAACATAAAAAATATGTGAAAAAACAATGCACATTGAAAGGAAAATATGTGATGTGTGCAATGTGCTAATATAATTTTCTTATTTTATGTGCGCAATAATGTTATGTGAGCAATGTGTATGTGCGCAATAATGTCATGTGTGCAAAGTGTATGTGCGCAACAAAGTCGTGTGTGCAAAGTGTTAATATGATTTTTTATTTTATGTGTGCAATATAGTCATGTGTGCAATGTGTGTGTGCGCAATAATGTCATGTGTGCAATCTGCTTGTGTGCAATAAAGTCATGTATGCAATGTGTTTGACCATGTACGCAAACTTACTTTCGTATTTTTAACTATAACATGTGCGCAACAATGCTTGTAGGCAATTGCTCTGTAGGCAATCGGGAATGTCGGCAAACGAAGTTGTAGGCAAAATGTTGTGGGCAAACGAAGCTGTTGGCAATCAGGATTGTAGGCAAATGGAGCCTCCCCGATAACAGTACAAAATAAAAATATTTAATTAAAATAAAATAAATAAATTTTTCTTGTAAAAAAACTTGACGCTGCCAGACCTTGAAATTTAATAAAGTACTAAAATTTTGATTAAATAAACATAATTTAGGGAAGTGTGCAGCGGGAGTAAAAAAACAGCGCCAAGTTTTTTTACAAGAAAAATTTATTTATTGGCGCCTTTTTTTACCTTTTTTTGAAAAAGGTAATTTTGTACTAATATCATGCATTTTGTAGTGATAAGCAGGAGTATTCGACTTAGACTGTCGTGAGACAGGTTAGTTTTACCCTACTGATGACCAGTCATTGCGATAGTAATCCTCAGTAGGTGTTATTTTGACAATTCTGTATCGGGAGCTCCGAGGGGGGAGCGGGGCGGGGGAGAGGACTCGAGGGCGAGGGGGTCCTAGGGAAGGGGGGATTAGGGTTTCGGCGAGCGCGTCGGGACATGTTCTATAAACAAATGTCACCTCGCATCGATGTTCGGTCGATAGTATTTATAAACATATCACTTCACACTTCAGATGCGAGCGAGCGCCTATGACAGGCGGCTATAATTTATGACCTGCGTGTGGCGTGACGCCGCGGTCCTTTTCATTTTCCTTTGTGGGAAGAGTTATCAAGCGCGGAGGAGGGGGGGCATTAGGGTATCGACGCTACGTCACAGCATCAAATGCCGGTAAAACAGACGGCTCCAGCATCACCCGAAAAAGAAAGTTGGCCTGGGAGTCTCCCGGAGACCCCCGCTGTGCATGTCTAGGGTTAACCATCGCGATGTTCTCTTTACGCATGTTCTTTAGGATAATTTATTGAGGTTTTTTTGGCGAACATGTGGGTCACAGGTTCACTGGGTCAAGTTTTTGTAACACCGATTGGTTATGATCGTGGGTTATTTCTTTCTTTTCTTCTTTTCTTTCTCTTCCTTTCGGAAAGGGGCTGAAAGTAATAAAATGAAGCCCGTCTTCTCGTTCGCGTTCTCTCTCTCTCCCTCGCGCGCGTTCTCTCTCTCTCGCTCACATCATCCGTTCGCATTCTCTCTCCTTCGCGCGCGTCTTTTCGTTCGCGTTATCTTCCTCGCGCGCGTCTTCTCGTTCGCGTTCTCTCTCTCTCCCTCGCGGATGTTCTCTATCGCCTGCGTTCTTACGTTCACCTTCTCTTTCTTTTATCCACGTATTCTCTCTCGCTCTCATCTTTTTCTCATGAAGTTATAAATGTATAATACTTTATAACAATACATATTTTAATAATTTTAATAAATTATTTTAATATCTAAAATTAAGGAGAAGATAAGTGAAAAAATGAACAGGAAATACAATACAAAATTTATTTCAGTGTATTTATGGGTACTTTTACAAAAACAATTTTTATTTAAAAAATTTTTTTTCTTTATAATCGCAATCAACATTTTTTTTTAAATGTTATCTGTTTCGAATAACCGGGTGAGACAAAATATTTCCTCCTGCGCAGACCAAATATTATTGTTATTTATTTTAACGCTGTCTATCGAATCTCCTCTTTCGCATGTCCGGGATATTTATAAAATAATTGATCCGGATATCCTCCAACTGCAACCACCCCTGAAAAAATAAAATAAATGTTAAAAAAATGTTAAAAAATGTTGCAATAATATTAAAAAAATATTAAATATGTCACGCATACCTGATCGCGTCGGATCCGCACACGCACCATATCATATAAATGCACCTCGGCAATCGGGAGCCTGTCCACCCACAGCATCTTCAGTGTAGAAAACATACAATTAATAAAAAAAAAAAAAACTATAAATTGAAAATTCACTCGCGAATCACTGTACTTACCCCATCAGCGGGATACACTATTTCGAGCATATCTCGCACGCGAACCATTTTTTAATAATAACTTCAGTTGTCTGAACACGCGTTTGCAACTCTTCGCGGACTCGATGAGACTGAGTTTGACCACAGTTGCAGAACGAAGCGGGGTAAAATGTCACCAGCGAAAAAAATATGGTAACAGTTCAAAAACGGACAGCCCCTTCCAACGAAAAGAAATTAAGATGAAATATGTCTCGCACTACAATGGCGAGTAAAAGTTCGACGGAGCATCGACACATGTGAACGCATTCTCTGTCGCTCGCGTCTCTTCGTTCGCGTCCTCTCTCGCTTGCGTCCCTTCATTCGCGTTCTCTGTTGCTCGCGTCTCGCTCTCATTCCACTTCGCGTTTTCTTTCCTTTTATAATAAATAATTGGAATTGAAGGATAATAAAGTTTTTGTCATATAAACATTAATTTATTTATTATTTGTCGCATCGTATACAATGTTATCTAAAGCATAAGCTAATAATTCGCAATCAATAATCAAATTTTTATCAAAAACGTCGCGCAAGATTCTAGCTGCATCACATTTATCGGTTACACAATTTCTTCGCAAAATGGTTACAAATTGATTAAATTTCACATTTACCTCATGTGTATTTTGATACAGCTTGAAATATTCATGTTCGACGCAGTGCTCGAGTTCAAATAAGAAAAGTACGGTCGATGGTTTCATATACATGCAATTATTATTATTATTATGTAACGTAAGTTTTACAACATTCGCATCACGTATTTTTACGAGTTCTACGACCAGATCTCGAATCGACATTGATGAAGGTGCGGTTGACTGCAGGAGTCGTTCGATATCCGCACGTCTTTCAATTAGCGCTGTCCACGTTGTATGAGCCAACACCATGTGATTTCCTCGGTTATCACCGAGGAGTAGTTCCACAAAGGACACAGGTCCCACGCTGATTCCAATATCCAAATATTTATAAGCTGTTGATGTCAATGCGTATCGTCTGCTTAGTATACGAACCGCGCGAGGCTCCAACGAAATGCTGTAGAAAAAATAATGAGATTACTTTCAAAATAATACAATTCACAAAAAAGATATAAAAAATATAAAGTTCTATAAATTAAACAAAACTTACTTGTTCCCACGCGAGTTGGAGTTTCAATATCGTGAATCGGTACGTAATAATTCATACGTCTACTGCCACTGTTGCCGCCGTTGCCGCTGTTGCTTCCTTCAACGGAATACATTCTTTCTCTCGGTTATGAGAAGCGGACCGTTGATACAAGCAGCCGATGCAAGACTGATCGTCGAATAAAATTAATCGAATATGCGCGGCAACTTCCAAAAAATTTATGATGAAGGGAGGGGGAATTAATGTTTCTGGAACGCGCAATCAGCGCTCTGGAATTTAGGAGAGGGGGCTAAGGTAGGATGTTTTTTCTTTATTAAGACGTATACCCCCTCCCCTCCACACGACATTAACCGCGAAACATGTTCAGACATGTTCAGACATGTTCGTCTAAACCTGATACCCCCTCGAAGCTAGAATTCGTCACATATACCTACTTATTCTTTAATTTTAGACTAATGGGAAAGGGGAAAAGGAAATAAAAAAACATTGTAAAATTCACACATACATATAAAATTTATTTTTAAAAAGATGACAATTCTTTCTGGCGTTTCGACCACCAGTTAAATGTTTTTAATACATTTTGCAATGCGCAATTCTTAACATGTTTACCACATCGCATAGTATTGGTAACATCTAGATTATTTAAAGATTCGACATCTTCGTAATCCGCATCCAGAGTCTCGATGGTTAAGTTTTTTCTTGCTTTATTCTTGAGCAGATCCACCAGCCATTTTCGTTTATGACATCCCTTGACGTACACGAGAGTCGGCATCTCGTCGTCGTCGTCGTCTTCTTCCTCACCGAGCACGGCCGATGTAATTAAACGTTTCACCATGCTGTACGGCATGTTTCCGTCTTCCCATCGTAATTTATGGTGATTGCGAATCAACCAGGAAGCACATGACTTGTCAAATTTTGTAAGGAGACTCCACAGCATGGGGCATGTAAAGGTGTAATGCGCCAAAACGGTCCCGTTTCTCAGCACCGCTACCTCCTTTACGACAAATTTCATCCCGACGATGAATCTTTGCAGATCGACGAACGTTGGCGCGATCGTGATGCAACGAAGGAACGATCCGTACTGTATCACATCGCGATACATCTGTCTCTCTTATATCGAAATTTTTTACCGACATTACAATTTACATGAGTTTGCGCACTACGTTTGACAACGGACAGTATTCGATTACGCGGTCATGCAAGATGAGGCAATAGGCGGTAGTATTTGCAGGCACGTTCTCTTTACATTCAAATTCTATTCGCACATCTACGGTGGCGCTCTTGACGGACTCGTTTTGTCGAGAGCAATCGATGATGACGAAAGGTCCAAGCGTCAGGAATGTATTCAAAGTGAGAAACGTATCGTAGCGATCGTATCCGTAATAAGCTTTACGAAAACGCGCATACATATCATAAAGAAGGGCGTATCGATTTTTATCAAAATCTAGATTTAAGTCATCGTATGGATAAGATTCAGAGTTTAGATAAAGCTTGATATTGGTCAAGTTACAGTGATTGAAATGACCAATATTTTGAGCCATGATATCTTTGCGACCGGTCTGCAGCGCAAAAATAACGTATCGCGGTTTCTCTAACTGAGTCGCGGTCTTGATGGCCCACGAATGCTTGGTTGTGCTCTGCAACAGGGGGTACTCGTACAGGTCCCACGAACGAAAACTGACACTAAGAAATCGTCCGCTTCCCAAGGCCCGTAACATGGACAGTTTATTGACCTCGTTTAACGTAACGTGAGGCATTCGCCACTGTACTTTGAACAATTCGATTTCCGGCTCAGTCGCCGGATCTCTTATAATGCAATTGTTATCGTTACGCGCTTGTGTCAAAATTATTTCCTGACGACCGTTAACAAGCACGCGTTTGTAATCCTCGCAAAAGCCTAACAATGTGGAAAGCGGAACGCAAAAAGTGAAATCTCCTTCCGAGCAGCTAGATGAAATGTCCCATCCAGCATTCCGCAACATTTCCACCTTGTCGTACGTTATCGATACATAGTTCTTGATAGTACTGGTCATTCCAACGTTTCTGCTGCGATCAATCTCCACGCCGTTGAGCTCGAATCGAATTTCATTGAACATGAACGCCACGCAATTAGTTACAAGCGTTGGCGCAGGTTCGTTATTCCTCTTCTTTACCACCAATCTTCCTTCGACGTAGATAAAGCTTTCACTCGGCAACGTGTATAAATCTTGTTGTTGTATGGGTATTCTTATCTCGTCATTGTGTCCAAACGTCGTATTGGCGTACGGATTGTACGTGTGTGTTTCAATCTTGACGACACTGTCGTCAAAGATCGGTTCACCTCCAATGTTGAGGATATCGGCCATGCTTCCTCAGATATTTCGCACCGCGAATCCCAAAGATCGTAGAAATTCAACGTTCGATGCGGTGAGCATCTTTCTCGTCTCTTTTTTAGCTCCACCGAATGTTGTTGATCGGATGATATTGTCCACCGCTGCCGTAAAGATATTCTTATCTCTCGCGTGCTTCGAGTCGTTCAGTACGAGCATCTCATATGTCGTCCGTACACTCGCCGACGTGTTTCTTTCTCGCGACATTACTGGATTGATCCCGTGAAATGACGCGTTTCAGATACGTGTTTATATCACGCAATTCGTACGATCCTTCGGGAATGGTAATTTCCTTGTCGTCAAAGTAGAATTTATTGTTCGAAGAATTCACGTTCGGTATCGTGTAATAGGTTTCAAAATTTGTCAGGCCGAGCTCGTAATCGCCATCGCTCAAGTCCACGGCGGGAAAGTAGCTTACCGCGAGGACGCTACTCTTGTCGGTGAGCGTGAATGTCAGCGACATGTTTGAATGAATACTGAGTTCAAACAGCGCGACGGTCGTCTTTAAATTGATCGTCAACCGTCTGTAGAAAGCGCAGACACAGTTGTCCACAGATGCTCTGATCGTATCGCTGATAAGACGTGTGATTGTACTCTATCTTCGTCACGTTGTTCTTTAGATACAGCACCAATTCCCTCGGCGGTCGAAGATTGCCAAAACTGTCGAAAATCGTCCAAATTCACGATACCGCTCTCGTTTCGACGTACACCGTCGATCGGTAACGAATCACGCATGAAAACACCTCTAAAATATGGAATGCGCATACGCTTTGCCAGTTTTTGTAGTTGTACGTTGGTTGTTACACCCTTGGGAATTTTTAGTATCTCCGCGACTTTTTTTTTTCTTCTTCGATGCCACTCCTTGCCCGCGTTTGTACGGAGCGAGATAAAGTCCATGACCTTTCATGGCGCGATTGTGACGTTTCAATTCTTCCAGCTGACGCTGCGCGGCTTTGTTATCGTTCACAGCCTTTACGACTCCCGCCGCTCCGCCGACCAACGAGTCGAGAACTCCCAACAACGGTAGAATCGGCAATACGCCGCCTCGTTTCGCCGTCGGAAGTATTCGCCTGTTTGATACTCTCTTCTTCTTCTTCTTCGTCTTCTTTGTTTTCAAGCCCATTCCGAGCTTCGTCTTAGCCTTCATGGCCACCCAGACGGCTGCAGGGTCTCCAAGCTACCGTACTAAACGCGGGCGCCTAGTTTTAGCGCCATCTACAAAAGCGGGGGGAAACTCGTAGCCGGATCTTATGGCTTTTGTCCACAGGACGCGGAAACGCTTGCCGCGCGGCAAAAAGCGACGCGGTAGTCAATTAACATGTCGCTTTTCCGTAAGAACCAAAAGTTTATATATATATATATATATATATACACATATAATTTTTCCATAGCAGCTTACCCGTGCAGCACATATTGGTTGACCAACGGTTGGCTTTTAATCGGAAGCATCGGCGTTGGGGAAACAATGTTGGACCGACATTGTTAAAATGCTACAATCCGATGAATCGTTAGACAGACTTTCTTTTTTATTTATTTGATACGAATTAAAAGGCATTGTTGTGTTTTTTTTACAAATTTTAACTGTTTTGAAATAGCCTACAGTATTTTTAACTATTTTTAGTGTATATTATTAATCGATTGACAACGCAATACCAACCGTTTGTTAAACGACATTTAGCCGACATTGGATCATTGTTTGATAATCGATGTGCAACGAAAACAGAGTGATATGCTTACAGCGGCGCTGTGAGCGAACCGCAGGGCGGGCGTGCCGGGCGCGCAGTCAAGACCCAAGCAGCACATATTGGTTGACCAACGGTTGGCTTTTAATCGGAAGCATCGGCGTTGGGGAAACAATGTTGGACCGACATTGTTAAAATGCTACAATTCGATGAATCGTTAGATAGATTTTTTTTTATTTATTTGATACGAATTAAAAGGCATTGTTATGTTTTTTTGTAAATTGTAACTGTTTTAAAATAGTCTGCAGCATTTTTAACTATTTTAGTGTATATCTTATTAATCGATTGACGACGCAATACCAACCGTTTGTTGAACGACGTTTAGCCGACATTGGACCATCGAAATTAATATAAAAAATCAGCTGATTTTAATCAAATTGTTTTGGCATCATGAGTTGCTTCTTTCTGAATTACCTGTGTTCAAAACTTTAAAAATTATGTCTGAAATTAAGAGACTATGGCCGGTATTCATAGTCGGATCTTATTTCAAGACCGTCTTAATTAAGACGGTCTTGAAATAAGATCCGACCATAATGAATACCGGCCACAGTCTCTTAATTTCAGACATAATTTTTAAAGTTTTGAACACAGGTAACAATAAGTGTAACATATGTAGACAATACGAAACGTCTTCATCAATCAATGTTGTAGCACAGTGCGGAAGGTGACTGACTCAAGAGCCAAGGGTTTCAGGTTCAAATCCAGCGGTGGTAAGCAAATTTTTCAGGTACAATATAAATTTATTTAATTAAGTTTGCACGTAATGAAGATTTTCAGCAATAAAATAATGTTTAACGAGAGAAGTAAATTTTATATTTTATTTTGTAGGATATCCAAAAATTTTTACGTAAATCGTTGGTACAATGTTGGCTAAATGTAATATCCAATATTTCACCAATCATTGGCCATCGGTGAACAAGCGTGACGCCGCCAACATCGGTCCATTGTTATTTTGGAACGTTGGGCCGACATAATATAAGTTGGGCAATCAACATAGATCCAATATCAGACCAATGTTAATGTGCTGCTCGGGATATTATGCTAATTAAAAAGATTTAAATAATTAATATTTATTCACAAGAAATACAGAAATAGATATATTAACCCTTGGTTGTCATACCTCTTTTTTAAATATTTTTAAGGATTTTTTTAAACATTCAAAAAGTGGATTTTTTACAATACATTGATCTACAATATTTAAACTTTGTTTTTGGACAGCTGTTTGAAAATTGTAGTTTTGACCTCGTGTGACAATTAACCGAGGATTAAAGACAATATATTTATGTAACAACATAAAAATAAAAAAATATATACATTATTATTTATTAAAACTCTTATATGTATCATAGTATGCATATGCTAAATCATGCAATTTACTCGTTTGTGTTAGTGGAATCCTAAAGCCCTTTAAAATATTATTAATTGTTTTTATATTACACGTTATACATCCTGGAATATATGTATTTAAAATATAATTTTGAATATGTTTGTGTGTGTGTGTGTGTTCAGTCTATACAACTTAAATTGTATTTAATATTATTTTTTATATTCTTTAATATTCCTGTAATATAAAAATAATTATTAATAAAATAATCAATTAAGGCAGTTATCTTTTTTATATATTTTGCAACACTTTCTTTTTCATTTGATAAAATTGAACAGCAAGTTTCACAGCCCCTAACTGTTGATAAAATTTTATCAATAATATTATTTATTATATTTTCTATCACAGTATTATTAAATAGCTCTTGTATATTTTCGTCAGGAATAATATATTTATCATTAGCTTCTTGTATATTGGTATTGAAAGCAGATATTGTGAGCATATCAATTAAATTCTGCATATCAGCTTGCTCACAATTACTTCCACATAATGCATTTTGTGTACAAGAATTTAGCATTAAAGATCTATAATAATATCCAAAATTCGTACAAGTTGGGTTATTATTTCTTTCAAATCGTGTAAAAGCTACGCCGACACCGGTAAGCGCAACAGAACACGGCCTCAGGTGTATCTGTGTAGAGCTCATCGATGTGATGTATATGTATGTGGTAGTAGCCTACCTAACGCCATCTACAAATCTCTCAGCGAGATCGTTGCTACGCGAATAAGCTATGTCGTGCTCGCGACACGCCGCGTCTAATGGATTAATGCCTTGATCGCCTCTCGCCAATCGTTCTTCCAAATGGGTGCCCGGGCCACAAAATTGATAGCCGGGGATATGCAATTCCTCCAAATCCGCCTTTATATGTTCCGGAAGCTTGTCCCACACGTAGTGGACGTGATCGCCGCAAGTTTGCAACAGAACGGCTTTCGGCACAAATTGCAGCTGTTCGGCGCTCAAACCGCGAATATCGGAAGGTCTCGACAGTAGGGATTCCGTCGTGAGCCTTCGTTGTGAACGCACGTGCTCGCACCTGATTATTACGAGCGACGGACTTCGCTGATTCCCTTTGGGATGTATTCATACTTACCTCATCGACCTTGGATGGATTTGTCGCCATAAATGGGAACATCGAGAGGATCTTGGATGGCTTTAATCTGAAATATCGATTGCTGAATCACGATCTTTATGGAAAGTATCCGTCCTGGAGGGTGAGCTTTTTGGCGATGTAACAATCAGTTTGTTAACTTTAGCATGATTACTTTTACCTATTCCGGATTATTGATCTTTTCTTTGCTTTCTTATGTGTGATATGCTATCTCGATTTGCGTATTTCACATATTTGAGATCCGGCGTGTAATTACTTTTCCTTAAATACCATAGGTTATTGTGTTGTATGAAACATTCGCATTCTAAAGTGTATTGCGTGACCTTTTTGTGTTTCTTATTGCGTCGTACGAAACATTTGCATTTTGTAATACGGGTCCTTTCTATGGTTCTCTATTAATAATAATTTAGTAATTCCTATACCAGCGGTTTCTCATTTTCACTCGAGTTTCTGGACGTTACATCTTTTTTGGAACTATAAAGTAATTTGCGTACACTCGAGTTTTCATAATTATAATTTTCGCGATATGTTTCTTTATATGTATATTTGTTTCTTGTGTAATCTGATGTATTATAATTAAGTATCTTAATTCGAGTCCAATCTATTTTGCGTACTCTTGTGTTTTCACAAATATATTTTGCGATTTGTTTCTTTATAGGTATATTTGTCCTTTCTTGCGTAGTCTTAAGTATAATAATTAAGTATTTTTTGTGTGTTTTCGATCGTGTTTCATTCTTTTCACGCGTGATCGAGAACGAAAATATTGTGGGGTGGATTGCGATCGACGCGACTTGTGTTTATATTCTATCTTCGCTCATATATTTGTGTACCATAATGCCGAAGAATGTGAATCGTAAGTCTCCCAAGGAAAAGGAGGGCGGAAACACTAAACGACAACGTTATGATTTGGATAATAATAATGAGAGTAATATTATCTTAGACACGAGTAATAACCCTCGCGATGTTCAATCCGGTAGAGAAAAATTCTTACTCTCACAAATAAGTAATAGATATACTGAATCAATTATTGCACCTTACCCTGTGCATATTGAATCCCTCTCGACTTCATTGAACGTTGGTAATCTCCACCCTATGAGCATTGGGAAATTATTATGCAAGAAATACAACAGTATTTCTGCGATTCGTAGATTGGGGAAGAATCTGATATGCGTTGATTTCTCCTCTTATGTAGATGCGAACGATCTCCTATCTAGTAAGAATATCCTGCCGAACGGCCTGATGGCTTATGCTCCGAATTACAAAATTTTTCGGGTTGGGGTGATTAGAGATGTAAACCCTTCTCTTTCTGTTGATGAAATTCGTGCCGGAATTTCATGGCCGAGTGATCCGGTGACAGTTCACTCTTTGGAAAGACTTAAGTTTCGTGACAGACACAGCCAAGAGCTTATTGATTCTGCCTCCGTCAAAGTGGTTTTTGCTTCCAACCTCTTGCCTCCATTCATATATATTTGGAAGGTTAAATGTAAGGTCTTTCCATTCATTAATAGAGTACGTAAATGTACCAATTGTTTTAGATGGGGCCATTCAAATTTTACTTGCAGAGGTAATAAGTCTTGTGAAAAATGTAGCCTCTCTCATCCTTCCGAGGATTGTGATTCGGATCCTAAGTGTATTAACTGCAATGGAGATCATGTCTCCTCGGACTTTTCTTGTCCTGTATATATTAATTATAATATAATCAATACTGTGATGGCGTACACGAATGCCTCTCATGCTCAAGCGAAAAGAATTGTAAAGAATAGAGATATTAATTCCTGCCAACACGCGGTTAATCTCTTTAGGGGTCAGGCGTATATGATTTGGAGTGGGTTTGACTTAAAAGAGGCTTTGAGTTTAAGTTGTAGTCCTAATAGAAAGAAACGTCCTAGAAGAACAGATAGCGTGGATTCTGTTTGCTCTTATCCTGTTTTGGACGATACTATCCGCCCACCTTCGGTGGAAATGCCTCTTGTCAGGGATCATAACTCTAATGAATATAACCTGATTGAATCGAATTTCGAATCTTTGACCAGCACATTTCCTACCCCTGATATCATACTTCACGATATACGTTTTCTTTATAATTCAGGTAAATCTGAAAAATACAAAGCCTCGGCTTTATTACAGTACCTAGATTTAATTTTCCGTAAATTGAACTGATGGCTTTGAAAATCCTTCAGTGGAATTGCAGGAGTATTTCTGGAAAACTACCTGAATTTTCTAACTTAATTCTTGGTTTTGATATGGTATGCCTACAGGAGACTTGGTTAGAATCTCGATCTTATTTCTCTTTTAAGGAGTTTATTGTTTTTAGAAATGATAGAGCTGATGATACTTGTGGAGGGGGCACGGCTATTCTTTGCCGAAGGGAGCTTGATCCTGTAACTTTTGATTTTAATCTCCCTAACAATCCTGGAATTGAGATGACTTGTATCTCCGTTTTTCATAAAAAGGTTTCTCCTGATAGATTATTTATTGTGTCACTTTACAAGCCCCCTCATATACGCGTGGATCTGGATTGTTGGGCTGATTTGCTAGGTTCAGTGATTTCCGTCTCTGGATCTAATAATTTGATCATCTGTGGTGACTTCAACACTCAGCATGAGATGTGGGGATCCTCTAGAGCTAATTTGGACGGAGTGGCATTGGCCGATGCTTTGACAGACTCAGATTTTGTCTTTTTAAACGACGGCTCTCACACTAGAGTTTCCGCTAATCCTAATTATTTTAGTGTCCCTGATATTTCACTCGTATCTCAATCCATGAGTCATATTTGTTCTTGGGCCACCTTTGATGAACCCTATGGCAGCGATCACTACCCTATTATTATACAGATCAATTATGATACTAACTCACCGTGCATCTCTAGGAGAGCAAGATTGTGTGTCTCTTGTATGGACAGGGATCGTTTTGGCAGCATCGTACATGATCGCATGTCCGAATTCTCAATGGATGATCTGTCTGGTGCTTTGGCTTATGATAGTTGGAATTCTATTATTATTGACTGCGCTCTCCGTGCTGGGGCCAAGATTTTCGACTCCTCTGGAGTGATCGTCTCATTCGATAATAAATCTGAATCCTGTAAATCTTTCCGCCCTAAAGTTGAGAGAAAACATATTAATAGGCCCTGGTGGGATAAAGAGTGTGAGGAGGCTAAAGCTCATAGAAGGGATGCTTTTAAGATCTTAAAGGGTTGCCCCTCCAAGGTCAACCTGGCCTATTATAGAAAATGCTCGGATGCTTGCAGAAAGATTATTCGTAGGAGAAAGAAAGAAAACTTCACTTCCTTTATTAATGATCTCGGAGAAAACTTTGATCCTAGGACTTTTTGGGACTCCATTAGTTCTTTCAAGAACTCCGCCGTTTTTGCTGAGTATAACCCTCCTTCTGAGAGCCCTATCTCCAATATTCATGATTTTATTAGCGACTTCTCGCCTCCTTGGGTGCCCAACTCGTTTGAGAATATCAATCATACCTCACATGTTTCAATTTTTGATAATAAATTTTCCTTAAGTGATCTTAAACAGATTGTTTCCTCTGTTAAAATTAAGAGTTCTCCTGGACCTGACCTTATTTCCAACTTTATTTTAAGCCTTCTTCCTGAGTCTGCGCTCTCTAAGTTGATTGATATTTTCAACCTTATATTATTGGACGGCACCTTTCCATCCAATTGGAAATTTTTTGACATTGTTCTTATTCCCAAGCCAAATGGCAAGGGCTTTAGACCTATCTCATTGGCTTCCAATGTATTTAAGCTCTTTGAAAGTCTAATCAAGGATAGATTCGAAAGGTTTATTGAGATGGAGAACATCTTACCTAACTGTCAGTTCGGTTTCAGGAGGGGCAAGTCTTGCGATGATTGTTTAGCTTTCATTAACATGGAGATTTATAAGTCCTTTTCAATGCAGGCTATGACCGGTGCATTATTTTTAGATATCAAAGCTGCATATGATAATGTTAATCCATGCGTTTTATTTAGTTGTATTAATAAACTCCGAATCCCTGATGGTTATAAACGTTTCTTCCGTAATCTCCTTTCCTCAAGGCATGTGAGCTTCTTTGAATCTGGGATTTTTTACGCACGAAGGCTTCTCCAACGTGGTATCCCGCAAGGCTCTGTCCTTAGCCCTATCTTATTTAACATATATGTTAAAGACATTCTTTTTCACGTCTCCTATAAGACCATTGTATTACAATATGCTGACGATATTGCTATCCTCTTTTCTGACCACAGAATGGATAGGGTCATTTCGGGCTTGAGGGATTCCTTTGATCAGCTTGTACGTTGGCTCGAGGGATTGGATTTATCCATTTCGTTATCAAAGACTCAATTTATCATTTTTCACCGCAAGAAACTGATTATTCCTGACCAACTCGAATTATCTTGCGGAATTATTCCCCTCAGTAAGTGTATAAAATATCTTGGCTTGATTATGGATACCGGTCTTAGGTGGGGGGATCACATTAAGTCTCTAAATAACAGATCTAAGATTTACATAAATATACTTAAGTGGCTTTCCGGTAGAGTTCGAGGTGTTAGGCCTGTACTGGCTCTGAATTATATTAATGCTACTATTGGGGCCATCCTTGAATGGGGCTCGATGTGGTACATGAGTGCTGCTCTAACTCATCGTTCTTCTGTAGAACGTATTTTATGCTCCTCTTATAAAATTGCATTAAATATTCCTAAATCCTCTTCTAACCGGGTATGTTGGACGTTTGGAGCCCAGAAATCTTTTAGGAGAAGGATCGTCACTAAGTGCGATAAGTACATTGCTAGATCTATTCAGTTACGTAATAATAAACTAATCAACAAGGTTGCTAATTTTTACAGCTTGGTGAATCAACAGCGTGTAGCTCCCAGGAATATCCCCTTTTTGGTTTCCAGATGGCCGGTGGTACAGCCATTCAGGAGTCATTTATATGTTTGGTATGCACATCCGCGATACTCTTACTCCCATGTATATACTGTTTTGCCTATTGTGGATATCGATACGGGATACTTGGTTAAAGATCATGGAAACCCCAATACGGCCTTTACCAACCTTATTTCTTTCAACAGGGAACACGCGTCGGAGATCGATATTTTTACTGATGGTTCTAGGAGTGTTGATCGGGTGGGTTGTGCTATCTTTGTCCCCTCGTTGGATATCACTAGGATGTTTAAACTGAATCAATATACTAGTTCTTTTTCGGCTGAGGTACTTGCTATTTCTAAATCAATCGATTTATTATGGGAATTTTCATGGGACCATATAAATATTTGCACAGACTCTTTGAGTGTACTCAAGGCTTTAAGGAATCCAAAACCCTTCAACTTCTGCAAACTTTGCCCATTGATGGCTGACCTAAGGAATAAATTGAATCATGCTATTTCCAAGAATAAAAATATTAGATTTACTTGGTGCCCTGCCCATATAGGTATTCATGGAAACGAAAGAGCGGATTCTGCCGCCAAGTGCGCCACTACTGGGGGCGAACCATTAAGGAATAAAATATCATATAGAGATGTTTCTGCGTCACTGTTGGATTATTATAAAGATATAGACTCTGAATTTTTGGATTTGATTGATATTGGATCGGGTAGTTTTTACATGGAGAACTTTTTTAAGGCTGGAATTAATATCTCTTATCTAACTAAATTTAATATTGATAGACGCTGGCTTGGTGTTATCTCCCGTATTATCGTAGGCTATGCTTTTACTAATGCCACTAAATTTAAGTTTGGCTTGTGTGACTCACCTGAGTGCCCTTGTGGGTTTTATTCTCAGGATATTGATCACTTATTTTGGTCATGCGATACTTATGCTAAGGAAAGAGAAGAATTTATCAATAATCTATTTAAGCTTGATCTTTTTGCTCCATTTTCTGTTGTTTATTTATTTAACAATCTTAATAGAAAAATTATACAGACAATTATTAATTTTTTGAAAGTCTGTAAGTTTGATTTGTAGACATCTGATTGTTATGGAACCATGACTCTCCTCTTTACCGACGGGTGGAGTGATTGAGAATCACTGAATCATACCAAGAGGGCGACTCTTCCCCCCTGAGAGTCCCCCGGATTTCGGTTACACGACAATTTCCCGAAAAACTAGAAGGGATAATGTTGGTACCAACGAAAATCCCTAAGGGGTGTCGTTATAATTTCTACGGGTTAGCAACACTGTTGAAGTAAGTATAGCTGTCAGTTTGCGTAACTTTTTTGACATTTTGACATATAATGTGCACGCGTGTATAATAAATATGTTACGACTGTAATAGTTTATAAATGTAAATGAAAATACATTGTGGCACTAAAATAAAATAAAGTAAAGTAAAATAAAGTAAAATAAAATAAAAGTGAAGTAAATTAAGAAAGTAAGTAAATAAGTAAGTAATAAGTAAGTAATAAGTAATTAAATAAGTAAGTAATATATAAGTAAATAAATAAATAAGTAAGTAATAAGTAAGTAAATAAGTAATAAGTAAGTAATAAAGTAAGTAAGTAAGTAATAAAGTAAGTATAATAAATAAAGTAATAAATAAATAAGTAATAAAATAAATAAATACGTAAATAAATAAGTAAATAAATAAGTAAGTAATAAGTAATAAATAAGTAAGTAATAAAGTAAGTAAATAAAGTAAATAAATTAAGTAAATATAAAGTAAAGCAAAATAAAGTAAAATAAAGTAAAATGAAGTAAAATAAAGTAAAATAAAGTAGAATAAAGTAAAATAAAGTAAAATGAAGTAGAATAAAATAAAGTAAAATTAAATTAAATAAAAATGACAAAGAACAAAGAGCATAGAGGATGAACGAGGTAAAAAATTATGAATAAATTATTATTATTATTAGTAATTAAACAATTAAAAAATTGAATATTTATTATATTTACTTTATTACTTACTTACTTACTTATTTACTTACTTTCTTTACTTCACTTTTATTTTATTTTACTTTATTTTATTTCATTTTAGTGCCACAATGTATTTTACATTTACATTTATAAACAATTACAGTCGTAACATATTTATTATACACGCGTGCACATTATATGTCAAAATGTTAAAAAAGTTACGCAAATAGCTCGTAGTCGGTTTGACATATGCGTGCGTATGTGTCAAATAATAAATACTGTGTATAACATAAGTAAAGAAGTAAATGGAGATTAGACAAATATATATCAGATAAATGGCTAATATTCTCATAAAATAAAAGATTATGCATCCTATGTGCTCTTTGTAATTGTAGATGTTGGACCGATTCTTTCCTTGAATTAATTAATTTTTTGTTCCAGCTTCCCACCCAACCATTCGCTTGCAGAAAGTTAACAGCCGGAGAACAATTCCCTGCCGAGTGAGGCTGCCAAATTCTGAGCTTACTGTGTTCTGGAGTGTGTCCAAATTGTAAGCAAAAGTTGAAATGACATTGTAAAGCGTCGTCTACAATACACGGAGTAAGCGTGGAGTAAGGAGTAAGAGTCGCTTACATCGAGCAGATCTATCATTAACAATACTACGACAGATTGACGCGACAAACCGAGAGCAGGTTTGTCAAAGCTGCTGTGCTACAAAGCATATGTGCTGTTTGTACCAGCTATGTACTGACATTGTCTGCACTAGCAAAGGTACTGTGGTGTTTACCGTCAATCTGCCATCAACGCTTTCGACAGACCTGCTCGATATTCATTGCCACTTTGTTATGTAGTCTGCTGACTGGTGTATGTGTCTTATCTTTCAGCAAACAGAATGTGTTGCCCACATTGGCCTCTGCAAGGATGGGGTTTGGGAGTGGAAATGAAGGAATCACAAGTCTAGGAAACAATAATTAAAGTAAGAATAGGGAGTATTAAAATGTTTATAAATTTACTTGAAAATTTTTATTTTCCCACTAGTCCTGATAATTTATATAAAATTAATAGAAGGTCCAAATTTTCATTTTTTTCTATTTCATTCCATATTTCTAATATGTTATCATCTTTTTCTTTCTGGGTTTTCCGTATCGTTCGTGCCCAAAATTTTGGATGCCTCGCGAAACTCCGAATACGCTTTTGGTGCTCAGAAAGGAAAACTGTAAAAAATATTGTATTTTAAGAATAGTAAAAATAGTGTGGGAAAAAATGTTTGCAAAAAGGGGCGTTCATTATATACCTAAAAATTCTACAATTGTCGTGTGTTTTTTCAGGTTTGACCGAAGTTCTCGGTTGTGTCTTTCGGAGACATTGTTAGTTCTATGAACTTGTTGGAAAACAGAGAAGGAATCGGGCTTAAAGCCGTTTATCCATGTCTGTTTATAATAATGAAAAAATGACTGCAAATACGTGCAATCGTTGAAGATAATTGTAGATATCAACTCGAAGCCTTCTTCTATTAATGTGTGTGGTAAAAAAGCCAAAGATATTAGTAATTTCGTTGCACCCCAACCCAATTCCTTATCGTCACCTTTTAGTATGCCATATTTGTCAGCCTTATGTACTAACGCCTGTAATGAGAAATTAACACGATTAAAATTGACGTGCATTTCATGCTAATTAACTGTATTGTTATTTTTTATTACCTGACTGTAATGGAAGAAGCAGCCAATAATTGTAGCGCTGGGGAAAACTGTGTGTAAAGCTTTTCGTTCGGCTTTTTCAAAGTCAGATATTACTGTGTCAGGCATTAATTTCAAAACATCCGTGACTTTCCTTAACACATCTACGTAACTTTGGACAGTGCGTCCTTCCATTATGGCATACACAATTGGAAATGTCTGAAAAATTTAAAAGCAATTATATTTAATGATACATTTACATACAATATAGAGTGCCTATTGCGATTAAAGGAACTAATTACTTAAAGGATAAACTAATGAACTAATTGTTTTGCTTACTCTATTATCGTGTCTAATGACAATTGTCCACAATTGACAATTAGTCATTTTTAATTGGGGTACAGTGGCAAACGTCCCATCAACAAAAACGGTTAATTTTTTATTATTAACATTTGTAATGGAATCGGACAAAGTTTTGTCAATAAAAATAACTGCTTTTGTTGCATTATTTTTAATGACAAACTGTACAATGAATGAATCTGCTTCATCCAGCTTCAGAAATTGCTTCCAATTTACGTTTTCCAAGCAAATACGTAATTCGTCGAGATTTTGTGGAATCCGTCCAATATTTTTCTTTCTATGACGTTCTATAGATTTTTCCACGTTTGCAATGTTTGTCAAATCCAGTAAATGATCGTATCTAGAAATAAATGTACAAATTACGAATTATAAACATAGCAGCTAGTCTTCATCACAACAATTTATTATGTTCTATTTTATCGTTTCTAACTCACTTTGAGATAATTCTATTTTTTATTTCTCTCGTCGTTTCAAAAGATTGTGATGCTTTAATTTCTTGTTTAATTTCACTTAATTGAAGTGGTTTTTCGTGCTCCTTGTGTCCTTCACTTAAAATATATCGACCCTTTACAATTTTTAGTCGTGCTGAGCACTGCACATCTTTGTTCTTGCGAAAACTACATTCGTAATACCTACGAGAAAATTATTTACAATTAAATACACCAAATATAATCCAATGTTCTTCTATGCTGATTGTGTAAATGAGTATGTAAATGAGGTTTCTGCTCACATCGTATCTGCGTAGGATTTATTGAGATGGAAATGATATCCTTCATATTCCACTACTTTTGTCTCTTGGATTCTCGCAAAACTGTATTTTGTTCTTTTTGACATATCAACAAATGCACGCACTGCGACTTTGGACAACAATATAATAAATAGTGCGACACGGTTAGATTGTAAAATGACAATCGAGTAAAACAAAAGCATAATGAAAATGTATGGATAAAGCGCGACATTTGATATTTGACGCGATACAGACATTTTTTTAGAACAAAATACAGTTTTGCGAGAATCCAAGAGACAAAAGTAGTGGAATATGAAGGATATCATTTCCATCTCAATAAATCCTACGCAGATACGATGTGAGCAGAAACCTCATTTACATACTCATTTACACAATCAGCATAGAAGAACATTGGATTATATTTGGTGTATTTAATTGTAAATAATTTTCTCGTAGGTATTACGAATGTAGTTTTCGCAAGAACAAAGATGTGCAGTGCTCAGCACGACTAAAAATTGTAAAGGGTCGATATATTTTAAGTGAAGGACACAAGGAGCACGAAAAACCACTTCAATTAAGTGAAATTAAACAAGAAATTAAAGCATCACAATCTTTTGAAACGACGAGAGAAATAAAAAATAGAATTATCTCAAAGTGAGTTAGAAACGATAAAATAGAACATAATAAATTGTTGTGATGAAGACTAGCTGCTATGTTTATAATTCGTAATTTGTACATTTATTTCTAGATACGATCATTTACTGGATTTGACAAACATTGCAAACGTGGAAAAATCTATAGAACGTCATAGAAAGAAAAATATTGGACGGATTCCACAAAATCTCGACGAATTACGTATTTGCTTGGAAAACGTAAATTGGAAGCAATTTCTGAAGCTGGATGAAGCAGATTCATTCATTGTACAGTTTGTCATTAAAAATAATGCAACAAAAGCAGTTATTTTTATTGACAAAACTTTGTCCGATTCCATTACAAATGTTAATAATAAAAAATTAACCGTTTTTGTTGATGGGACGTTTGCCACTGTACCCCAATTAAAAATGACTAATTGTCAATTGTGGACAATTGTCATTAGACACGATAATAGAGTAAGCAAAACAATTAGTTCATTAGTTTATCCTTTAAGTAATTAGTTCCTTTAATCGCAATAGGCACTCTATATTGTATGTAAATGTATCATTAAATATAATTGCTTTTAAATTTTTCAGACATTTCCAATTGTGTATGCCATAATGGAAGGACGCACTGTCCAAAGTTACGTAGATGTGTTAAGGAAAGTCACGGATGTTTTGAAATTAATGCCTGACACAGTAATATCTGACTTTGAAAAAGCCGAACGAAAAGCTTTACACACAGTTTTCCCCAGCGCTACAATTATTGGCTGCTTCTTCCATTACAGTCAGGTAATAAAAAATAACAATACAGTTAATTAGCATGAAATGCACGTCAATTTTAATCGTGTTAATTTCTCATTACAGGCGTTAGTACATAAGGCTGACAAATATGGCATACTAAAAGGTGACGATAAGGAATTGGGTTGGGGTGCAACGAAATTACTAATATCTTTGGCTTTTTTACCACACACATTAATAGAAGAAGGCTTCGAGTTGATATCTACAATTATCTTCAACGATTGCACGTATTTGCAGTCATTTTTTCATTATTATAAACAGACATGGATAAACGGCTTTAAGCCCGATTCCTTCTCTGTTTTCCAACAAGTTCATAGAACTAACAATGTCTCCGAAAGACACAACCGAGAACTTCGGTCAAACCTGAAAAAACACACGACAATTGTAGAATTTTTAGGTATATAATGAACGCCCCTTTTTGCAAACATTTTTTCCCACACTATTTTTACTATTCTTAAAATACAATATTTTTTACAGTTTTCCTTTCTGAGCACCAAAAGCGTATTCGGAGTTTCGCGAGGCATCCAAAATTTTGGGCACGAACGATACGGAAAACCCAGAAAGAAAAAGATGATAACATATTAGAAATATGGAATGAAATAGAAAAAAATGAAAATTTGGACCTTCTATTAATTTTATATAAATTATCAGGACTAGTGGGAAAATAAAAATTTTCAAGTAAATTTATAAACATTTTAATACTCCCTATTCTTACTTTAATTATTGTTTCCTAGACTTGTGATTCCTTCATTTCCACTCCCAAACCCCATCCTTGCAGAGGCCAATGTGGGCAACACATTCTGTTTGCTGAAAGATAAGACACATACACCAGTCAGCAGACTACATAACAAAGTGGCAATGAATATCGAGCAGGTCTGTCGAAAGCGTTGATGGCAGATTGACGGTAAACACCACAGTACCTTTGCTAGTGCAGACAATGTCAGTACATAGCTGGTACAAACAGCACATATGCTTTGTAGCACAGCAGCTTTGACAAACCTGCTCTCGGTTTGTCGCGTCAATCTGTCGTAGTATTGTTAATGATAGATCTGCTCGATGTAAGCGACTCTTACTCCTTACTCCACGCTTACTCCGTGTATTGTAGACGACGCTTTACAATGTCATTTCAACTTTTGCTTACAATTTGGACACACTCCAGAACACAGTAAGCTCAGAATTTGGCAGCCTCACTCGGCAGGGAATTGTTCTCCGGCTGTTAACTTTCTGCAAGCGAATGGTTGGGTGGGAAGCTGGAACAAAAAATTAATTAATTCAAGGAAAGAATCGGTCCAACATCTACAATTACAAAGAGCACATAGGATGCATAATCTTTTATTTTATGAGAATATATTAGCCATTTATCTGATATATATTTGTCTAATCTCCATTTACTTCTTTACTTATGTTATACACAGTATTTATTATTTGACACATACGCACGCATATGTCAATCCGACTACGAGCTATTTGCGTAACTTTTTTAACATTTTGACATATAATGTGCACGCGTGTATAATAAATATGTTACGACTGTAATAGTTTATAAATGTAAATGTAAAATACATTGTGGCACTAAAATGAAATAAAATAAAGTAAAATAAAATAAAAGTGAAGTAAAGAAAGTAAGTAAATAAGTAAGTAATAAGTAATTAAATAAGTAAGTAATATATAAGTAAATAAATAATTAAGTAAGTAATAAGTAAGTAATAAAGTAAGTAAGTAAGTAATAAAGTAAATATAATAAATATTCAATTTTTTAATTGTTTAATTACTAATAATAATAATAATTTATTCATAATTTTTTACCTCGTTCATCCTCTATGCACTTTGTTCTTTGTCATTTTTATTTAATTTAATTTTACTTTATTTTATTCTACTTCATTTTACTTTATTTTACTTTATTCTACTTTATTTTACTTTATTTTACTTCATTTTACTTTATTTTACTTTATTTTGCTTTACTTTATATTTACTTAATTTATTTACTTTATTTACTTACTTTATTACTTACTTATTTATTACTTATTACTTACTTATTTATTTACTTATTTATTTACGTATTTATTTATTTTATTACTTATTTATTTATTACTTTATTTATTATACTTACTTTATTACTTACTACTTACTTTATTACTTACTTATTACTTATTTACTTACTTATTACTTACTTATTTATTTATTTACTTACATATTACTTACTTATTTAATTACTTATTACTTACTTATTACTTACTTATTTACTTACTTTCTTAATTTACTTCACTTTTATTTTATTTTACTTTATTTTACTTTACTTTATTTTATTTTAGTGCCACAATGTATTTTCATTTACATTTATAAACTATTACAGTCGTAACATATTTATTATACACGCGTGCACATTATATGTCAAAATGTCAAAAAAGTTACGCAAACTGACAGCTATACTTACTTCAACAGTGTTGCTAACCCGTAGAAATTATAACGACACCCCTTAGGGATTTTCGTTGGTACCAACATTATCCCTTCTAGTTTTTCGGGAAATTGGGCGACTCGTCCCCCCTGAGAGTAACCCAGATTTCTTGGTGAGAAAGCGTGGTACTTCGGATCCTACGGAGCCGGAAACCTATTGGGGCATAAAGAAGAAGAAGAAGAAGTCTCGACAGTAGGACGAACATCTTTGCTACTGAGCGATTCGCGGTTCCGCTGGCCTATAAATAGGCGTTCGAGTCAGCCAGAGAGTCGACAGTGTGGGAAAAAATGAGATTCGTGCGACAACCGTTGGCGATTCGCGTGACCAATTGCGACAACAGATTACGGTCGATGGGGGGCAACGAGGAGAAACGCAGGCACGGTACGATGTTACCGACTACTATACGCGCGATCATTTGCGGCCCCTCGAATTGCGGTAAAACCAACGTCTTGATAAGCTTGCTGGAAAGTCCGCACGGTGTACATTTCGAAAACGTGTACGTGTACTCGAAATCGTTGCAACAGCCGAAATATCGATACTTGGAGAGTGTATTAACGTCGATTGACGAAATTGGCTACTTTACGTTCTCCAATAACAGTGACGTCATTCCACCGAGCGACGCGCGTCCAAACTCGATCTTCGTCTTCGATGACGTGGCGTGCGATAAGCAAGACGCGGTGAGAGAGTACTTCTCAATGGGCAGGCACTCGAGCGTCGACTCTTTCTATCTCTGTCAGACGTACGCGAGAATACCTAAACATCTGATACGCGACAACGCGAACCTGCTGATCCTGTTCAAACAGGATGGTACCAATTTGAAACACGTGTACAACGATCACGTGAATACCGACATGTCGTACGATGAATTTTGTGCGTTGTGCCACGATTGTTGGCAACGCAAGTACGGATTCGTAGTGGTAGACAAGGGCAGCGCGCTTTCGAACGGCCGATACAGAAAAGGATTTAACGTGTTCGCGATACCGCAAAAGCGATCAGTCGTCGCCGATACCTCGTCGGGTTAAAACGTGTGATTAATACCGCTGCTTTTTTTCCGCGATGGCCACGATCGACGGGAGCGAGAATATTCGCAAGCGCGAAAAGATCGTGAAAGAGATTGCGAAAACTAGTGATTCGATTCGTAAGAAACTTCGCGCTTTGAAGACCGATAAGATCGTGAAGGACATTGAGTTGGACGCGCACTTTAAACCTCTCATCGGACCGCTGCAAAAGATCGCAGACAACTCGATCGCGGTGAAAAAGGAGGAGCCGGAAAGCGTCGCTGACGCGGGGATCGAAACGGTACCATTTCAGCAGCGTGAGAAGAAGGAGAAGGAGGTGGAGGAGGAGGAGGAGGAGGAGGAGGAGGATTGGGAGGATGCGACGTCGAAAAAGAGGAAGCGATCAGACTCCTGGTTGGATCTCTCATCGACACCGCGTAATCGATCGAAAGTACTACCTCCACACCACTCGCGACGGTGGAACCGTGCAAAAAATTCCCGAATCACTCGCAAGCGCGGATGTTTTCGAAACCACGGATGACTCGATCGCGACGACCGTACGAAAGCAGTTGGAGACTGCGGAGGGCCGAGAAACGTTTCAGCAAACGTTGCAAGAACGCTTAGGTCCACTGGGCCGAGAGTACATAATGGAATTTTTGAGCGCCGTTCCAACGATAGACACCGTATACGGCGTTTATTTCGGCAAGGACGGAATGATGCTCGGTAATAAACGTTTTGACGTGGACAACGCGGATAACATTTATATCGATGGCGTACGATACGCTGGCACACCTGGTATTTACGAGTTGATCTTCAAGAGATTGCCCGATGACGAGATCTACACGGAGGACGACATGCAAAAGTACAAGAGCATACTGTCGGCAACGAGTGCTCATAAATACAAGCACTCTCCTCGCGAGCGAGTACTGAGCAACAAGGGAAGCAAGTATATGAATATAATCGGATCGTTGTTCCCTCCCGCTGCCCCATCCAGGAAGAAGAAAAAATCTGGAAAGGGATTATCCATGCCTCGCGCGATGACGCTAACCGACAATAAGATCGACTACGTGCACTGGGACGATCCCAACGAGCTGGTGGATCGTCTCCGATTGCTCGACGCTTCGCGTCAAGCTGGCAACAATGCTCACGACAACGAGATCATGTCGATCATCGAGGAACTTCGCGAAGCCGGGCTTATTATAAATTAAAACGGCGCAACGGCGATCCATTCAATCAGCATTGAAATGCCACATCAACAAGTTTGGCATATCGCTCGGAAGAGACGGGGCGGAACCGTACCATCGATGGAGCGGATTAATGAGAATTTTCGTGCGCGATAACGCTCTGTGTCGCACCGCTACGGACTTTGACGCAAGGTCGCGGAAGATTCGTCGCGTGGCGCAAACAGAGGCTGACGATGACGCGGTTAACAAACTATACGTTGATCAATTCTTTAAAACGTTGAGCAATCAACGAAAAGAATCAGACGAGAAGCTGACTGCGTTCGAGAAAGATCTGCAAGCGTTACGGACTGCGATAAACGAGCTTCGCCATTCGACTGCCGTTGAGTCAGACGCGACAACGAACAACAATGGACAAACGGTTCAGCAGAAACGACTATCGAAAGGCGGCGAGTGAAGAGTGGCAACGGTTGATTAACGACGGTCACGAACAGCAACGAACGATTCGAGAACGGTTGTCGGACGGCTGTCTAACGGTTCAAGAACGGTTGTCGGACGGTTGTCGAACGGTTCAAAAACAGCTCAGAAACGATTACGAGCGGTTTAGAAACACCTGCGAACTACGCGGAGACAGGAAAGGCTACAAACGGCTAAAAAACGTCGACGACGACGACGAGTGGCAATAAGCGGTTAACTGACGACGACGATGAACGGTTAACAAACGGCTCAAGAACGGCTAAAAACGGAAATAAACGGCTCAGGAACGGCTGACAAACGGCTAAAGAGCAGTTATAAACGGCGACAAAAACATGACATCGCTAAAATCCGACGGACGTAAAAATATCGAGAATCAACGACTCGTCGAGGAACTGCACGCTCCGGCGAGAAGAAATTTTCCCCGAAGACACGTCATAGTGCGAGGGTACGATGACCTGTGGCAGGCTGACATCGTCGAGATGCGTCCGTACTCACGTTTCAATGAAGGCTACCACTACATACTTACCGTCATCGATGTGTTGAGCAAGCACGCCTGGGCCGTGCCACTCAAGGGTAAAGGCGGAAGCAAAACAGCTAACGCCATCGCTGAGATCATTCGACACAGCGGGAGGTGCCCTAGTAACCTACAAACCGATATGGGGAAGGAATTTTACAACACCGACGTGCAACGTCTCGTGAGAAAACACGGCATCAATCATTATTCCACGTATTCGGTATTGAAGGCGTCGGTCGTCGAGCGATTCAATAGCACGCTCAAGAACGACATGTGGAAGATGTTTACGCTCAACGGAAATTACAAATGGGTCGACGCCTTGCCGCGACTCGTATCGAATTACAACGCGCGCAAGCATCGAACCATCGGCATGAGACCCGTCGACGTTACCCCCGCGATCGCCGAAAAACTCTTGGCTACCGTATACAGCGCGATAAAAATCGCGGGTCCGGCAAAGTTTAAAGCGGGTGACTTGGTACGCGTTAGCAAATACAAAACGATTTTCGAGAAGGGTTACACGCCGAATTGGACCACCGAGATGTTTAAGATCGTTAAAGTGCAGCGTACCAATCCCGTAACCTATCTACTCGAGGACTATCGTGGAAAATCCATCGCTGGAGGGTTCTATGAACACGAGTTGCATCGCGCGACTTATCCGGACGTGTATCTCGTGGAGAAAGTACTGCGCAGGAGGGGCAACGAGGTTTACGTTAAATGGCTGGGATTCGATGGATCGCACAACTCATGGATATCCAAGGACAATGTTATTTAATTTGTGCAAACTGTATTTTATTCATAACATAAAAATATGCAATATGTAATACATGTAAAGTGTTTGAAATATGAAATACACATAAAGTATGTGAAATACACACATGTGCAATATATTTATTAATATTCTTTCCAATATATTTATTAATATTCTTTCCAATACTGTAATATACTAATACATACGTTACACTATTACATACGTTATACGACATACGTTACATACATACGTTATACGACATACATACGTACGACACACGTTACATACATACGTTATACGACATACATACGTACGACATACGTTACATACATATACTATTACATACGTTATACTATTACATACGTTACACTATTACATACGTTACACTATTACATACATATACGTACGACATGCGTTATTCTATTACATTTTATACATACAATACATACGTTACAAAGGTATTTGATAATGTCCCCACGGTAACGTATCAGTCGAATCGGGTATAATGTATCGCTTGTCGTCGTACGGACTCAGAGCGATTTTCGTCTCACGGATGGTGCTCACATCATGCAATTTCGATCTTATACAGAACTGCTGTCGCGTCATTTCAATCTCGTCCTTCAGACACCGCATGTAATCGTTGAACGTTATTGTACGCGCTACGACGTTACTCTTGACGCCTTTCGCTTTTTTACAGTCTTTTTTACCATCCACCCTCAACGCATACATCTTCGCTCTGAGTCCAACGAATTCCGTCATGATCGCATCGTTGTTCTCGTCCTTCATCAAGCCCGGCACTTTTTTATTGGCGAGCGGTATACCGTACGCGTTGTCGATCGCGTAATCGCTCGTGTCGAATTTGTCGATGTCGCGTTTCATGTTCTTGTACACATCTTCGCACTCTACGTGATATATCAGACTGTCCGTATCGGTAGGGGAGACCGGGGCGGGTTGTCACACTTTTCAAATACTGATTTAAAAAAAAATGTTAGCAATATTTTATAATATTGTATAGTACTTTATAATGTAGCTACATCCTTTAGGTATTCAAAAAAAAATATTAGACTCATATATATTTATACACAAAAAAGTTATTTAATTTTAAACAAGATCGTGAAAATGTGACGACTTACCCCATACCCAGGGTTGGTTGTCACACGACTCTGGGTTGGTTGTCACATATCTTTTATATAGAGGAAACGACAAATAGTTCCTGTCTTAATGTTTTATTAGAGTTAGTGACCATTTTTTATAAGTTTAACTTAATAATCACATAATAAAGTTCTGATTTCCTTGAGAGAGAGACCAAAATAAATATCCGAAGCACGTAAAATGTAATTTACCAATTCTTGTTCTTGAGACTTAGTAAAAATCTGTCTAGCTTTAGAATAACCCACAGAAATCGTTGGGAATAGCAATATTTTTACATACATAGTCTTCCTCTGGAATCTTCTTGTAATAACGAGCTAATGTACGATAGTTGATATCGAACTCTAAAGCAGCTTGTCGGATTGACAGGTTATGTATTTTCACAGCTCTGACAGCTTTAAGCATAATATCGGGTGGAGTTGTACCTCTAGCTGTTTTTCTTTCGCGATTTTGAGCCATGGAGAAAACAACAAAAATCTGTCTAAAAACACTATTTTATCGCGTAATCGCTTATTGTATACGGATAAGGGCGTTGGCAAAGCACGTTGGCACGATCGGCGATCATTTCACACGCATGCGTAACTTCACGTAACCTACAGCGCCATGTAACAGCAGACGAAATACGTGACAACTAATCCCATCTCATTTGAGACACCTTACCCCGAACGGTCATTTTGAACAAAGAATATTATATTTATAAACTATGTTGCAATAACGGTTAACTAAATACAGGAAAAATTACCTAAAATTATAATGTTTCTTATGACTAAAAAGAAATTGCGACTAGTAATTCCAAAAACTAACAAAATGATAAAAATAGAGGTAAGAAAAATTTACTCACAACCTCCAATTTAAAAAAAATGCTCATAAATATCACATGCGATGTTTTTGAAACGAGCTATTTCGTACATCCGACTAACATGATAGGAGCAACCTACACTATAGAAAAGAATATTCCACTCAATCTATTAAGTGAGATATAAGCTATGTGACAACTTACCCGTGTGACTTCTAGCCCCAGTCTCCCCTATACATAATTCTACACTTGTCGCGATACAACGGTAACATGTACTTGTGATGAAATTCGTACAAACAGACTTTCGATACGTCGAGAATGCACATGCCGACGTAAATAGGTTTGTCAAATTTAACCTCGAGTTTTCGCAGTTCAATGGCTATCAAATTTTCCGAGAAAACGCTCCTGCTGTGAAAATTTGGTTTCGAGATCAGTGCCTCCGCGCCGTATCTACCCTCCCACTTTGTTAATAATTTTACATCAACGTGATTTCGAACGTTCTCCATTGTTTTCCCGAAAACCGCGTTGTTCATCAATTTATACAAATTTTTCTCGAAATCGTTTTTGGCCAGTGTTCTAAATTTTGTATTAAGTTCGATGTAAGCGCGGAGCCATGGAGATTGAGCGAATTGTAATACGCGGTGTATCTTTGTGACGCGAAGGCCGTGGTGCGTGCATTGCTGTAGGTTGCGGTAGTGTATGACATAACGCTTCTTATCGTACAGCGTGGCGAGAAGTTTTTCCTGCCGTTTGCCGGGTGGTTTATCACGCGTAGGACAGAATGGTAGGTCGGCGTGCGCGTCGTGTTTATTCTGCGGATACTCTAGATCGACTTCGAGAATGTAACCCGTGGGCGAATCTAAAGCGATCGTGCTAAACTCGAAATTCGAGACGTCTTCGACCCATCGAAAATCTGCATAGGGCAATGGTTGACACATCGCCCAGCCGTACAAGTTGTTCACATCGAAATACATTAGGTACGACGATGGTTTCGATGAATCGTAAGATTGCATGTACCTGTTATTAGCCCGCGCGTATCTGCCGGAACATTGACTCAAACCGCCGCGTATACCGCGTTCGATGAACATGACCATGTCAATGTCGGTGAGCAGTTCGAAATTGATACGCGTATGCTTCAACATAGCGTCCCACGTAAAACCCGGTAGAGTGTAATAATACGCCGGATCGAGTCCATAACTCGCGATACAACTGTCGCGAAAATTTTCAAAGATATCGGCCAATAGCAAGACATCGGTTTTGAGATATAAATCGCTGTATTCGCCCAAGGTTCGAACGGAGAACCGTCGCCAGACGTTCGCGGCGTGCTCGTAATCGCTCTCGGATACGGTGTCACCTATACCTGTCAATGAACTGTAAAACGAGTCGCGCGATGGTAAACTCGAGTCCTCCAACTTTTCGACGCAGTCAATGTACTCGTACGGAAATACGCCTTTTCGCGTCAGCAAATCAAAATTTTCTGCGGATAATTCACAAAATTCGCGTTGTAATATTTGCAGTTTATCCTTGCTGAGATAACATGCCAATTTGTCGAGACTAGCGGTGAGAAACTTGTATGAATCGATAAATCGCAATTTTATGTTGCTTCGCGAATCTGATTTTTCAGCGGTCTCTTTAACGTTTTTCGTAAACGAAATGTATTTTTCCTTCGTGATTGGAAGTAAGTCTACACGTCCTTCGTACGCTGTAGCTATTTCCGTGATAATGAAATGCGCGTCGTAGCCCGATAAATTATGAAAAACTACTGGAATGCAATGCGAATCTTTATAATTTAAATTACAGTCGGAATGCGCGGGGCCTCTATAACGGCCGGTCAAGTGACAGTGATCGCGTACTCGCACGTCTGGCTCGAACGGTTTTTCGCACACGTGACAGTGCGTCGCGCTCCGAAATATCTCCCACTCGTCTCGCGTAAAATCTGTCATGGGTATATTAGTGGACAAGATAGTCTTTACGTTGTGTGCTAAACGTCTTAGTTCCTCGGCGAACCACGCGACGCAATCCTTATCGCGACGAAATCGATACGCGGATAACGAGTCGTCGTACGAGCACCGCACGTAGTATCCTATGCTAAATACCTGATGATGTTGAGACTTGAACGTGGACGTTGTCGGATCCGCATCCGTCTTCTCGAGGGTACATTCCAGGTCGGCGTACACGACATATGGAAGTCGTTCCTTCCTGCTGTGATTCTTGAAACTCAGCCACTTGTCGTCCTCGCTCGGTAGTCGGATGGCACAGTTGTTTATCTCTCGGCAGTCTACACCGTGGGCTTCCAATTTCTTGCTCGAACTAAAATAATGTAAACATCTGCAAAAAGAGAAACACAATTTTGTGAATTATTAAATAAAAAATAAAATATTTTTATAATTTTTATTAAAAGGAGTATAAGTACTCACCGATCGCAAAAGTATTTCCGACCGTCATGCCTGCTCAATTGCGAGCTCACGAGGCGGGATAGATTTTTTATCCACGCGAAATGTCCCACGTTGTCGTTTCGCGGGTCCTGTACGTACAGCAGATTTACGTGCTTTTCTCTCTTTCGGTCGGTGAGCCGTATCGGGAGAACAGTTGGCGTCTTCTCTCCCTCGATGGTATACACATTGATCGACACGTCGTTGAATCGTTCAAACTGTTTAATTTGACTCAACGTCATTGGAAACTTAATGCCTTTTAAATTCAGTACTGTTGTGTAATGAGGGTACGAGGATTCCCGATTATTATTATTGACCTTGACAGGATACAGCGCGGCGATCACTGACCACGCGAAGCACGCATTGTCCATAGATTGCACGTTGATCACAGCTTTTTTCAATTTAATTTCTCGCTGTAAATTGACGTAACATCCCGCGCGCAAAGGATTGTACTTGTTCACGTTCACTGTCAAATTGAGTATACGCGACAACGCCCACCCGCTGTCACGTTCCTGAAACTCTTCGAGGGACGATAAAGTAGGCTCGATAACGTGTCGTTCGTACCACTCGCGCAGATCGGACCGATCGGACGAACGAAAGAGTTCGCAGTTTCTCGTGTTGATACTTTTGTTCGAACGTTTGTCACAAACTGACCGTTGAACACAGTGTTTATCTTTACACTTGCGTGTCTTTGCATGACGTTCCGCACACGATCGAGCACGATGTCTCTAGCATCTTCGAGAAATTGTCGCAATTCGATGTAATTGGTATTTATCACTGCACCGGTCAACACACGGCTTTCAAACGCGGTATCAATCTCTCGCCACACGAGTCTTTCCGCGTTATCGGCACTACTACTACCCGCCGCGTACTCACCACCGATATGTACGAACCGTCTCTGTAACAGAGTCTTCGCACCTTCGAGTCGCGCGATTCTTGCCACTAAAGATTGTCTGTTTCCGACAGTCTGAGAGCCGTCTGAGAGCCGCGGACGTTTGGAACGACAGTCTTCTTCGAGCTGCTCAATAAACTTCTCGCATCGCTGTTCCCATGCAAAATATTCGCTCAAGGTAGCGATTTGGTTGGATCGTTCCAACAGGTCGCGTTCCGTTTCATCGGGATGTTCCATGTTTTTTAATACTGTCTTTTTTACACACTATTTTTTAAATCACGTCACATTCTTCGATGGAGCACTTGCACGCGACTCGATGACACGCTGGACAATATCTTTTGAAATATAGAACGGAATAATGTTTAAACATAAGATTATAAAGACTGAAGAAGGGGACACCAAATTGTCGATCATCAAAATCATTAAGTTCACGGTCAAGAGTTCTTTGAATCAATGTATGATTAGGACCTATTATCTTATTATAGATACGAAAAATTTTACTCTGTATGTTCAGGTTGTTCATCACCACCAATTCGACGAACTTCCCAATGCCTGTGCGAATTTGAATGAGCTTAGTGTCACTGAGCATGTGTATCTCAGTAATAACTTTAGTCGCCTAATAGCGATACTCCTGATACTCCGAATCAAAGTCAGGTTTAACGTAAAAACCAGGATCATCACGAGCTTCACGTTCTTTTACCTCGTCCCCAGCTGCCGATACAATTTCCGTCTCACGTTAGACTCCCATTCATAAGGAAAATTGGTATCGATATCGACTCCTTGTCTAACGATGCGTCGACCGGTTCCGCGTATACCTAGTTCACGATCGCGAAGAAACTGCACCGGTGATATCACATCCGTCAATTTCACTCCTTGATCTTCTTCATGCAGAACATTGGCGACATCGTTTATTAAATCATCAGCAGATTTTGGAGACTCTACAGAGTTCTCTTCTACAATTGTCCACACCATGTTGCGCACGTTAATGTCCCACTCGCGATAATGTTTTTTGTAATCACTTCATACAAATCGGACACATGTTGCACGGCAATATTTGATACAATGGAGTATTACAATTTATGCAAAATCAACCTCTTATTACGTCGTACGGCTCGGATACATGCTTTCGAAAAGTACATATGTGCTCACCAGTGTCTGGTGAAGCGATCATACACGAAGCACACAGGTTATATGAACCGTATACATAATAAAAATAAATGGCGCAACACTTCGTACGTCCATCTAACGCTAAAAATTCGGGACGCGACACTATTTTCTTGACAACTTGTTTACGGTTGGTCGTCTTCATCGCTGTTATAATTGCTGTCCGGCGACATCGGACGATCCTCGTCGGCTGAATCTACATCCATTATTGCCTCGAAATTATTGTTCACCTCAATTTTTGTTCACTGTTTTGAAAAAAAAATGTTTTCTTTATACCGTCCACTTGACACAAAAAACTTCAACCCCGAGTATGAACTTTTAAGAGGTGCCCACTCACGATAATGTTTTTTTTATTGTGTGCAAATCGGGCATACAGGGTCTGTCCGGAAAGTAATGCGTCGCATTTTTTTGTGACGTGACTATACGTCGCAGTGCGGTCGGACCGGTTGGGGAGAGTAGGGGGAACCCTTAGCTTACCAGCGGTCGGTTGGCAATTGCCTCCGTGCGCTTGGAAGGTTAGGACGGCTTTTTTCGTGAACGTCTACGTAGTAGTCGTGTCGAACATGATGGAAAAAACTTTAGAGCAACGCTATTCGCATTCGACGGTCTGAATTCACTGGCGCACACGAGTCACATTGTCGTCCGTTCGCGATGTTGACGGGCGTCCTGCGCGGGCCTCGTCGGCGACCTCCTCCCGACCTTCTCTAAACATCTTGTGCCATCTGTTGGACTGCGATCTGGAAAGGCAATCGTTCCGGAAGGCTTCCTTAAGCATTTCAAAAGTTTCGAGCGGCGTCTTTTTCAGCTTCACGCAAAACTTTATCGCATAGCGTTGCTCTAAAGTATTTTCCATCATAAGTTCGACGCGACTACTACGTAGACGGTCACGAAAAAAGCCGTCCTAACCTTCCAAGCGCACGGAGGCAATTGCCAACCGACCGCTGGTAAGCTAAGGGTTCCCCCTACTCTCCCCAACCGGTCCGACCGCACTGCGACGTATAGTCACGTCACAAAAAAATGCGACGCATTACTCTCCGGACAGACCCTGTATATTACATGGAAATATCTTGTACAATACATCACGACAGTTTGAGCAGGCGCGGAAATGCTCCGTAACGCGTAAGTCAACGAAGTGTTTTCGGACAGCGTACATGTGCCCGATATAAAGGTTCGATAGATTAATCATGCACGAAGCACATAGTGCAAGTGCACCACCCGTTGAGTAATAAAAATATATCACGCACTGTTTCGTACGTAAGTTCAGTGCCATGATTTCCGAACGCGTCACTATTTTATCGACGACTTCTTTATGATCGTTGTCTTCATCGCTGAAGTAATCACTGTCGTCCGTTAACGCGTGATCCTCGTCTACATCCATATTGAAATTATTGTCATCTCCTTTATCGTAAAAACTATTACTCTGTATTGAATACTCGGCACAAAAATGCAAAAATAACCGCTATACTTTTTTCATTCAATCGATATACCGACGCGTAGACTTTCAAATCACAGACTGTGATTTTGACTTGCTTCATTCTTCCTTATATACTTTTTCTATCGCCTTTTCCTCTCGTTCCAACTAGAGCATCGCGTATCGTTTCTTCTGTTTTAGTGCATGGTGTGCATGCACTGCAGAGAAACAATATCTCCCATAGAAATTGAGTCGCGTTGCTGCGCTTATGATGTCTAGTGTTTATAAAATCTAGCAGCCTGTCATCAGCGCTCGCCTTTGTAACACGCGGCGCCACGAAACCCCGATAAGCGGCTCTTCCTCGAAAGAAAAATAAAGAGGAGAGACCGCGACGGTTGAATCGCCTAAAATTTTTGATCAAGTACCTACGTCGACCATCGATGCTCGCATCTGCAGTACGAGATGATATTCGTTTATAAATTCTGTCATCGACGTTCGTCGATACCCACAGAAATTGAGTCGCGTTGCTGCGCTTATGATGTCTGGTGTTTATAAAATCTAGCAGTCTGTCATCGGCGCTCGCCTTTGTAACACGCGACGCCATAACCGAATGGCGCCGCGAAACCCCGATAAGCGGCTCTTTCTAGAAAGAAAAATAAAGAGAAGAGACCGCGACGGTTGAATCGCATAAAATTTTTGGTCAAGTACCTACGTCGACCATCGATGCTCGCATCTGCAGTGCGAGATGATATTCGTTTATAAATTCAGTCATTGACGTTCGTCGATACCCTAATGCCCCCCCCCTCCCCCTCCTCCGCGCTTGATAACTCTTCCTACAAAGGAAAATGAAAAGGACCGCGGCGTCACGCCACTCGCAGGTCATAAATTATAGCCGCCTGTCATAGGTGCTCGCTCGCATCTGAAGTGTGAAGTGATATGTTTATAAATACTATCGACCGAACATCGATGCGAGCCCTTACGGAAAGAAACTACAGCCAGTAAATATTACACTTGTGTAGTTACTACAGGACCCCCTGTAGTTATCACAGAAAAGAACACTATAATCTGTAGTTATTACACGCTGTAATTACTTTAGTGCGTGAAATCCCTGTAATATGGAATACACGTCTAATCATGAAGTGTGAAATCCACTACTCGTGTAATCCACTATATGTGTAATATACTACACGTGGGGTAAGTGACTTGTGTAGTAGACTACACGTGTAATACATTATATGTGTAATATACTACACGTATGATAAGTGACTTTTGTTTACTACACATGTAATCTACAAAATGTGTTCATTATTTATTAGGGATGCCATAAGAAAGGTTTTTTTATTTTTGTCTAATGAGGCCCTTGTAAGGATTTGATAAAAATGTTTTAACTTTATAAATATACTTTTTTCATAAATATATTTACGAACACAAAATTTCATAATGAACCGACGGTTTCTGACATTCACCCGACATTAAGAAATATTATATCATATATTCAATTCAAAATTTTATTACTCTTTTTAAACTGAATTTGTTTCTTAAGATGATTTTTGAAAAATTATATATTTGCGCTGGTTATGACTTATGTAGACTATATATAACACTTACATCAAATTAAGAAGTAGTCTACCACGTAAGACAGTTGGCTCACGATCCAGAGGTCCCGAGGTCCCGAGTTCGAATCCCACCAAGGTAAGTGTGTTTTTCAAATACGAGAAAATATTTATAATCATAGACTGCATCTTAAGAAACAAATTTAGTTATAAAATAGTAATAAAATTTCGAAAAAAATAATTTTTTTTTATGCCGGGTGAATATCGGAAATCAGTGTCCTCTAGTATTAAGAGGACTGCAATCTTTTGGGTGTTACAGGCTATTTTCCTGTAATCCAAGCGTATAGTACGAAAATGTTACAGCATATTACAATACTTCAGTCTGTAAATTCGTGTAATACTTTTATGTAGTTCCTGTAATATAATTTTCTGTAATCCGCTGTAGTTTCTTTCCGTAAGGGAGGTGACATTTGTTTATAGAACATGTCCCGACGCGCTCGCCGAAACCCTAATCCCCCCTTCCCTAGGACCCCCCCGCCCCGCTCCCCCCTCGGAGCTCCCGATACAGAATTGTCAAAATAACACCTACTATCCTGCTCAGTACGAGAGGAACCGCAGGTTCGGACATTTGGTTCACGCACTCGGTCGAGCGGCCAGTGGTGCGAAGCTACCATCTGTGGGATTATGCCCGAACGCCTCTAAGGCCGAATCCTCTCTAGTCAAAGGTGGCAATGATATCTCTAGGAGTCTCGTGAGTCGAAAGGTTCAAAACAATGTGACACACTACTAGGCGGCCGGTCCACACTCACGTGTCGGGCCGGTCGTCGCAAGAGCCCGGTTTGCCGTATGGCGCCTCTGCCCGTCGTCGGGATCTCACCGCTTACGACGGCACGGCGTCTAACGGTCGAACATGAGTTTCGCGAGTTCGATGTCGAGACTCGGAATCGTCTGTAGACGACTTAGGTCCCCAACTTAGGGGCAAAAAATTTCAATTTTTTTTTTTTAATTATTCACAAATTAGCAATAACAACAAATTAAATTTGTATTGAATTAGCAAATTAGTAATTAGTCACAAAAATTAATTATATAAAAATTAATATTAGGTTAAAGTAAATTACCCATTATTTAAAAGATTGGTAATTCGTCAGAGAAAAATTTCTATAGTTACGTGAAAATTAGTATTTAGGCGAAAATAAAATAATTTTTTGTGCAAATTGGTAATTAGTAGAAACAAATTCTTTATTATTAAAATAATTAATAGCTTGTCAAAAATATATATTACTATAATTTGAAAATGAATAATTAGTGGAAAATAATTATTATTTTTTTTAATAATGAATAATTAGTCTCAGGTAACTTATTTATTTTAAAAATTATTAATTTGTTTTAAATATTGTTCAAGATTGTCAATCCGTCGCGATCGATCACCGATCGATACCGCTAACGCCATCCCTGAGCCGCCCCCTGAACGAGGCAATTTCGCGCCGCACCCCTCGTCACCCCCTGACCGTGCGGTCTCTCGCGTCGCGCTATCGATCCGGACATGCCAGGATCCCGTGATCCTGCTAACCGCGCTTATTGGTCGATATTCGTCGCGCAACCGAAAGCTCCCAAAACGGGCCCGCGAGAGATCCGGTCCCATCAGTAGCTCAGAATACTCCGGTTCACGCGGTCGACAATTGCCGTCGTGCATCCGTTCGCAAGTATTACTCGTTCCACGCGGTAGTTACGCGCCGTCGTGCATACATAATCTTGCCGTGCCATCAGTGCACCCGCCTTTATAGTGCTCTACGTGCACTCTCTATCGCGCCGTCAGTGCGCCCAGCTTTACCGCGCTCATTAGTGCGTCTGAAGACTCTGTGTCTTATAGGTCATTAGAATTCACCGTATCAGTAACGAAATCGGTGATCACTCGCATCGCAGTGCGCGTCTCGTGCTCAAGCGAACTCGAATTGTCGCACACCGAGTGCCGTTATTAATTACACGCGCCCCAAGTGCGGTGTTAATTCCACGCGCCCCACGTGCGCTCACGCTGTACCGTCGCCGCGCGCAGTCGTCGGCGAACATTCGTGCATCACGTGCACACCGTATATACCTGCCGCGCCTACTCTGTAATGGCTATGCGGCATAACTTTACTCCGCTGTACATAATTCATTAAACAAGTGCTCCGCACAATTGTGGTTAAACGAAGTGTCCGCTCATTTCCGCACTCCCGATCCCTGTTGGGGTCGACCCGGACTTGCTTACGCTAATTGGCGAACCGGAGTTACGCCCGGCTCAGAAATTCGCCAACATAATTTCTGGTCCTTCGAGCCGGATCGGAGTGCAACTGTGCCATCCGCAGAATTCACGGACACTCAACAACCATGGAGGACCTCATGGCTCAGCAGAAGGTCACGATTCACTCGATTGACCGAGCCCTCGACAACTTCAAAAAAATCGGCAAGACGAATTACACGCATGGAGTTGTTCGCCACCGATTGCAGCAACTCAAGGAGAGCTACGCTCGGTTTGAGCTTCTTCACGGCAAGATTCTGGCTGCCGCTACCAAGGAGTTCATCGCCACGAACCGATACTTCACCGAGGATCGATTCGACAAGTGCGAGGAGACGTTCCTGGCGACATCCGACTACATGGCTGAGTGGATGAGCAAGCTGGAGTCGCCGCAGCAAGTCAACCCTGAGTCATCACCCGTAAGCCAGTGTAATCTCAGCGCATCGCCGCGTACCGTGTTTCAACTTCCGCGTATAAGTTTACCGAAATTCGCCGGGGAGTTCCGCGAGTGGGAAGCGTTTCGAGATCAATTCACCGCGTTAATTATTAACAATCGCGAATTGTTAGACGTAAATCGTTTACAATATCTGCATTCGTGTGTGAAGGGTGAGGCCAGCGATACCATACGCAATCTGGCACTGACGGATGCGAATTTCAAAATCGCTTGGAATTTATTGCTCGCGCGATATGATAATCGCCGACGTTTGGTACACGAGCACGTACATGCTCTTCACACGCTTCCCCAAGCGACTTCGGATTCCGCCGCCGCTCTCACTGCGTTGCGCGATAAAGCGAATGTCTCGATTCAGTCGTTAAGAAATCTCGGTCGTTCGGTTGACACATGGGACGACATGTTAGTTTACTTGCTCGTGCAAAAGTTGGATAAAGGCACGAAAGGCCTGGGAATTGAAACTTGGCGATACGTTAGATTATCCAATATACGAGCAACTCGATAAATTCCTTATATCACGCATACGCGCGCTCGAGAATATTCTTCCGGCTTCGCCTCAACCCATATAGGAATTGCCAGTAGTGAGCAGAAGCCAAGGCTTGGCCGAAGCTATGGCGCTCAATCATTGGCCAAGAATCTATCAGCCAATACTGGCCCATCATTGGCCATTTACTGGTTGTTGAATAGTCAGGCGTTACAACGAAGGCCGACGCTTGGCCAACGTAGGGCAGTCAACTGTCGGCCAGAGTTCTGTCAGCCAGTACTCGACCAACAGTGGTAAATAATTGACTGCCTACCTATAGAATAGCCAGGCGTTGTGACGAAGCCCTACGCTTGGTCAATGGTTAGCACCCGCACATCGCCCAATATTCTGTCAGACAGTACTGAACCATCACTAGCAAATGACTATGCAAATGTCGAATCATCCGATAGATGGCATTTGATAGGATCCGTTTCTCCTATTTAAAATACGACCAACGATGGTATAAGAACGATGTATAAATGACGGAACTGCGCAACTTATATCAGTTGTATCATTTTATTATAAAAGTGGAGTCCACTTTTATAATAAAATGTGACACACTTTTGGATTGATGTTAACGTTAATGTAAACTTATTTTTGAAGACTGATAATAATTAAATAAACATAAAACATAAAACATATGTATTTTATAACAAAACTCGTTTCTTAATTAATTATCAACCAGTCTGAAATCTGGCAACGAGTACTGGCGGAGTACTGAACCGATAATAAATCCTATACTGGGGCAGTACAAATAGACAACGGCTGGGCCAGTACTGTCTGCCAGTATTGGACCGGAGTTATCATCCATGGTTGCACCAGTATTGTTTCGGTAGAGTTACCAGTACTGTGCCAGTACACCAACTCTGGGAAACAGTAATGGCTTAGTACTGGACCGGTCATAAAATCCTATATGGGAAGTTAAGGGCAGTAAACAAAATTCCTCGGTTCAAGCTCACGCAGCTAACGCATGTTCGAATAAATGTCCCATGTGCCAAAAGACGCACTTCTTGTCCGCGTGTCCGGACTTTCAAAATAAGAACGTTCCTCAGCGGCGTGATCTCGCGAAGAAATTTCACGCGTGCTATAATTGTTATTTGAGCACAAGGCACACACGCGATGCGTGTTCAAGCAAGAATACGTGTCGTCAATGTCAGCAGAAGCACCATACACTGCTTCATACGACCGATGTAAATAATAATAGCTCGACAACCGAGAGCTCACCTTCATCCACGGACTCGAAAGCAGACACAAATGCCGAAATAACTTCTCATTTATTATCTCACACTAGCTTTTCAAAATCGAATATTCTGTTAGCAACTGCCTGGATTAAGGTGAGCGGGCTCAACGGTCGACATAGCATAGTCTGCGCGTTATTGGATCAAGGTTCCGTTACAACCCTGATCACCGAACGTTTAGCTCAGCGATTGCGTCTCCCGCGTACGCGCGTCTCCGTCTCTATCACTGGGATCGGCGAGACGGCTGCCACCACACGCAGCGCAGCTAAAGTTCACGTGTCAGCGCGTGACGGCTCGGGCCCAAGGCCCTCCGTCTCCGCTGTTGCCCTCAAGTCGCTCACGACTTACATTCCGCAACGAGTTCCGGATATAACGAAGAAGTCGTACATTCGCGAACTTTCGCTAGCCGACACCGATCCGACTAGCGCAGCGCCGATTGACGTAATTATCGGTGCTGATTTGTATGGCACGATCTTATTACCGGAAGTCCGTAGTCGTGCCCCTCATGAGCCCGTTGCTCAAAACTCGATTTTCGGACGGTTTCTGTCCGGCCCGATGCCGGTTCCGTCGCAGTCACGGCCGGCTCGCATTCAAACGCACCACTGCACGGTGCTGTCGGAAATCTCCGACCAGTTAAGGCGTTTCTGGGAGGTCGAAGAACTTCCTCAGCAAACTCATTTCTCACCGGAAGAGATTTGATGCGAAGAGCACTTCGTATCGACGCATTCTCGTGCCCCCAACGGGCAGTATATAGTGCGGTTGCCGTTCAAAGCGGGGCTTTCTATCGACATTGGCGAATCTAAATCGTCTGCAACCGCGTTGTATTCACGTCTCGAGTCGCGGTTAAAGTCAAATCCGGACCTTGCAAGCGAATACAATGTGACTTTCTCGCGGAATACGAACGTCTTGGCCACATGACGAAGGCGCCTCTCGAAGACCCACCCGGCGGTCAAATTGTATATATTCTGCATCATGCCGTTGTTCGCGAACATAGCGCTACAACTCGTTTGCGCGTTGTCTTCAATGCCTCTCAACCGACCTCCAATGGTCTTTCGTTAAATGATCATCTCATGGTAGGCCGCAAGTTGCAACCTGAGTTATCATTCATCATCTTGCGATGGCGGCAATTTCGGTTCGTATTCACCGCCAACATCGCAAAAATGTACCGCCAGATTCTGATTCACTATTGCGACGTGGATTATCAACGAATCTTATGGCGACCCGCTTCGAATTCTCCTCTGATAGCTTATTGCATGCTTACCGTCACATACGGTAACGCAAACGCGCCGAACGTGGCTCTCCGCGTGATGGAGCAAGTCACCAAAGACGAAGGCGCTGATGTTCCCTTGGCCGTCCCAGTTATACGACTGCACACATATGTCGATGACTGTGTGTTCGGCGCCGATGACATACCGCTCGCGCTTCAAACGCGCGATCAGCTCATCTCGCTCTTGAAACGAGCAGGATTTCGCCTCCGTAAATGGGCGAGTAATAATCCCCTGTTGCTCGAAGGCATCGATCCTCAGGATCATGACCTTGCTTCCGCGAAAACGCTCGAATCTGACGAGCGCCTGAAAGTTATCGGAATCAAGTGGCATCCAAACACGGACGCCTTCCAATTTGACGTCACGCTTGCAGAGTCGGTTTCCGACACGAAGCTTTCCATTCTCTCGACCATCGCTCGAATTTTCGATCCCCTCGACTGGATGGCTCCGGTGGTCATCACCGCGAAAATTCTGATGCAGCAACTCTGGCTGCTTCGCTGCGAATGGGACGACGTCATCCCTGACGATCTTCTTCACAAGTGGAAAGATTATTACTCTCAATTATCGCTTTTGAAACAAATCTCGATTCCGCGCTGGACAGGTTACGGTTCCGATACGCTCAACGCGGAGATTCATGGGTTTGCCGATGCGTCCGCCTCCGCATACGGAGCGGTCATTTATCTACGAGTTACGCACATCGACGGAACAGTCGAAGTCACGATGCTCATGTCGAAATCGAAAGTAGCTCCGCTCAAACCCATGAGTATTCCTCGATTGGAGTTGTGCGCCGCGGTCCTGCTTGCGCGTGCAATCGCCGCAATCCGATCCGCTCTCACGATCGCGATTAAAATTTACCGTTGTTGGACTGACTCGAAGGTCACTCAAGCTTGGCTTTCGCAGCCACCATCTCGGTGGAAAACGTTCGTCGCAAATCGGGTCCACGAAGTGCAAACCCTATTGCCGAACGTCGAATGGCATCACGTGCCCTCGCAACACAACCCTGCCGATCTCGTTTCGCGGGGCGTAAAACCTGAAAATCTGATAGATCAGTCGCTGTGGTAGACGGGGCCTGACTGGCTCACACTATCGTCCGATCAATGGCCATCCGAGCCTCAATCAAATTCGTATGACTCGCCACCAGAAGAGCGAGCTCACGCTCCCGTACACTTGGTGCAGTCGCGCGATCGATGGGATCTCGGTGAAAGATTCTCTTCGTGGAACAAGCTTGTGCGCGTCACAGCCTATGTTATGCGATTCGCTCGTCGCACTCGCGAAAGAAGTCGCTCAAATTCACAAGCCGTTTCGGAATTTCTTCTTCCAGAAGAAATTCATTTCGCGCGCGACTTCTGGCTCAAGCGCGTGCAACAACAGTTATTCCCCGTGGAATACGCTCAGTTGGAGTCCTCACAGCGCCTCTCGAAAAACAGTAAACTACTGCCGTTAAACCCGTCCCTCGATACGACCGGGCTCATTCGTGTCGGTGGTCGTCTCCGATACTCGGAGTTTCCGGACAACAAGAAACATCCGGTTGTGCTCGCTGCACATCCGACAGTTGCCGCATTAATCCGCGATCCTCATGTCCGCGCTCTCCACGCCGGACCGCAGCTCACGTTGCACCGTCTACGTGCAAATTACTGGATCTTACGCGCGCGTCAAACAATCCGCGCGATTATCCATCAATGTGTCACATGCGCTCGCGAAAGCGCCGAGCCCGCGCACGAGCTGATGGGCGACTTGCCCTCGTGTCGCGTCACCCCGATGTCTCGAGCGTTCCTACATTGCGGGGTGGATTACGCCGGACCAATTCAGGTCAGATCTACTCCCGGTCGAGGACACAAATCGAAAAATGCATACATCGCCGTGTTTGTGTGCATGACGGTAAAGGCGACTCATTTAGAGTTGGTTGGCGATTGTACGACTTCCGCTTTCGTCGCAGCTTTCGATCGGTTTTGTGCACGTCGCGGCTATTCCCAGTGATATGTATTCGGACAACGCTACGACTTTTTACGGCGCTCAGCGCGAAATATCCGTCGCATGGAATGAGGCCACTCGCGATCCGAACTTTCAAAATAAAATCGCGACTCAAGGCGTTCGGTGGCACTTCATTCCTCCGTCCGCGCCGCATTTCGGCGGTCTCTGGGAGGCCTGCGTCCGCAGCGTCAAGTTTCATATGAAACGCGTCATCGGGACGCACACGCTGACATTCGAGGAGCTGAGCACGTTCCTATGTAAAATCGAAGCGTGTTTAAATTCGCGACCGATCGCTCAGATGTCCGACAATTTCGATGATTATTGTGCAATGACACCGAGTCATTTTCTTATCGGTACCGCTCTAACAAGCGCACCAACGCCTTCCTTACTTGACGAAAAGGAAACGCGTCTCACTCGATGGCAGCTAATTCAACAAATGCGCGATAGCTTTTGGAAGCTTTGGTCGAATGACTATCTGCATACGTTGCAGCAACGCCCCAAGTGGCGTGAGATTCAAAATCTAGCTCGAGTCGGACGCTTAGTACTTCTGCGAAACCCGCTAGCTCCTTCGAACAAGTGGGAGTTAGGCAGAATCATAGAATGTCACCCTGGTGAGGATGGACTAACACGCGTCGTTACGATCAGAACGGCTAAATCCACGTACAAACGCGCAATCGTTAAGTTATCATTTCTCCCGGTTGATGTAAATACCGATCAGAGTGATCCAGAGCGACATTCCTTGATAGCTGTTAAACATTGTGCGCTCGTTCGCACCGCATCTCTCTATATATTGTAAATATCTTCTGTACATTGTTAATTCTTAGTTTAAGTTTGTTTCAGCACTCGCAGTGCTCCGCATGGCGGACGGCACGAGATCAACATTCGTCACGGCGGGCGGCTCCTGTCTTTATTGCGAATCGTTATTCGCGGCGGGCGGTTATGTTCAGGATTGTCAATCCGTCGCGATCGATCACCGATCGATACCGCTAACGCCATCCCTGAGCCGCCCCCTGAATGAGGCGATTTCGCGCCGCACCTCTCGTCACCCCCTGACCGTGCGGTCTCTCGCGTCGCGCTATCGATCCGGACATGCCAGGATCCCGTGATCCTGCTAACCGCGCTTATTGGTCGATATTCGTCGCGCAACCGAAAGCTCCCGAAACGGGCCCGCGAGAGCTCCGGTCCCATCAGTAGCTCAGAATACTCCGGTTTACGCGGTCGACAATTGCCGTCGTGCATCCGTTCGCAAGTATTACTCGTTCCACGCGGTAGTTACGCGCCGTCAGTGCGCCGTCAGCGCCTTCAAATGATGGTTAACCTTCAATTGGCGGTCCGAAATCACACCCAACTTTAAGGGTTTTTCTTTGGTGTTTTTTTAACGGTTAACACCAAAAGTTGAGTGTATTTTTCCATAAGGGCATTACTCGATATCACATTATATCTTTGAAAAAGACATCTCTTATAACCCCTAAGAGCAAAACGTCGACTTTAAGTCGACTTGAAGTCGACTTCTACCGAAACTGACTTGGCAGAGAAGTCGACTTTTTTAAGGACGAAAGTCGACTTCAAGTCGACTTGAAGTCGGCGAATGTCTCAAAAACCGCCGATTAAAAGTCGACTTTTCGTCATGACGAGAAGTCGACTTCCCGCCAACTTTTATCGTCGATAAAATAAATCGCTGCGTACGTCTGGAGGTCGGTTGTGTATCTTGAAACGAGGTGAAAATTACAAAAGTGAACAGATTTTACTAGATTTTAATAAATAAAATCGTAGATACGCTAATGAATTTTTCACTTTTGTAATTTTTACCTCATTATTTCAAGATACACAATTGACCCCTTGCTGGAGAAAAAATCGGAAGTATCGGAGGAAGTCAACGGGAAGACAATGATGACGAGGATTATGAATGACGACGACGACGACGACGTTTCGTGGCGGTGATCGATAGCACGGCGCTTTACGACGTCTTATCGTGTCCTAAGGCTAGAGGGCCTCTAGATACGAAGGGCGCAATAGTTGATCTAAGTGCTGATTGACTCGCGTGAATTGCATGCTTTATTCTTTTCATAAGCACATACTTGCATAACGTCAGCCCATAAAAAGATGACAGTATGACAGGCATAACCACAAGTTTACGAGAAAAATATATTTTTTGCTATATAAATTGAAAACGATACGACGAAAAAGATTGAGGAAAAAGAAAGAGGTAAATTTTTGTTTGTATTAGATTTTGTCTAACATGATTTGAACTTGTTTAATATCTATTTATGTATGTTTGAAAATATTTTTAAATAATATGATTATTTTATATTAATAGGGACATAGAAAGTCTGAACGAAAAATCAAGAATACCACGAACAAATTAAATGGTCAAGCAGTGAATTATAAATCATCTGATTTATTGTTCGAAAGTAATCTCCTGAAAAGGTGCAATATAAACATTTTCTAATGTTTGTAATATTTTATTTTGTAATAAATATATATATTTATATATATTTATATATAAATAAATAAATAAATACAATCAAACAAAGGGAAACGCCGTAATCGGTCAGGACTGGATCTTGCTTGTCCGAATAATATATATAAATTCTTGAGTGACTTTCTACGTACACTCTTTTGCCATGGCGGACCACGCGCCGTTACCAACGGTCATAACGCAGTCTCAACCAAAGCCAGAACGATACAATCACACAATTAAATTGATATCAATTTAATCATATCAATTGATATTATTCGGACAAGCAAGATCCAGTCCTGACCGATTACGGCGTTTCCCTTTGTTTGATTGTATATATCTTACACGGTCGTATAATCTCATACTTATTGTTTATATACGTCGCCGAAAAAGACGTTTTTCCTTATAACTAATGTTGCGATGAATATCACCACATGCCTCGGTGGTCGAATTGGTGAGACGCCCGTCACGGAATGAGGGAGGTCCAGGTTCGAATCCTGGCTGGGGTGTTATTTTTCGCAACATTTTCTTTATATGCCCTGTATCCTATCCTATATGTATTTAATATAATTAAATTGATATCAATTTAATTGTGTGATTGTATCGTTCTGGCTTTGGTTGAGACTGCGTTATGACCGTTGGTAACGGCGCGTGGTCCGCCATGGCAAAAGAGTGTACGTAGAAAGTCACTCAAGAATTTATATATATTATTCGGACAAGCAAGATCCAGTCCTGACCGATTACGGCGTTTCCCTTTGTTTGATTGTATATATCTTACACGGTCGTATAATCTCATACTTATTGTAAATAAATAAATAAATATATTTATATATATTTATATTTTGTCAATTTTGTCTTTATTTATATCTTACATATATACATATCTTATTTTTTTCAGCAAGCGAGACAAATCGATACAAACATATTCTGTCTTCGTTATTCATTGGAGTTTAAAAACTTTTTAAAAAGTATATATCTATCCTATATCTATCCTCTAATCTTACATTCCGTAATCTAAATTTATTCTCTAATTTTAACATTTCCGTAATCTATTTCTATTCTCCTTGCCTATTAGTAATTCCTACTATTCCTGATCATGGCATTGTGTTGTGCATTAAACTGCTCAAATAGATCAGACAGTTATGTTATGAAAAGGTTTCCTTCTAACACTGAAACTCAAAAATTATGGATTTCGAACATCAATAGGTCAAACTACAAATTTTCTATTAATTCCTATCTCTGTCAGGTAAACTATCTCCTTTGCTTTTACTAAATAAATAAATATTTTAAATAAATATAAGTAAATAAATAAATAGTAAAACAACAACTAATATAATATATAAAAAACTAATATATAAAATATATAAAATATATAATATATAATATAAAATATATAATATATATATATATATATATATATATATATATATATATATAATATATATATAATATAAAATATATAATATATAATATATAAAAAACTAATATATAAAAAAATGTAAATATAAATATAAATATGTTATAATTAATAAATCAATGAATATAAAATATTAATATAATAATAATAATATTAATAATAATAATTATTATTATTATTAATATTATTACTCTTATTATTTATCTTTATTTTTATTATTATTAATTAATTATTAATAATAATTTTTTTATGCAAAGCGAGATCCAACCCATATTGCCCGGTGCTTCGGATGCATGTATTTATATTTATATTAGATTGATTAAAGATTCCATCATGGAATTCAAAGAAATCAAATACAAATCTGTACTTTTAATCGAAGAGTATATAGTTATGTACAATGTGTATGTGTGCAATACGTTCAAGTGTATTTTGTGCTAAGTGTTAATATAATTTTCTTATTTTATGTGTACAATGTGTATATGTGCAATATGTTCAAGTGTATTTTGTGCTAATAAGTGTTAATATAATTTTTTAATTTTATGTGTACAATGTGTATGTGCAATAAAGTTATGTGTGCGTGATAATGTCATTTGTGCAATGTGTACATGCGTGCATTAATATGTGTTCTTTCGCAAAATAAGAGATCGCAAACGAAGCAGTTGGCAATCGGTAATATTAAAGTCCCTCTAATAAGAGTCTGGCCAAGAGATAGCTACTTTTGATTGGTCCGCACTTTCCGCTCATATGATTGGCTGTGTACACGCATCTTAGCCAACTGCGCATGCGTGACAGTACAAAGTTTCCCTCTCTCCCTCTGTAATATTGCTGTCTCTCTCGCAGAATTTGGCTAAGATTATCTCTTGACCAGACTCTTATTAGAGGGACTCTAGATAATATAGGTAAAACGAGCCCTCTCGAATGTTTCCCTTTCACAGGTGCATTTTACATCAGACGAATGGGTGAATAACGACAGGACAAAACTTAAGAAAAATGCTGTTCCAACAGTGTTTTGCCGTTGCCCTACCCTCGATAAGGAGAACAGTGTCCCCACAAATAGACTGCAACGAAAAAGAGGCCGTCCATCAAAAGAATCCAATGTGGACCACACTGATTTTTGTCCAATGAAAAAAGTATGTGTAGAGCATGATTATTATAGCAGATCTAATGCATTTGATCAAGTAGCAAGTTTACCTCCAGACTCAAACTTTGAATCATCATTAGCAAAAACTAGTATTAAAGCAAGAGATGAACAATTATTTTCACCTCCAAACACAAACACTGAATCGTCATTAGCAGTTTGTCTTGAAGCAAGAGATGAACAATTATTTTCACCTCCAAACACAAACACTGAATCGTTATCAGCAGTTTGTCTTGAAGCAAGAGATGAACAATTATTTTCATCTCCAAACACAAACACTGAATCGTCATTAGCAGTTTGTCTTGAAGCAAGAGATGATCAAATATCCAGCATAGAAACTATTCCTATATCTGATTCTTTGGTAGAATTGCCGTCTTACAATCATCTTGATCTCGAAGACCCTTGCAATTTAGACAAGTTTAACAAAATTATGAAAGAAAATTCTGAGCTTAGACATGCCTTGAACTGTATTAAACGTGACAGAGACAATTTGAAAAATAAGCTACATAGAACGCAGAAAAGGTACGAAAATCTATGCTTCCATACTTCAAAAAGATTTGAAAATGATCAATTAGACGCTCTCAGTAAAGGTGGTCATCTGAGAGGTGTGAAATGGAGCGATAAAACAGTCCTAAAGGCTCTGAGAATCCATTTTGCATCAAGCACAGTTGGCTATGAATTAATTTCTAACACTCAGATGCCTCTTCCATGCATTAGAGTATTGCAAAACAGAATGCAGCATCTAAAATTTTCTCCTGGCATATTACAAGAAATTTTTCAAGTATTGCCTGCAAAAATTAATAACATGGCATCCCTTCATAAACATTGCATGTTATCATTTGACGAGATGTCCATAAAAGAGGCTCTTGAATTTGACACATTGACTAATACTTATATAGGATACTGCACTGTTCCAGCAGCAAAGCTCAGAATGAAAAAAGAATACAAAGCTCGATTTAATAATGATCCCATATTAATTGAGAAAGAACGCGAAAAAATCTCCAAGACCGCTTTTAGCAGCAAAGCTACAAAAGCAATGACATTTATCTTAGGAGGTGTCGCTAAGAGGTGGAAACAGACAGTTTGTTATGAGTTGACAGGAAATAGTTTTTGTGCTGAAACAGTAAAAAAAATACTGATTGGAATTATTAAAAAGTGCCATGATGTTGGTTTAGTGGTACAAGCAATTGTGTCTGACATGGGAAATCGCAGCGTCTGGACAGCTTTTGGTATTAATGTAGGTCCGCATTCTAATAAAGTTTGGGTACCTCATCCAATAGATCCAAATCTGAAACTTTACATTATGCCAGATCCCGTACACATCTATAAAAATATTGCAGAAATGCTGCGAAGCAATAAAGAAATTTTTATTGCTCAGCAATTCGTTACTGAATTCCAGCTTCCTTCTAACTGGGTTAAATTGGATCATTTGAAAACGCTTTGCAAATTTCAAGAAAATATGCGATGGAAGTTAGCACCTGGTCTTTCAGAAGATTATTTATTAATAAATCATTTTGGAAAGATGAAGGTCGGAAATGCTTCCAGAATCTTTAATCCACGTGTTGCTGCAGCACTTAATTTCTTGTCATATCTACCAAATGGTGAGTCTGAGATGAGGACAACGGCATGGTTCATTAAGATAGTATACACGTGGTTTAAAAATATGACAGCTCGCATTCCAATTCAAGGACTTGGGAGGAAAAATCCTGAGGCATTTGCAGCTACAGTTCGTAATTTAAATTTAACTATGGATGTATTCCAAACAATGAAAGTTGGTCATGAGTGGAAACCCTGTCAAACAGGAGTCAAAGCTGCTACACTCTGTATTTTAGACCTAAGCACTTTTTACTTGGACGAAGTTGGTTTGGACTTTTTCTTGCCTGGCCGTTTCACAAGTGATATTTGTGAGAACTTGTTTTCAGCCATTCGTTACAAGCGCCCCAATCCATCCGCACTACAGTTCAAGCAACGTTTGAAAACTTGCAGTATTAGTCAATTCATGAAGCACAATTCTAAGTCCTCCTATGATCTTGATGATCGATCTGAATTGCTGAATTTATTAGATGCAGAAAACATGAAAATATCCGAAGATATTCGGTCACTTAATTCTCCCTCTCTTGATGAAGAGGAAGAAATCATTCTTGCATGTCTCTCAGCTCAAGTTTTTTATGGTCTTGAGAACATTCCAGAAAATGATAAATATGTATTTTATAGAGTTTGTGGATATATTGTAAATAAGCTGCGAGAAGAGAAGCCATCATTCAGAGACTGCAATGCATGTCTTCAGGCTTGTAGACACAACTCCTCTGAACCACATAGATATGGGAAATTTAATCGTATGACCAATTTTAAAGATGGTGCTCTTTTTGAGGTATTCAATGATGTATTCGAGTTACTTTTGAGCGTTGAGGAAAAAATTATGGCTATTGAGACCTCTTTGCATACCTTAAAGTGTGACTTGCTGAAATTTTTAGAAGATAAAGTATGTACTGTAACAATTTCTCCCACTTCTCCTTTAAATCTTCAATGTCACAACATTTCTCAAGAAATCATTCATCGGTACATTAAAATGAGAGTTAAGTTGATGAGTGAAAAACCAACTGAATGTCATGCCTCCAAAGCTGCGTCATCACAGCTTTCCAGTATGAGCATGGGATCCAGATATTTAGCCAGTAAGTTCCATCCTTCCCAAAAAAAAGTAAATAGTTGCCTTAAGAAAGTTCAACAGCCATAATTGTTTCCTCTAATCAACTGTGATCTTTGATCTATTGATATTTATGATCCTTTCTTTAGAAAAATAGTTGTCACATTATAAAAAAATAATTGCTACATTATTAAAAAAATTAAAATGTTAAAAAGACTTAAAAAAATTTTTTTTTAAATACAATGTTTACATATTGTTCAATATATATTTATATAAATATATAATATATAATATATATATAATTAATATAATTAATAAATTTAATTTAAGGAAAAATAAATAAATTAGATATTTACATACATAAATATTGTAGGGTTATGTGGGGTGATGTGCAACACGTTCACGCGTTGCTCGAAAAACATATCCAAAAATCAAATTCTTGAATATATCATGGCTGTATAATGTAGAGGAAGGAAAATACTACAATTCTGCGTGATTAGATTTTCAAAATTTTAAATTTTTCCTAAAAATTTTTCGAGTTTTCAAAAACGTCTGTTTTAGCATTTTCAAATTTTCTTGGGGTGATGTGCAACACAGGTAAAATTAAGGTAAAAAATGCATGAATATCGACATCAATCGACTTAAATGTTAAATTTGGGCTTCTTAAATACAAATTAATCGAATAATGAAAGGAAAAATGCAAAAAACTTTATTTTTCATCATCTGAATTGCAGTTGTCACAAGTAAAATAGTTGCGACCTTGCATGTCGACACATTTCAAATGATAAGGAATGTCGCAAGTGTTACAGTAAATTGAATTGTTGCGATTCAATTTTTTTGGCAAAACTCGTTCACATGCCGGGCACAAGTCTTCATTAGCTCGCAATTGACCGGAACAGCGATACCCTTAGTTTTATACTTTCGTGGCATAATGACTAAACACATTGAAAAATGCATTAAAACACTTCATATACACATGTTCCATCGTAAAATAGCGATAAACTAGCGAAAAATGAGTGTTGCACATCACCCCAAAAAAAGTGTTGCATATAACCCCAAACACGCTATTTTGCGCGGACTGGCGTGACACCAACACAACGTAAGAAAATCACAAAATCGCTGTGGATTATCAAAAGTACTTAAAAAACTAACAATATAAAAATATTTACCTATAAAATGACCTAAAACCAATTCACGAAATCACTATGAATGTGAAAAGCGAAAATTACATTGAGCTCGAGAAATTTAACTCGCTTTTCGTACAGCAAAACAGGGTGCGTGCCATCTCGCGAGTTATTTATCCAAAACAAGGTACTATTGACACAAATAGATGGCAGTATGCGGTTCTGTCAAATGTCGACATGCAGACCAGGAATCGGAAACGTTGCACATCACCCCATGTTGCACATTACCCCACATAACCCTATATAAATATTGAAATAAATATAATATTGTGTGTAAAATAATAAGTAATTAAATATAAATATATAATCTATATTTATATATAAATATATAATATATAGTATTATATATTTATTGCGATAAATATTACCACATGCCTCGGTAGTCGAATTGGTACGACGCCCTTCACGGAATGAGGGAGGTTCCAGGTTCGAATCCTGGCTGAGGTAATATTTTTCGCAATAAATTCTTTACAGTTTTTTAAGAATTAAATCGCGTATATTTAATTCCGGGGAGGGAAGGGTATTAAAATTTCCAACGATAGCTGTGTTTCAAGTCCGACAAATAATCGGCGCGCAGTCTATTAGTTGGGAATATATGTATATATATATCATAACAAAATTACCTTTTTAAAAAAAAGGTAAAAAAAAGGCGTCAAGTCACACTCGTTCGAAGAAAGTGGTTATCTCAAAAAAACCGATGAGGTATCTTTGTACCTAAAAAAAACTGATGTGGTATGTTTGTATTTTCACAAAAATAAATGATATCTATAAATTGCGCCAAGTAAAAAATGAATATATATTCCTCGGAAAATAACTGTTGTATTATTTTTCGTATTATTAAAAAAAATTTCGTACAAAAACTTGACGCTGCTCATAACAAAATTACTTTTTTTAAAAGCAGCGTCAAGTTTTTGTACGAAATTTTTTTTAATAATACGAAAAATAATACAACAGTTATTTTCCGAGGAATATATATTCATTTTTTACTTGGCGCAATTTATAGATATCATTTATTTTTGTGAAAATACAAACATACCACATCAGTTTTTTTTAGGTACAAAGATACCTCATCGGTTTTTTTGAGATAACCACTTTCTTCGAACGAGTGTGACTTGACGCCTTTTTTTACCTTTTTTTTAAAAAGGTAATTTTGTTATAATATCATTTCTTTTTGTAGTCCCGTTTACACGAAGAACAATCCCGTTTACGCGAACGAATTATCGTAAGTTACTACAGAAGTAACGCTCGCGTAAACGTAGTAACGGTCGGTCTCGCTCCGCGCGTATTTGGCTGTCACTACCGTGTCTCTTGACGATAGGTTAAGACTGACTGTGATTATAATAACTAACTGACGGCGCGCTGAACCGGCTGAACACACCAGAACACACTAACTGCACTGAGCGCCGTACGCAGTACGCAGTACGCATACGTACGCACACGTATATTTACTCGCTGGGTTGTTGATAGAAATCTTCCTCCTGACCGATAAGTCTATCGACCTATTTACCTACCTACCATAGATCGATCGATAATAATGCGCGCGCGATATCGAAACTGGCGATACCAGCACCGCCAGTGTCGAAAAAGTGAAAGTGACATTTCTCTGAGTCCTCTGATTGGTTGAGAGACGTCGGCGTTAGTACAAGTATCTTAATATAAAATTTTCACATTTTCGACTTTGCGTCGCAATATCTCCGCTCGTAGGGCACGTAGCGGAAAATGTTATAGGAGATATCCCCCCAATTCGAACCCCAAGCTATCGATCAAGCCTACTTAGAACTTGATCCGTTCACTCGTTATATGAGATCTCAAGATCTCGAGTACTCGCAACCCGTCGCGTCGCGTAAAGAGTCACGGTCGGTCTCGCTTTCCTGTGATGATGACGCTTTTGATGAATTTTTCTGACTTGACGCGAGACACTACCGTGTCTCTTGATATATTATATACATTTTAACTTGTTACTCTGTAACTATTAATTTCTGTACTTGCGCACCACGTACCGCGCCTGACTCTTATCGCCGTCTATTAATTGATAATATATAGTATATATAATTAATATATTTAATGAATTTGCTATAATTTAAGTTAAGCAATAATTAAGGTAAGTAAAAAAAAGTTAACAAGGTAAGTGCAAATATATGGTATGTATAAGTAAATAAATATATGTATAAATAAATAAATAAATAAATAAATGTATAAATAAATAAATAAATATTATTATTATATATGTATGTATTCGTTTATTTCTTTTCCCCGTAGGGTTTGAAAGGCGTTTTTAAGGAACGGTCCCAAATCTTTACAACCACCTCCTCGCTTATCCGTACATATATACCCGTGGCGTTTTTCAAGGACGTACCCAACCCTTCACAATGACTCCTTCTTGTCCCGACCTGACCATTACGGCCCTTTACACTCTATTTCCTCTCTCCCCTCCTCGCCCTCTACCCCTTTCTCTTTCCCTCCTAGCTGTCCCCTTCCCCACTCCTTCCCACCCTACAACCGCTCCTCCTCACGCATCCGGCTCTCTGTATTCTCGCTGGACTTCTTCCTGTTTAGCCGCTTCTCACACCTCCTCCTTCGCTTCCTGTCCAACTCCACTCCGCCTCCTGCCAACTCCATACCCTCCAACCATCGTAAACCACCGCCTCGACGTCCCGCCGAGATGCCACCCCGCTTGGCACCTGACATCCGGCGTCGTCTCGGTCCTCCGTCACTCTTCCCACCGAAGCTCATGTCTCTCCTCTCTTAGCCTCCCTTCCCTCCTCCTCTCTACTTCTCCTCCACCCACCGTGCGAGTGCGTGTGTGTGCGGCCCCTGAGTAGGGTATAAAGGAGAGTTCTAACTAGGGAGCTCCGAGGGGGGGTGAGGGGCGGGGGGGGTCCCCCGGCGTGGGGGTACCGCGGGGGGGGGGTACCGCGTTTCCGGCGCCGCGAGGGGAGGGGGAGGGCGTACCGCGTTTGCGGTCGCGCCGCGGGGTGAGGGGGGGGGGTACCGCGGTCGCGTTTTTCAGGCGTCGCGGGGTGAGGGGGAGGGAGTACCGCGTTCGCGGGCGCCGCGGGGTGAGGGGTACCGCTTTCGCGGGCGCCGCGGGGAGCAGGGAACCGCGTTCGCGTTTTCGGCGCGCCGCGGGGGAGGGGTCCGCGTGCAATGGCCGCGTCGATCCGCGTGACGTCACACGGCGCGCTCCCGCTCGCGTTCTCTCGCTCCCGTTCCCCCTCATATAAGATCCCTCGCACTCCCGTCCCCCGTTCGCGTTCTCTCTCTCTCCCCCGTTCGCGTTATCTCTCTCCCTCGCGCGCGGTCTCTCGCGCTCCCGTCACCCGTTCTCCCTCCCCCGTTCGCGCGCGTCTTTTCGCTCCCATCTATTATAGTTAAATCATTTTTAAATATTATTTTAAGTGATTTATTTATTGTAAAATAAGATGAAGAATATTTAATAATTTATATAAGACAGATGAGAAAACGTTTAATGATCGCGCGACGAGTGCGGCACGCGCATTCTTATCTAGAGTTACCGCTCTGTAATTCTAAACCGCTGACGGTGGACAAGGGAACGGTAGACAGAAGGAAAGATAATGGTAGAGACAGTGATATGTATTTTAATATACATTTATTTCTCATGTAATGCATCGTGTATAATATTATCTACAGCATACGCCAACAGTTCACAATCTATTAGCGAATTTTTATCATAAAATTCATGTAAGATTCTAACTGCATTACATTTATCGGTGATACAATTTCGGCGTAAAATGGTTACAAATTGTTTAAATTTTTCACTTACGCCATGAACATTTTGGCATAGTTGAAAATACACATTCTCGACGCAATGTTCTAGTTCGAACAAGAAGAGTACGGTTGACGGTTTCATGTACAAGCTGGTGTCGCACGATGTTAATTTTACAATATCTGCGTCACGTATTTTAACGAGTTCCAGATCTCGAAACGCTAGCGATGATGGCGCTGGTGACTGCACGAGTCGCTGAATATTAGCACGTTTTTCGATGAATGTCACCCACGTTGCATGAGGCAGAATTATCCGATTGCCTCGGTTATCACCAATAAGTATATCCACAGACGACATAGGTCCCGCGTTGATTCCAACATCCAAAAATTTGTAAGCTGTAGATGTCATGGCAAATCTTCTTCCCAAAACACGAGGCGTGTAGCGAGGTTCAGAATTATGAGAAGTTGTACTGTAGAAGAAAAGAAATAAGTATGGAAAAGTATATGAAAAAATGTAATTGAAAACTTACTGTTTCTCGCACGTTTCATCCTGAATCGGAACGTAATAATTCACACCGTGAGTGTTCATCGTATCTGGAGGCTGTTTGCAGAGCGACGTACTCGAACCGTATCAAACTCTTGACTGCGCGCTAGAATCCTCGTAGACTATTTATACATACAAAAATGCGAATCTTGCAAATAGCGCCCACCACCACAACCCCTCTATCTCAATCATCAAAATAAAATGCACTTATAAGGGGGGCTAAACAGAAAAAATAACATTAAAAATAACTTCACATTACATTTCACAACACTTTGTCACATTTTACCTCTCGCATGTATAACTAAATGACTCATCATCAATGTCCCCTGTCCCCCAAATCCAAATAGGCTCCCTGATACGATGCTTAGGACACCACTTCATATAGCGGATTGCTGTTTGCGTTTCAGGGATAAAATCACAAACGTCATACGTATCATACGGATGATACTTATGACCCAATAAACATTTCAGTTGTGAGCGTGGTAAAGGTAAGTATTCTTCTTCATTCCGATGACCTTTATATATATCATCGCCATACTCATTATCTTCAGGCTTGTATCGCGGAACGTAATAATCGTCAATCATGCCATGACACATGATAATCTTAAAGTTAATAGGCCAAATCGGATGCACATCACTTGTATCAGTAATATGACATCTCTGCAATGCACAATGTTTAGGACACCACTTGTTAGTGCGAGTGAGCACGTTTCGAAATCCTAGTTCTCGACCGCGAAGATTATGCACAATCGATGAACAATAACGTTTGTCTGTTCCCGCGTTGTCCATATTTTTTCACACACAGTGTCAACGTGCTTTTTAAACTCTTGAATGCGCTCTAGAATCCTCATAAGCTATTTATACATACACAAAACTGCAAATTTTGCAAATAGCGCCAGCGTAAGGCTGCTGCAGTGGTACAGATTAAATCAGCATAAATTAATGACATGATACCCTTTTCATGGATACATCGCGATGTGTCTCACGGTGCCTTCATCGCACACGTGCAAAACTGCAAATTTTGCAAATAGCGCCGGCGTAAGGTTGCTGCAGTGGCACAGATCAAATCACTAAAAGTCAATGGCGTGATATAGTTTTCAAGAACATGTCACGACGTGTCTCACGGTGTCTTCATCGCACACGTGCAAAACTGCAAATTTTGCAAATAGCGTCGGCGTAAGATTGCTGTAGTTATACAGATCAAATCACCAAAAGTCAACGGCGTGATATTATTTTCGAGGACACATCGCGATATGTCTCACGGTGCCTTCATTGCACACATGCAAAACTGCAAATCTTGCATTTTTCGGAAAGCGCATCCGTAGAGATGCTGAGATTACGGCGAAATTAGATATGATAAAAAAAAACACACGATGCGATATTAGTGAGATATAAAATGACGAATTTGATGTTATGCTCAGTAGTCGAGGACTGAACGTCGAGGACTGGAAGTTAATACATTAAATTCGATGTAAAGTAAAATGGATATCGCACCTCTCGAAGAAATGGAAGTTGGAGCCAATGAAGAAGTGGAAGTTGAAGTCAATGAAGAAATGGGAGTTGAAGTCAATGAAGAAATGGCAGTTGAAGTCAATGAAGAAGATGAAGTGTCAGTTGAAGAAATGTCTGATGAAGATGCAATTCTTTCGGATGATTCTTGTTACGACAGCGAAAGGTTTGAAGATGTTGCAGAAGAAATTTTTCGAGTTTTAAATCAAGCTGAAGTTAATACCTTGGATGATTTGAAAAAGATGTGCTGTGTATACTTCTATTACACTTCTGGTCATGCAAAGTTTTGCTCATCGTGTATTGTAAGAATAAGCGGACTATTTTCAAGGCTTTACGCTGTTCGAAAACATGACACCCGTCCATATATACTTATCGATGGCCTATTCTGTTCGGCATGTAAACATCCATTGCATCAAATAATGCCCTGTAATCTGTGTCCTATTTGCACTATTGAATTGATGTAAAGACATTTTGTGATTGAAAGTGCTACATCGACGTTGCAAACGGATTAAACAGATATATTTCAAAGTAGTTTTGTGAAGTTCAGGACATTACAATGGAGCAAGAGTTGTTGCAGCAATCCACCCTATTAAATTCGAGGGAAGAATTTACCGCGTGGGAGCAACGATGTGACGAGTTTATCGAATCGTTGGAAAAACAAAGCCGAATTAAACGGCCACGATTATCGATCGGTCTCAAAGTCATTGATCGCTTGTATCGCACGACTCGAAGGTCTGAAAGATTCGGTACGTCAACGTTTCGTGCAAGTGGGTGCCGGATACAGTGCGAGTGAGACAGGACTCAGATGGCGCGAGATAGATACGGCTTTCGAAAGTCGTATACTGACTGGTGCGGTAATAAATTCCAAACACATCGAACCTCGTCAATTTCTCAAAGATGCGAGAGACATTGTACTCGATCGTGTGCGGAACGTCATGCAACGACATGACAATGTAAAGATAAACACAATGTTTAATGGTGAATTTGTTGCGGGCGACAAACGCGCGAATAAAAGTATCGCTACGAGAAATTGTGAACTCTTTCGTGAGTCTGATCTGCACGAGTGGTACAAGCGACGCGTTATCGAGCCTACTCTAGCATCGCTGGAGGAATTCCAGGAACGTGATAGCGGATGGGCGTTGTCGCGTATACTCAATTTAACGGTAAATGTGAACAAATATAATCCATTGCACGCGGGGTGGAAATACCGCGAGAAATTAAAATAAAGAGAGCGGTGATAAACGTGCGATCAATGGACAATGCATGTTTTGCATGGTCAGTGGTGGCTGCTCTGCATCCAGCCCAAAGAAATGCAGATCTGGAATCGTCGTATCCACATTACACATCAGTGCTAAATCTTACAGACATTGAGTTTCCAATGACGTTGGATCAAATTAAAACTTTTGAAAATCACAACGACATCTCCATCAATGTCTACAGCATCGAGAAAAAAAACAAGGAACTTGCTATCCTGCCAATACGCCTCACCGACCGAAAGATGGACAGACATGTAAATCTGCTGTACGTGCATAACGACAACGTGGGGCATTTTGCATGGATCAAGAACCTATCCCGCCTCGTGAGCTCGCAATTAAGCAGGCACAATGGTCGGAAATACTTTTGCGATCGGTGAGTATACATCCTAATAGATAATAAAAATAAATCTTACTGGAAAGATATGTAAAAAATTTTTATTATTTACAGATGTTTGCACTACTTCAGCTCCAGCGAGAAATTGGAAGCCCACACCGTCGACTGTCGGGAGATGAACGACTGCGCGATCAAGTTACCGAGCGATAACGATAAGTTGTTGGCCTTTAAGAATCACAGCAGGAAGGAACGAGTTCCGTTTATCGTATACGCCGACCTGGAATGTACCCTGGAGAAGATGGAAACGGATCCGGAAACGTCCAGGTACATGTATCAACATCATCGCGTATTTAGCATAGGGTACTATGTCCGTTGCTCGTACGACGACTCGTTATCAATGTATCGGTGTCGTCGCGATAAGGATTGCGTCGCGTGGTTCGCCGAGGAGCTAAGACATTTAGCTCACAACGTAAAGCCTATTTTGTCCACTAATGTACCCATGGCAGATTTCACGCGAGACGAGTGGAAAAAATTTAACAGCGCAACACACTGTCACGTGTGTGAAAAACCGTTCGAGCCAGATGACGTGCGAGTACGCGATCATTGTCATCTGACCGGTCGATACAGAGGTCCCGCGCATTCAAATTGCAACTTAAATTACAAAGATTCGCATTGCATTCCCATAGTTTTCCACAATTTATCGGGCTACGACGCGCATTTTATTATCATGGAAATAGCTACAGCGTACGAAGGACATGTAGAACTGCTTCCAATCACAAAAGAAAAATACATTTCGTTTACAAAAAACGTTAAAAGCACCGAAGATAAAGATAAGAAAACTTGCATAAAATTGCGATTTATCGATTCATACAAGTTTCTCACCGCTAGTCTTGACAAATTGGCATCTTATCTCAGCAAGGATAAACTGCGAATATTACAACGCGAATTTTGTAAATTATCCGCAGAAAATTTTGATTTATTGACACGAAAAGGCGTATTTCCGTACGAGTACATTGACTGCGTCGAAAAGTTGGAGGACTCGTGTTTACCACCGCGCGAATCGTTTTACAGTTCATTGACAGGTGACACCGTATCCGAGAGCGATTACGCGCACGCCGTCAACGTCTGGCAGCGGTTCTCCATTCGAACGCTCGGTGACTACAGCGATTTGTATCTGAAAACCGATGTCTTGCTGTTGGCCGATATCTTTGAAAATTTTCGCGATAGCTGCGTCGCGAGTTATGGACTCGATCCGGCGTATTATTACACTCTACCGGGTTTTACGTGGGATGCTATGTTGAAGCATACGCGTATCAATTTCGAACTGCTCACCGACATTGACATGGTCATGTTTATCGAACGAGGTATACGCGGCGGTTTGAGTCAATGTTCAAACAGATACGCGCTGGCCAACAACAAGTACATGCAGTCGTACGATCCATCGAAACCGTCGTCGTACCTAATGTATTTCGATGTAAACAACTTGTACGGCTGGGCAATGTGTCAACCATTGCCTTACGCAGATTTTCAATGGGTCGACGACGTAACCGATTTCAATGTTATGGATGTCGCGTTGGATTCCTCGATAGGCTACATTCTCGAAGTCGACTTGGAGTATCCGCAACATCTTCACAACGTGCACACTGACCTACCGACGCGCGATAAACCACCCGGTAAGCGGCAGGACAAGCTCCTCGCAACATTATACGATAAGAAACGTTATGTCATACACTATCGCAACCTGCAGCAGTGTACTCGTCACGGGCTCCGTATAGCAAATATTCATCGCGTATTGAAATTCGCGCAATTTCCATGGCTTCGCGATTATATAGAACTCAATACGAAATTTAGAACATTGGCCAAGAATGATTTCGAGAAAAATTTATACAAATTGATGAACAACGCCGTGTTTGGCAAAACCATGGAGAACGTGCGCAATCACGTTGACGTGCGACTCATGACTCATTGGGAGGGTAGATACGGCGCGGAGGCAATGATTGCGAAACCAAATTTTCACAGTCGCAGCGTCTTTTCGGAGAATCTAGTAGCAATAGAAATGCGAAAACTCGAGGTGAAATTCGACAAACCAATCTACGTGGGTATGTGCATCCTCGATATATCCAAGACATGTTTGTATAAATTTCATCACGAGTACATGTTACCGTTTTATCGCGACAAGTGTAAAGTTACGTACACCGATACGGACAGTCTCATTTATCACATCGAGTGCGACGACGTATACGATACCATGAAGCGCCACATTAAAAGATTTGACACTAGCGATTACACGATCGATAATGCGTACGGTATCCCACTCGCCAATAAAAAAGTTCCGGGTTTGATGAAGGACGAAAATAACGGTGCGATAATGACCGAATGCGTTGGACTTAGAGCAAAGATGTACGCCTTGCGAGTCGACGGTAAGAAAGATACGAAAAAGGTCAAAGGTGTTAAGAGTAACGTCGTAGCCAGGTCGATAACGTTCGACGATTACACGCGGTGTCTGCGCGACGAAATTGAAATGACGCGACAGCAGACTTGCATAAGGTCCAAACGACACGAGGTGTACACCGTGTCTGAAACGAAAATCGCTCTAAGTCCATACGACCATCTAAGCGATACATTATACCCGGTTCTACCAAGACGCTGCCATGGGGGCATTATAAAATACCATCATAAATATATATATATATATATATATATTGTAATTACATTTGGATATTTTGAAAATAAATGACTTATTTGTATGTATAATATGTTTTTATATTATAATAAATTTTTACAATACATTATTCTTGTGTATCCATGAATTGTGTGAATTATCAAATCCTAACCACTTTACATAAACCTCATCCCCCCTCTTGCGCAAAACTTTTTCAACGAGATACACGTCGGGATTAGCAACGCGATGTAACTCGTATTCGTAGAAGCCGCCGGCGATGGGTTTTCCGCAGGAATCTTCCAACAGATACTTCACGGGATTAGTTTTCTGCACTTTGACGATTCTAAACACCTCCGTGGTCCAATTTGGCGTGTATCCTTTCTCGAAGATTGTCTTGAATTTACTCACGCGTACCAAGTCGCCCACTTTGAATCGCGCGGGAGCAGCGATCTTTACGTGATTGTACACCGTTGTTAGGAGCTTGTCGGCGATCGCGGGGGTAACATCGATGGGTCGCATGCCGATAGTTCGATGCTTTCGCGCGTTGTAATCCGATACGAGACCCGGCAATGAATCGATCCATTTGTAATTTCTATTGCGCGTAAACATTTTCCACATGTCGTTTTTGAGCGTGCGATTGAATCGTTCGACGACCGATGCCTTCATTACGGAATAGGTCGAATAGTGATTGATATTATGTTTCTTCAAGAGTTTCTGCACGTTTGCGTTGTAAAATTCTTTCCCCTTGTCAGTCTGCAGATTTTTCGGACATCTTCCGCCGTCTCGAATTATTTTTGCAATCGCCGTAGTAACCTCGATTCCGCTCTTGGCCTTGAGCGGTACGGCCCATGCATGCTTGCTCAGCACATCGATAACAGTTAGTATGTAGTGGTTGCCTCTGTTGAATCGCGTGTATGGACGCATCTCGACCACATCCGCCTGCCAAAGGTCATCGTATCCGCGCACTATGACGCGTCTTCGCGTAAAATTTCTTCTCGCAGGAGCGTGTAATTCTTCCACCAGCTTCCGTTTCTCACTTGATTGCTTCTTACTAGCCATGACGATGACGCGCAACTGACGCAGAGATCAAATGTACGTTCTTATCTATTCACGATGATGATTCGCAATTACATCTTGAATCATCTTTTGAAGCTCGTTTAGGGTATTTTGCATGTTATTCTGGAATGCGACTATTTTTCTCTCGATTTCATCCTGTCGATCTTTTACAATTTGCATGTTTTTCTGGAATACGACCATTTTTCTCTGGGTTTCTAACTGCCAAACTTTTAAAATTTGCACGTTCTGCTGCACGTAGCGTTTGTTGGCGGCATCCCCATCATCTACAGACGGCGCTATCCGTCGAATCTTGCGCGATTTCGCGTCAAAGTCGGTGGCCACCATGCAAAGAGCGTTATCGCGCACGTAATTTCTGATTAATCCGCTCCATTGATAGTACCGTTCCGCACCGCCTTTTCCGAGCGATATACCAAACTTGTTGATCGGCATTTCGATGTTGATTGAATGACTCGCCGACGCGCGGTTTAATTTATAATAAGTCCATACTCGCGAAGTTCCTCGTGAATCGACAGGATCTCGTTATCGTGACCGTTGTGACCCGCTAGGCGCGAAGCTTCGAGCAATCGGAGACGATCTACAAGCTCGTTGGGATCGTCCCAATGAACATAGTCGATCTTGTTGTCGTTTAATGTCATGGCACGCGGTATACATTTTCCAGCTTTTTTACGCGAAATCGGCGATGCAATTATGCGGTCGATCTTGTTGCCGTTTAATGTCATGGCGCGCGGTATACCTTTTCCAGCCTTTTTACCCGAAGTCAACGGTGCGATTATCTGTGTGTACTTGTATCCCTTGTTGCCATTTAATCGATCGTGAGCATTATGATTGCGTTTATGAGCACTCGTCATCAACAGAATGCTTTTGTATTTTTGCTTGTCGTCCTCCGTGTAGTTCTCGTTATTGGGAAATTTCTTAAAGATCAACTCGTAAAGACCGCGTGTGCCTGCGTATCGTATGCCGTCGATAATTATGTTGTCCGCGTTGTCCACGTCAAAACGTTTATTACCGAGCATCATTCCACCGTTGCTGAAATAAACGCCGTACACGGTGTCTAAATCGATTTCTCGATCGCCGCTCAGAACTGCTCCGACGTACTTTTGGCTCAATGGACCCAAGTGCTCTCGCAACGTTTCTTGACCCTCAGATGTTTGCATCTGCTGTCGAACGGACGTCACGAGCGAGTCATCCGTGGTTTCGAAAACATCCTCGTTTGCGAGTGATTCGAGCATCGTGGGTTGTACGGACGGCGCAGAGGTTATCGGTGGTTCATTCAATGGACCTTTCGAGAGTTTCGATTTACTCGGTTGTAAAATTTTAGTTATTTTACTCAAATTAGATGGCACATTTATCGATCGTTTCAACGTAACCGGAGTTGAAGCCATTACAGAGTCGTTAAACGAGGTGTTTGACCGTTTTCGTTTGAGATTTGGCTCTTCGTCTTCCCACGCCGACGAGGTGTTTGGTCGTTTTTGTTTGAGCTTTGGCTCTTCGTCTTCCCACACCGTTTCATTCTCAATCTTCGACACATCATATTCTTTGCCAACAGTGTTTTCGGCAATCTGCCTCAGAGGCTCGATGATGGGCTTAAAGTGTCTCTCCAACACGATTTCTTCCTCCATTTTACCGGTTTTCAAGGTGTGATACTTTTTGCGAATCGAATTGCCCGTTTTCGCAATTTGATTTGCTATCCTCTCGCGCTCTCTAATCTCCTCGCTGCTGTCCATGTTGTTCAATCGACGCGTCGACAACAACTGATCACGTTACGGTATCGCAAAGTCGTTAAATCCTTTTCTGTATCGACCATTCGAAATCGCGCTGTCCTTGTCTATCACCACGAATCCATACTTTTGTTGCCAACATGTATGACACAATTTACTGAAATCATCGTAAGACATATCTGTGTTTACGTGATCGTTGTATACATGTTTTAGATTGGTACCATCCTGTTTAAACATAATCAATAAATTCGCGTTGTCGCGTATAAGATGCTTCGGTATCTTTGCATACGTCTGACAAAGATAGAAGGAGTCAACGTCCGCGTGCCGGCCCATTGCAAAGTATTTTCTTATCGTATCCTGCTTGTCGCACGCCACGTCATCAAAGATAAAAATAGAATTCGGGAGCGCCTCGCTCGGTGGAATGACGTCACTGTTATTCGCGAACGTAAAGTAGCCAATCTCTTTTATCGGCGTTAGTATATTCTCCAAATATCGATATTTCGGTTGTTGCAACAATTTCGAGTACACGTACACGTTCTCGAAACGTACACCGTGCGGACTTTCCAGCAAGCTTATCAAGACGTTTGTCTTACCGCAATTCGACGGACCGCAGATGATACCGCGTATAGAAATCGGTAGCATGTCTCCATGTTTGCGTACCTCTTTTGTTAACTGTATCTTATTGTCAAAGTTTGTCACTTTGATCGTCCGCGATTGTCGTATGAACCGCATTTTACCTCCCCTCCACAACGAATGAAAAAGAGTATCGAGAAAGCTGGCCTATTTATAGAGGCGCGTAGAGCTGAGATGCTCAGTCTTTAAAATGTTTTTGCTCGTTTCGGATAACAGCGATATTTACGATTTAACCGCCGAGCAGTTAAAGTATATACCAAAGGTCATTCTACTCCAACAGTTTTATAATTACATAGATTATTTGTGGGATAAGCTTCCCGAACATATCAAGGCAGATTCGGAGGTTCAGCAATATCGCCGCTGTTTAATACATTATAATTTGCCGTGGCAGCGAACGCACATCGACGGTCCGCCGCCACTGATAAAGAACTGCGGCGAATGTCGCCGAAGATAGGTCGAGGTCTGTTGAATTGTGCGATAAACGCACTTCCAATCGAATTACATATCCCCGGCTATCAATTTTGCGGTCCGGGAATTCGTTTAGAAACACGATTGGCAAGAGGTGATCAGGGTATTAATCCATTGGACGCAGCGTGTCGCGAGCACGACATAGCCTACTCGCGTAGCAACGATCTCGCAGAACGACACGTGGCCGACAATATACTCGCCGTGAAAGCGCGAAAACGTGTCACCGCGAAAGATTCGACTCTCGGAGAAAGAGCTGCAGCTACAGCCGTCTGGGCGGCCATGAAGACTAAAACGAAACTCGGTATGGGTTTGAAAACGACAAAAAAGAAGAAGAACAAGCGAATACTTCCGGTAGCGAAACGCGGCGGTATCCTGCCGATCCTGCTGTTATTTGGGGTTCTCGGCTCGTTGGTCGGCGGAGCGGCGGGAGTCGCAAAGGCCGTGAACGATAACAAAGCCGCGCAGCGTCAGCTGGAAGAGATGCAACGTCACAATCGCATGGAAGGTCACGAACTTTATCTCGCTCCGTACAAACGCAAACGGGGAGTCTCGAGAAAAAAAAAAAAACGTCGAAGAGACGCTAAAAATCCCCAAGGGTGTAACTACCAACGTACAACTGCAACAATTGGCAAAACGTATGCGCATTCCATATTTTAGAGGTATTTTCATGCGCGACTCGTTACCGATTGGCGGTATACGTCGAAACGAGAGTGGCATCGTGAATTTGGATAATGCTGAGGGACCGGGTACTCACTGGGTGGCGTACGCGAAGAGGGGAGATCGTGCCATATATTTCGACAGTTTTGGCAATCTTCGACCACCGAGAGAATTGGCGCAGTATCTGAAGAACAATGTAATAGAGTACAATCGCACGTCTTATCAGCGATACGATCAGAGCAATTGCGGACAACTGTGTCTGCGCTTTCTACAGTCGGTTGACAATCACTTTAAAGACCGACGTTACGCTGTTTAATCTCAGTATTCATTCAAACATGTCACTGACATTTACGCTCACCGGCAAGAGCAGCATCCTCGCGGTAAGCTACTTTCCCGCCGTGGATTTGAGCGATGGCGATTACGAGCTCGGTCTGACAGATTTTGAAACCTATCACACGATACCGAATGTAAATTCGTCGAACAATAAATTCCACTATGACGATGACGACAAGGAAATTACCATTCCCGAAGGATCGTACGAACTGCGTGATATAGACATGTATCTGAAACGCGCCCTTTTATGGAACCCGTCCAATAATGTCTCGACAAACGAAGATGGAGAGTATCCATTGATTATTCGGGCTAATAACAATACGATGAAGAGTGAGATCAAGTGCGCTTATCGGATAAATTTTACAAAACCGAACAACATTGGATCGCTGCTGGGATTTTCAGCGAATCGCGTGCTAGAGTCGCGACAATGGCACGAATCAGATGTTCCGATAAATATCATCAACGTAAACATCATTCGCATAGAGTGTAACGTGACCGCGGGTGCATACCCACTCGGCATGTAATATTTCAGAAACATTTCTGCAAAATTCCATTTGAAATATTACAACTTTCATCAATATTTCAGAAATATTTCACGACCGTTTCTGCAACATTTCTGCAATGTTTCAATCGGCACAATTATTTCAAATGCAACTTTGCTGAAAGATTTCGGCAATATTTCGGTAATATTACTGAAATATTTCTGAAATATATCTACGAAATATTGCAGAAACACTTCAGAGATATTTCAAATATATTTTACCCTGAGAAAAATGTTTTGTATTAGCAAACAAAATTTTGTTACTGACGCAAAAACTATTTGTTGACATGTGAAAAATGAAATATTTTGTTACTGGAACAAAAAAAATATATTAAGCCAAGTGCGTATAGCCGCCGCGCATTTGTCCGAAGAAATCCGCTCTCTCAGCCGGTCACCCATCCAAGTAGTATACCGGCGCCTTGTTGCTTGACATCGATGATCGAACAGGGTAGTGATGATCCTCTGACTCTGACGCTTCTTTCTTTCTTATACTTGCTTATTTTGGTGAGGATAAAGCTATCGCATAACAATATTAACAATACAGATATACGAATAAATATTTTTTGCCAGTCAGCGTGGAATATTATTTTATATTAAATATTATTAAATATTTTATATTTTATATTAAAAATGCTATATGACAAAATTTGGAATATGAGAAAATTCTTAATAAAAGAGAAAAAATGCAATATTATATAATAATAAATTTAATTTTTTATAAGTACTAAAGTCTGTCAGCAACTTTTCGGAAATATTACAAATGCAATGTTGTATGTAAAACATTCAAAAATATAATGCGTGCAATGTAAACGTAATAATAGTTTTATCATGTATCACAAATGTTTCTAAACCATTACATCTGCAATATTTCTTCTGCAATATTGTAGAAATTCACTGCCTGCAATTCAATTTTTCATTACCTGCGCAATCTTTCAGAAATTTTTCAGAAATATTTTAAATGCAATGTTGCGTTTGATATGTTACAGAAATATTATTCGTGCAATGCAAACGTAATATTACTTTTATAATGTTTCAGAAATATTTCTGAAATATTGCATCTGCTACATTTTTTTGCAATATTACAGAAACTTACAAATATTGTAAACAACTTTCTGAAAGATTTCAGAAATATTGTTAATGCAATATTGTAAAAAACATGATGCAGGTACATTTCTGAAATATTTCAGATGCATAGTTACAAATGAAATGTTAACGAAATATTTCTGCACCATTTCCGAATATTTCAATATTTCAGCAACATAACATGCCGAGTGGGTACAGCAACGACAAGTACGTGCACACGATACATGAGTTTTCACCGAGTGTGCCTCCAGGATATAAGATATCGGAAACGCCGGCACAGATCATTTACCTTCCGATCATCGTACGGAGCATTTCGGACTTGACGCTTCGCGTCGTGGATCAGGACGGTCGATTGATTGATTTTCGCGGAGAGGAGATCTCCGTTAGACTGCACGTACGAAGACGACAGCGGTAACGTGAGATGCTCGTACTGAACGAAGCTGAGCAAGTGCAACAGACGAGAAAGAAAATTAGAGAGACAATCCGATCGCCAAAGAAGAAACTCACTGCGTCGAACGTTGAATTTTTGAAATCATTGGGTTTCGTCGTGCGAAATGGCTAATATCTTAAACATTGGAGGTGAGCCGATCTTTGACGACAGCGTCGTCAAGATTGAGACACACACGTACAATCCGTACGCCAGCACGACGTTTGGACATAACGATGAAATAAGAATACCTATACAACAGCAGGATTTATACACATTGCCGTGCGAGAGCTTTCTCTACGTTGAAGGAAGATTGACGATAAAGAAAAAAAATGACGAGTCTCCGGTAACGCTTGCGAATAATTGCGTAGCGTTCATGTTTGATGAAATTCGATACGAGCTCAATGGCGTGGAGATTGATCGCAACAGAAACGTTGGAATAACCAGTACCATCAAGAACTACGTATCGCTATCGTATAACGAATCTCAACTCATGCGGAATGCTGGATGGGATGTTACATCGAGCATATCGGAAGAATACTTCAGCTTTTGCGTACCGCTCAAGAAGTTGCTGGGCTTTTGCGAGGATTACAAACGCGTGATTGTTAACGGTCGTCAAGAAATAATTTTGATACGAGCGCGTAGCGCATTGTAGGAAATCCGGCGACGGAGCCGGAAATTGAATTGTTTAAAGTACAGTGGCGAATGCCTCATGTTACATTAAACGAGGTCAATAAGCTATCCATGCTACGGGCCTTGGAAAGCGGGCGATATCTTAGTGTCAGTTTCCGTTCGTGGGATCTGTATGAGTACCCCATGTTGCAGAGCACGACCAAGCATTCGTGGGCCGTCAAAACGGCGACTCAGCTAGAGAAGCCGCGGTACGTTATCTTTGCGCTGCAGACCGGTCGCAAGAATATCATGTCGCAAGATGTTAGCGTATTCGACGACTGTAACTTGATCAATATGAAACTTTATCTAAACTCTGAATTTTATCCGTATGATGACTTGAATCTAGATTTTGGTAAAAATCGATACGCCGTCCTTTTCGATATGAATGCGCGTTTTCGTAAAGCTTATTACGGATACGACTGCTTCGATACGCTTTGCACCATAGTTACATTCCTGACAAAAGGACCTTTTGTTGTCATTGATTGCTCGCGACAAAACGAATCTGTCAAGAGCGCCACCGTGGATGTGCGAATAGAATTTGATTGCAAAGAGAATATACCGGCAAATACTACAGCCTATTGTCTCATCTTGCATGATCGCGTAATCGAATACTGCCCATTGTCGAACGTAGTGCGCAAAATCATGTAAATTGCAATATCGGCAGATATTGCAGTATAAGAGGCACCGATGTATCGCGATAAGATACAGATTGCTCCGTCGTTTTGTCATGATCGTACCAACGTTTGTCGATCTGCAAGGATTCATCGTCGAGATGAAATTTGTCGTAAAGGAGGTGGCGGTTCTGAGAAACGGGGCCGTTTTGGCGCATTACATTTTTACACTCCCCATGCCGTGGAGTCTCCTCACAAAATCCGACAAGTCATGCGCTTCCTGGTTGATTGCAAATCACCATGGACTACGATGGAAGGATGGAAACGTGCCGTACATCATGGCGAAACACCTAATTACATCGGCCGTGCTTGGAGAGGGTGACGAGACGTCGACTCTTGTATACGTCAAGGGATGCCAGAAACGAGAATGGCTGGTGGATCTGCTTGAGAATAAAGCGAGAAAAAACCTAAACATTGAGACTTTGGATGCAGATTTTGAAGATATCGAATCTTTAAATAATCTAGATGTTACTAATACTATACGATGTGGAAAACATGTTAAGAATTGCGCATTACAAAATGTATTAAAAATATTTAACTGGTGGTCGCAACACCAGAAAAATAGTGATTTTTGAAATAAACTATATATGTATATATAGATGTTTTATTTCCTTTTACCACATAGTTTGTAGTATAATATAGATGTTTTAGGTGTTTGATAATTGTTCAAACGCTGTTTTAAAAATGTTTTAGTTGTTTGATAGTTGTTTTTAATGATGTTTTAAAGATGTTTTAGTTTTTTAAAAGATGTTTAAAAGATGTTTTAACGATGTTTGATAGTTGTTTAAAAGATGTTTGATAGTTGTTTAAAAGATGTTTTAAAGATGTTTGATAGCGGTTCGATAGCTGTTGATTGTATACCTGCAGTATATCGGCGCTATTTGCAAAATTTGCAGTTTTGCACGTGTGCGATGAAGACACCGTGAGACGCATCGTGATGTGTTCTTGAAAAAGGTATCATTTTCATATAATATAATATGCCTGAGATAATTCATGCATATCCTCGCTCCTCATTTTATCTGAGAGCGGTTCAGAGTCTCCACCTACGATTGCAAGATGCAAAGGTAAGTAGAAGATTATTTTTCATGACTGCTAGTTTTTGATAATATAATATGTCACAGATAAATCACGTACAACCCTCTCTCTTCATTTTTCGACCCTATAAATTGAGCTCGGGCTAGAGCGCGGTCAGTATAACGAACGTCTTCAGCATGGATTATATTGAAATAATTTTCCGACGCGATATAATGGTGCGGAAGTGTGACATAGTGTAGTGAAATATAATAGAGAGTTAAATTAATATATTTTTCTTTTGCGTAGTGGAGGTGGGTGCGGCGGTTTCTCCAAATCGAAGTGGAGATGGAGGAGGCGTTGGTGCGGATCCGCATCCCTCAAGATTACGTAAGTATTATTATTATTATTATTATTATTATTATTATTATTTCTTTATGCGTGCGTGCGTGCATGCGCGTGTTTTAAGACGAAATTTAATATTCTTAACGTCTGCTTACAGCCGCGTATGGACTATTTCATACCGGGATTTGTAAATATCCAACATTGGCATTGGGTGCGCGAGATGAGACGCGCACGTAGAGATATGCGTGATATCTTATGGGAGTAAAACATAAGCGAGGGAATGAATGCCCTGCGAAGGCTCGTCGGAGAAGAATACGAGGAGGACGAGGAGGAGAATGAATATTGGTAAGCTTTTTCAATAAAATATTTTTGAATTCTTATCTTAATCTATTGCTTTGTATGTTTCAGGTAGAAAAGAATTTTCATGTCGGATCCTGTATAGGGCGCCCGTTTTGTCATTACTATTATTTTATTATTATTATCCTCCTCATCCTTCAATGTTCTAAGCATCGCAATAAAATTAAATTAAAATTTAAAATACATATATCACTGTCTCTACCATTATCTTTCCTTCTGTCTACCGTTCCCTTGTCCACCGTCCGTCAGCGGTTTAAAATTACAGAGGTAGCTCTAGATAAGAATGCGCGTGCCGCACTCGTCGCGCGAACATTAAACGTTTTCTGTCTTATATAAATTATTAAATATTCTTCATCTTATTTACAATAAATCACTTAAAATACTACTTTAAAAATGATCTAAGTCTAATGGGTGGAAGCGAGAAGGCGAATACTATTAAAAAATGATCTAAGTATAATGGGTGGGAGCGAGAAGGGGACACGAACATGAAGAGGACACCCGAGAGAAATAGCCGAGACAAGACGTGAACGGATGACGCACAGGTAAGAAGGTGAGTAGGAGAAAAAAGATAAGAGAGAAAGAGAGAGAGAACATGAAGACGTACTACGAAGAGGAATGGCGAGAGACCGCGCGTGTGGGAGAGAGATAACGCGAACGGGGAAGAGAGAGAACGCGAACGGGGGCCGGGAGTGCGAGGGATCTTATATGAGAGGGAACGGGAGCGAGAGAACGCGAGCGGGAGCGCGCCGTGTGATGTCACGCGGATCGACGCGGCCATTGCACGCGGACCCCTCCCCCGCGGCGCGCCGAAAACGCGAACGCGGTTCCCTGCTCCCCGCGGCGCCCGCGAACGCGGTACCCCTCACCCCGCGGCGCCCGCGAACGCGGTACTCCCTCCCCCTCACCCCGCGACGCCTGAAAAACGCGACCGCGGTACACCCCCCCCCCTCACCCCGCGGCGCGACCGCAAACGCGGTACGCCCTCCCCCTCCCCCCGCGGCGCCGGAAACGCGGTACCCCCCTTCCCCCTCCCCCGCGGCGCCCGGAAACGCGGTACCCCCTCCCCCTCCCCGCGGCGCCCGGAAACGCGGTACCCCCCCCCCGCGGTACCCCCTCGCCGGGGGACCCCCCCGCCCCTCACCCCCCCTCGGAGCTCCCTAGTTAGAACTCTCCTTTATAACCTACTCCCCTGCTTCTATCCCCCTTCTCTGCTGCTCTCCCCCTCGTATGCGTGCGTGCGTGCGCCTTCTGCCTCTCTTTCCTCTCTGTTTCCCTCTTCCCCCTCCACTCCCCCCTCCCTCCCGCTCTTTCTTCCCTCCTCCACCTTCTCCTCTCCTCTGCTGCGGCACCCTCCTCCTTTTCACCTCTCCATCTTGTGCCCTCTCTTCCTCCCTCCACCACTCCTCTCCACTGCTCCTTCTTCCTACGGACCTGCTCCCGGACCCGCTTTTCTCCTCCGCACTCCTCTGCCTTCCCTCCTCTGCCCCCTCCTTTTCCTCTGCCCCCCTTTCTCCCCTCCATAACACCCTCCTAATCTTCTCCAGCTTATCTTTCAATCCTGTCCAACCTCCTAAATAAACCCTCCCGCCATTCCATCCCTACACACTCCCCTCTACTCCCCTCTACTTCCCTCTCTCTCCTCTCTCTCTCTCTCTCTCTCTCTCTCTCCTCTCTCTCTCACTCTCTCTCTCTCTCTCTCTCTCTCTCTCTCTCTCTCCCTCCGCACAACCCTCTCATCACTCCTCTCGCTTGCGCCTTCCTCCTCGATTGCCTTGTCCTCCGATCCTCTGCCTCTCCTCTCGGATTTCCCTCTCTCGTTCACCCTCTCCTTCTTGTTCCTCGATCCTCAAATCCTTCTCCTCTTTTCCGCCTCCTCCGCTTTCACCCACCTCTTCCCTTTCCTTCTTCTACCTCCTTGCTTCTCATTTCTCTCCGCTCTCTACTTCACCCTTCCCGCTGCCAATTCTGCCTCCATCTTCTCCTATCTCTCCGTCCACAATGTCCGATCGACACGTGCCAGCCTGCTTGTTCTTCACGCCATCTCAGCTCTCCGTGTCGCTACCAATCGCCCGGCACGCCAGCGCCGCCGCTCCTCCTGCCGAGTCCTGCCGCCCCGCAGTGGTGCCAACCTACCCTTTTGGGGCAGCTGGCACCCCGCACGCTAGTGACTCCGCACCGCTCTCCTCGCCATCCAACCACGTGCCACGCGTCACCACTCCGGCCGGTTTGCTCCATCTCCACCTCTCCCCCCTCTCGCTCCTCTTCCGTCTCGGCCCCCCCCCCTCCTCCTCCTGCTCCTCGTCCTAACCTCCAAACTCGCTCACCTCTTCTTCCTCGATTTCCGGGCGCTTCACCGCCAATCTGTCCTCACCTCCAATCCCACCACCTCCTCTCAACCTCCTTCGCCTCCTCCTTCACTCCGGCATCTCTACCCTTTCGCCCAGCTCTGATTTCCACCCTATTTCTGTCTCTCCGAACTCTCCACTTGTTCCCCCGTCGAGGGCTAAAAAGGGGGACTCCTTATTATTATTATATATATTATATATATTTTATTTATTAAAATAAATTATATTATAAAATATATTATATTATAAAATAATATAATTTTAATATAACTACCCAGTAAACACAAAGTAACAATAATATAACTGTTTTGTTATAATTTCTTACTCAACAATATAACTGTTATGTACAAGGCATGTTATATTACAGTTATATTATTGAGTGGAAAATTATAATATAACAATTATATTATTGTTACTTTGTGTTTACTGGGTATTGATCGCCATGTTGCATGCTTTATTCTTTTGTGCAGCAATTTCAAGTCCATCAGTTTGCGCCCCTCGTATCTAGAGGCCCTCTACCTAAGGCTGATAGCAGAGAAGGAGACGTGAGCGCTTACGTCTGTCGTAGACGTAGACGTGAACTAAAGCAGAGAAAAACGTAGAGTCGTACTTCGTAGTATGTATAAGTCGTGGTCGTGACTGCGAAAGAATTGCGTTTTGATAAGAATACATAATATTAATATGTAAGTATATAATATACATATAATTTATAAATAAATATACTAAAATGAAATATAAATTATTTTTTACTTTAAAAACTTTATTTACAAAGATAACGATTTATTTGCCTTTTTCTTTACTGAATGGTCAAAATATAATGATAGTATTTGAGGTTAACCAATATTTTTCTTAGTTATTTCAAAGAGTACACTGCTGCGGTAAAAAGATTTATAATTGTATTGTTATATTTCTTTAAAAAATATTTTTGAGTGCTACTTTGAGCAAAAAAATGTCGGATCATTTAAATTATTATACTGTTGATTCATCTGAAATACATATAAATAATTGTGATCCGAATGATGGCAGTGAACCTGAAAGTATTATTACTATTGAAGAAAAGAGTAGTGATGAGCTTTTGATAGAACTGTATAGAGAACGTCCATTTCTATATGATAAAATTAATAACAATTTTAAGGACAGCGCAATGAAACAAAATGCTTGGGGTGAAATATCAAAAATAATGACCCAAACGAACTGTGGTGAGTAAATTTCACTTGTACCATAAATTATGTAATTAATAAAATAATAATAATGTGATGATTGTTAATAAATAATAATAATTCTTAACTAAAATGTTCTTTTTTTATTTAGGTAACATATATACTCCTTCGTATTGCCAAAAAAGATGCATATCATTGAGAGAGCAATATAACAGAGAGAAAAAAAAGATGGAAATTGAATCAAGAAGTGGCAGTGGTGCTGCTAAATCCTCCCGATTTCCTTTTTTTAAGCAATTAGAATTTTTGGATAATGTAATTAAAAGACGAAGGTAGGGTAACTTATTGAATTAATTATATAAATATATATATTTGTTGTCCACACGAATGTTTTATTTTCAGAAGCTACACAAACTGCACAAAATCACAGCCGAATACATTTGAAAAAAATTACATTTGTGATGAATCACAAAGTGTTGTAAAAGAAGAATGTGTGAACACAGAAGAAAATGAAAATGACAAGGAGCACATTTATAATACGAAGAATTTTAATAAAGAAAATGAAGAACCAAAACAGAAGAAAAGAAAAATTAATGAAACTAAGGAATTAGAACAAATATTATTTCAAATGAGTCAAAAAATTTATAATTACATGGAAAAGAAAGATAAAATTCCGACAACGAAAGCAGATGATGCTTTCATGGAATTTATTAAAATTCAATTTAGTAATATTTCAGAAAAGGAGAAAGATACAAGAAGAAAAATGGTAATGGATGCTCTAACTGCACCATTATCAGAAAAGTAAATTATTTTGTTCAAAAGTTCTTTTTGTTTAAAAAAGATTCTATACTTTGTTTAAAAAAATTTTATATATTTTTTTGTTCAAGTTCTTTTTGTTTAAAAAAATTTTATATAGTGCAACATAGCTATAAGTAGATTGCTTTTTTTTATCTGTATTAAGTTTGCTTTAAAAAGATTTTATTTACCAAAGACAACATGGAAGAGATTTTTTTATTTACCAAAGTTCCTAAGCTTGCAAAAAGTATTTGTCTTATTTTTGTATTGTGATACTAATAATTTAAATAATTTCATAAGACTACAAAAAGTTGTGAAATGCATGTTTTCTTATTTAAAATGTTACAACTAACGTTTAATATCATAGAATATATTTTTAAAGCATGTATAGTTTATTATATAATAAATTTATATATATTAATTGTGCAATAATTTTATTTCACAGAATTCACCAAAAAAATTGCAAATGCAATATTCTTCTCAAGAAATTCCTAATAAGAACCTTTATACTAAATAATTTTTAACAGAAGAATTATATTACTATAATACATAAAAAGATATACATAATAAATATAATCATTTACTTATAAAATTTTCCTTAATTATAATATATTACAAGTGTATGGGAGAAAAGCATATAATATACGTATACTAGTTTAAATATATATATCTACTGTAAATAAAAATAGTTTACATATTTGTTGTTTTCTTTATTTAGTACAGAAACTTATTTTAAATAGATAATTTTTTTTTTAACATGTTATATAATCTAACATATCAAAACATAATGTCTCTCTCTCTCTCTCTCTCTCTCTCTCTCTCTCTCTCTCTCTCTCTCTCTCTCTCTCTCTCTCCACACACACACACACACACACACACACACACACGCACACACATACATGTATATTTATCGTCTGCATATACACCTCTTTGAACATCGTTGCCTTGAACTCGTGTTGCCATTCCACTTTTCCAGCTTCAGAGATAAAATAATTACTCACAGTATTTCTTTGATTTTCGGCATATCTTACGTCATTATCTTCTTCAAAATTACTTGGTATATTGATCCAAGGTAAACTCTGAAAACATAAAAATATATTAAAATTTAAAAAATTAAATAATTATTTTTATTTTTATTTGTACCTCGTTAGTATTATCTTTAAAACTTGGTTCTTGACTGTACATCTTATGTCCATTTTGTTGTTCTTCTTTTAATACATAATTATGGAGACACACAGAAGCTGTTACAATTAAATCTGCAGTTTCTGGTAACATACTAATCGCTGTATGGAATATTCTCCACTTATTGGAAAAAATTCCAAAAGCACTTTCAACTGTCCTCCGTGCTCTTGAAAGTCGATAATTAAAAATCCTCTGTTCGTACCTCAAGTTTTTGCTGGAATAAGGCTTCATAATTCTCTTAGACAGTTTAACCCTAATCAGTCACACTTCCCGAGAATCCCGTACCGGTCACACTGGGTGAAATACACCCCAGCGTGTTTGCACGTGTATAAAAAAATGTAGGTGACCTTAAAAAAAAAATATCCTGTTGTAGTTTAAGTCTTCCTTAAAAAGACTGTATAGGTTTGATTTGCAAAAAATTAATTTAACATATGTAAAAAAATTATTGAAAAAAAAGTCGGAAAAGTGACTTTTTTCACAAAAACTAATGTAACTTTTTCAATTTTTAAGATATTTTAATTTTTTAAACGGTTTTTTCATCCTCAGATGATGCACTTTTCACTGATTATTGCAGTTTATGCGGCCATTCCAAAAAGTATATTTATTTTGAGGTATGAAGGTGCGATTTTTTGCGGAAAAATGAAAAAGACATTTTTATGGAAAAAATAGCAATATATTTATGAAAAATGGTTTAAAAAATATGAAAAAAATATATTTACGTTGCAAATTACATACTTTAAGTAAATGAAAAGGTTACAATTTTTTATTCGATGCCATAGGCACATTCAACGCATAAATATGCGCGATGCTTGTCGCACATCGGTCGAAGGCAAGTGGGATCCTCCGATTGCTCGGACACGTGGTCTTCGGCTCCATCAGTGTCATCGCCGCCAAGAATTGGCTGTTCTTCGGACTCCTCAAGCAATTCCTCGCGAATTGTACGGGAGCGCAAGTTATAAGCCATCTACTTTTCATGAATAATTACACAGTTAAATTTTTTTTTAAATTCTAAGAAAAACAACAAATTCAACGAAAAACACAACTGTGTACTTGCCTCTTCACTTTGGAACAATGAGAAACGAAAAAAAGATACTCCAAAAACTCAAATTATTACGTATGAGTCACACTGGGTGAAATACACCCCGCAATTCCGAGACGCCCACTTTGAACGGCTGCCGAGAGAGAACTAACGGGCCGAAAAATATATCACCGACGGGGATCGATACTTGAAGGTCCCAACTACCTGTAGATGGCGGCACAAGGCCCATTTCCATTGGTTTACTGGGTCGTTTTCGAAGTCAAAAAAACGCTGGGGTGTATTTTACCCAGTGTGACTGAAAAGGGTTAAAAGCATCATCAGCCACAAAGTACGTGTATGTTTTCAAATTGCTGAAGGGGAAGCAACGTGGCGTTGTGAGTATCGGACGTGCCATTCGTGTGCTTTGACCTGCCGTACTTTCGTATGAATACTGAGAAGCTTTCTGGAGGAGTGTGTAGGAGCAGCGAAAGCAGGTGACCTCGTGTTTCCTTTTTCAAGAAAAAGCGGTGTTTGAGCCGGAGTTATTTTTGTGGATTTGGTGAAACTTTCCGGCTGGATTTATTGAGGTTAGGATAATCTTCGGATCATTATCGACATCATGGCAGAGCAATCTTAAGGTACAATTTCATGGTGTCGCTTGTCGCTGCGATGAGCGGTCACGTGACCGACTCTTCCCCCATTTTATCCGCTTTCTTGTCGTCAGCGACAGCGTTGAGAAGTTGGATTGAACCCAACTTATAGCGACGTCGCTCTCATCACGTAGCTCTCACACGAGTGAAGACGGATTCAAACATGGAAGTAGAAGATGTAAGTATCATAAATAAATAAATGTAGATTTCTTATATTTATTCGATTAAAATACCGGAATTAAAAAATTGAAATTGAAATGAATGAATGTCCTAGTTTACACCGAACGTGTTTAGTTCGCATCAAATAGGTTTTTCCTATGAAATGAATTTAGTCTAATTATCTAGAACTTACTACTTGATGCGTATTAAACTCATACGGTGTAAATTAGGCCAATGTATAGTTGTACAGTGTTATACTCAGAGGAATCTATTATTATAATTTTAAGGTTAATTGTGATCATATTTACAACAGATTAAGATTATTTAAATTTTAATAATATTATGAAATTTCAGCTAACTGTTGTACATACATGTGGAATATGTGAAATAATAATAGACGAAAAGAGCATTCCGACTCATGATTGTGTGAAAGACTACCCCCGATTGTTCATAGATAGGAATTATTACTTCTATCCAGTAACAGGTGTAATATATGTATATATATATATATATATATATATATATATATATACACACACACACACACACACACACACACACACACACACACACACACACACACACACACACATATATATATATATATATATATATATATATATATATAATCAAGTAATTGTGTGTGTGTGTGTGTTTGTGTGTGTGTGTGTGTATGTATGTATGTATGTATGTATGTATGTATGTATGTATGTATGTATGTATGTATGTATGTATGTATGTATGTATGTATGTATGTATGTATGTATGTATACACACACATAATTACTTGATTTTATGTTTTATAATAAGATAAAAATAATATTCTACTAAAATTTATTCTATTATTTATAGATGATAATCATATTATTCGACGAAGCCTTGTTAACAATGAAGAAGTTGTCTTGCCAGTTCGTGAAAACATTCCAGGTAAATAGAAACTTTTATTGAAATCCTAAAAATAGCAGTAATAAGTCTGTATTTTTAAATACAATTGATTTTAGGAACTATTACAATGCTTCCAGCAATCAACAAAGAAGCACAGAGGGAAAATGAAAGTAGATCTGTAAATAACAGAAATAATCGGAAAACCACGAGATTCGTGGTGAATTACGACGACGAGGAACTTTTAATTCTATCCGTCCAAGAAAGAAGACCTCTCTGGGATTTTACTATTCCACTAGAGCAGCGATCCCAACAATTGATAAAAAAACTGTGGGATGAAGTATCCGAAACATTGGGAGGTAAAAAAACATTAAAAACTTTCGCAGCTTAAACACTTAAGCAGTGGCACACGATGCTTAATTTAACAGTAAAAAAAGCATCGTGTTCCGCTAATTAAAAAAAATTCTCTTACAGGTAAACTTAGCGGGGAAGGAGCAAAGAAGAAATTTAAAAATTTACATGATGTCTACCGACGCATAATTCAATCGGAAAATCATCCTAGTGGATCGGCTAAACCTCCCCCTGTAAAAAAATGGCATCATTACGACTCCATGGAGTTTTTGCGTGACATGTGCCTTGTTAAAAAGTAAAAATTAAATATTTTTATTACATATATTTTTTATATATTATATATATTTTTAAACTATTTTGTTTCTATCTTGTAATTTTTATATTTCTAGGGGAAGAGCTTCTAATATTGACGTAGATGGTGACTCTTTAAGTATTGGCGAATCATTAAATAATGATGATGCAACTAGCAATGACAACGATCAATTAGGGTCAGAATTATCATCAGGTACTTAATATATTAATATATATCTTGAATGGTTTATGCCAAAGTGGTCTACATAAAACTAGAAGTGTAAGAGTAATATGACCTTTAAGAAAAAATAAAAGCTTTTGATTAATTTTATAATTAATTTAATTTTAATTTAATAATTAAAATGTTAATAATAATAATAAACAATAATAATAATAAACAATTAATAAATTGCAGGTACGCCAATTAAAAGAAAGAGAAGTTCGGAACAGCAGTCTGGTGCATTAGAGAGAATTGCCGATTCGATCTGCCGACCATCAACTCCATTTATAATACCACCAGCACCTAAACCTGATGAAATTGATTCGGCTTTAGCAGTTGTTGGATGCAGGTTGAGACAGATGAATCGGAAAACTCAGTTAGATGCCATTCAGCAAATATTGAATCTAACTTATAATATACTTAAAGAAGAAGCTGTATTGATTTGATATTTTATTTTATTTTATTCTATTATTTTTTCCACTCATATTTTCAAATGTTTAAAATAATAAAGTTTAAAATTTTTTCTATTTAGTTAATTTTATTATTCTTTTGTTTTAAATATATATATATATAATAAAATATATAGTATTTATAAGTATATAATGTTTATAATAAATTTTAAAACAATTCCACTGATATTTCATAATTTTTATTTCATTACTTTCCAAATCAAATTACATGTATAAAATTGATAAATGAACGATTATCCATATTGAGGTTTGTTCCTTATTTATTTATTACTTAAAACTAACAATGATAGAATTGCCACGGTATGGCACCTTCACTATTAAAATATTTACAAAATTCTTCTCGAATCTGCATTGCTTGACGAGAACTATTATTAGAACCGCATTGAGTTATGTTTACAAGTGCACTATTATCTATGCAACCTCTCCAAGAGCCTGGAACAAAGCCATCATTATCTTCCTGATCACACAATTAGCATTGAAGTAACATATTGATTTTCTCCAATATCCCTCCGACGAATCCAATTATGGAGACATACAATGGCTTTAACAATGGAAATTGTTTTTTCTATACTACAATTGATTGGTCGCTTCAAAATTCTCCATTGACTGACTAGAATACCAAACGTATTCTCAATTGTCCTTCTGGCACGACTTAATCGATAGTTATAAACATTTCGCTCGTCATTTAAGCCGCCTTTTCCTGGATAAGGACGAAGCAAATAATTTGTCAACTGAAAGGCTTCGTCGCCCACCAGAACATATGGTAAAGGGAGTCCACCTGGGCTGAGAGGTTCTGGTGCAGGTACATTCATTTCTTTTGAATGGAATTTTAAACCCATCTTTGAATCTTTAAGGGGGTTGTCGTGCTGAAATATCAGCAAAAAGTATAGACGCGCGCTTACGGTTCTCCGCGTATTCCCCTTCTCCACTTTAAAGACTGGATTTTCTAGAGCAACTGTACACGCACACATAGACGTGGCCTGTCCATGCACTCTCTCCGCGCACGCGTGTAAAAAATTTCAGATTTGGCAACGCTGCGTAAATTAACGTTTAGAAAAAATGTCTGGAAAACCGCGTATGTAGCCAGCAAAATCCGGAATTCGTCAATTCATAATGTTATTGACAAACGAAAAAAAAATATACTCAAAGAGTATAGTGTGATTTACGCGCGATGTCTGCTGGGCCGCCAACGTTGCCACGTCACCACAGCACTTCTCTTTGCGCATTTTTCAGGCATCATGATAACGTACTTTTACTTATAATATCTCAACAACGAATATGGATTGCTCTATACGAGTTTCTGCTATTCAATATTATTGAATATCATTAATAACATATTAGTTTTTCAAAACAATGACAGTTTTGGTGGAGATGTTATAAGCGAAAATGTGGCTCTCGCGGCGACCTTTCCATAAGAGCCCATGTTAAAAAGCGCAACTTCCACAATGAATATCTCGAAAACGAATATGGATTGTCTATCTCAAATTTGGAGACGTAATGTATGTAAGGTTTATTAATACATACGCGAAGTCTAGAGAAATCGACAATATTTTTATATTTCACGACAACCCCCTTAAAAATGCCACCGTCACTGCGGCGACCATAGGCTCCTATATCGACGAACGTGAACATATATTGTGCATCACAAATTCCGAGGAGCACAATACTATGATTATTCTTATAATTATAATACGATGATCCTGCGTTAGATGGACACTAGAAAAAAATAATCATTTAAGAATCAAACTTGTAATTTCCAATATATGTATAGTAAATATAGCATTGATCAGTAATATTACCTCAATAATAACATGTTTACCGTCAATTGCTCCTATACAATGATTAAAATTCCATCTCTCTTCAAATTCATTAGCAATATGTAACCACTCCTCTGTAGTTTTTAATGGTGAGAGCACTTCCTGACGGATAGAGTTCCATATAGCATCACACGTTTCTCCTATAATGTGGCTTATTGTCGATACTCCAGCGAGATAATGATACGACATTGAATGCATTGAATCACCAGTTGATAAATATCTAAATATAATTAGATCAGATATGATTATTTTTGTAATTCATGGTGTAATGTAATTATAAATAAAAACAAACAAACCTCAATGTTATGGATAATCGTTCTGCAGGAGGTAATGGTTCTCTAATTACGGTTTGTTTTGTAATTGCAGGTGCCACAAAGTGCAACAATTCCTCAAATTGCGTTGTTGTCATGCGATAATAATTTCGGAAATTTTCTGGTGTTAATCTCGGCACCGATGCATAATAAAATCCATGTTGACGTCGTTTTTCGAATAATGGATCAATCCAAAATCTCTTTTTTTTTTGTACTTTTTTTCAAGGTTATGCTTTCACTAATGTATACAGCTGCAAGTAATTTATTTCGACGTCGTTCCTCCTCATTTTTATGATATATCATCGCAGCAACTTGACAAGTCCACTCGTGATATTTTTCTTGATACATTTTAATATTTTATACAAGAATTAATATAAGCGTCAAAAATTTATCGCTAGCTAGCTCATTTACACGAGCGACAATCAAGATCAGCGACATATGATATCACGTGACTTTTTGTCGCTTAATATGAGCGACGAGCGACACCATGAACACGTACCTTTACTCGATGGGTATCGATTCCGGATTAGTGCACAGCTCTGCTTCACAGAGTGCGGCAGCATTCGAGATTCTCCCTGCGGGCGGCCATATTGGGGAGCCTTCTGGATCAGCTGATGCTCCGTTTGCCTCTGTTGTGACTGAGTCTCAGCAGTCGACAGAAGCGAAGAAACGCGGCCGACCATTGAAGGCAGAGTCTTTTCGGAGACAGCGCTCTAGCTCTCTGTCAATTCACGACTTGTTAACGCGTAAGCGTAAGGGGGAAGAAGAGGATGACTTATATCATATGGCATTGAGCAATTCGTTTGATGTATCTAACCCATTTAAAAGGAATAACTCACAGGGACAGCTGGAATCAGTGCAGGGGACCCTTGTGTCTGCTGTTAATACATCGGAGGGTAATACAAGCCAGGATATTCTTTCCGCAGTTCAGTCTATGCAGAGGGAGAACAAACTATTTGCTATCCAACAAGCAAAATTATTTAGAGAGGAAGTTATTAAGAGAGACATAGAATGGAAAAACTTCGTGCAGGGATTTGAAGATAGGCTAAAAATTATTGAGGATAAAATATCCTCTCTCACTGTGCAGGACACTACCCAGAATCTGGAGAGAAGAGTTTCTAGATTAGAAAGCAGCAGTTCTACCGCCGCGTCTTCCACTCGGATGGCCACTTTGGACAAAAGGGTTGAAAATCTGGAGCGTTTATTAAGGAAAAATAATATTGTTATTACCGGCCTTAAACCAGATAATCAAGCTTTGTTTACGTATGTATCCGATTTTCTGAATACGAAATTCAATGTGGAAAACTGTATTGAAGATGTTTTTTGGCTGAATAAAAATCGTTCAAAGCTTCTCGTTAAATTGAAGGACATAACTGCCAAAAACGCTATTATGAGCAAGCGGAACCTTCTAGCGGATAGTACGATCTACATTGATCATGACGTTTCGAGAGAAGATAGAAACATAAGTTATAACATCAGGAAGGCAGCTAGGGAATATAGAGGAAAGGGAAAATCTGTGAGCATTGGAACTGGAAAAATTACTGTGGATGGAGAAGTTTTTGTTTGGGACAGACATACTGGTAGCTTGAAGCCAGGGTCTAGTAGGAACACAAGGATGGATACGAATATATGTGGAGATACAGGGAAACCGCAAGTAACTTCCCACGAACAACATAGATCACTCATAACTGAATTAAATACTCAGTTAGTGCCCCTAAAGATGGACACTGTCTCAAAAAACTGCTAAACCTGATCTTCTGGAATTCACAGGGCTTAACTAACTTTCTTAATAACTTTTTGCCTGAAACACTTGGAGACGTTATTTGCATTACGGAGACGTGGCGCACTTCTCAATTGTCTGTTCTTCCGAGACAACTAGATGATTTTCTACCGATTTGGAGCGACGCTACTAAGGATAAATCTCGTGGCAGAGCTAGCGGTGGTTTGCTGTCACTGGTCAGACGGAATTTGGAACCTAGGATTCTGGATGTGTCACACTGGTGGTCGTTCTTTAGGATCAGAGTTGAGAGTGGCTGCGCGGTTGTGGGATCGGTGTATTTTAAGCCGGACTTGGACTTTATAGTTGCCCTAGACTTACTACAGTCGGTCTTGGATGAACTACTTGTAACCTATGGCTCCGATGCCTTTATTATTGGTGGTGACTTTAACGCGAGGATTGCGCCAAATGATATTGTATGCGATGAAATTTTTGAAAACACATATCTTTATCCTATTAGAGCTTCGCTGGATGGGTTGAAAAATGCTAGAGGCACATTGTTGCAGGACTTTATGCAATCGAACGGGTTCGTACTTATTAACGGTAGAGCGGTACAGGACCATCCAGCGCAGTACACCTACGCGAGTTCAAGAGGTTGTAGCGTGATAGATCTGGTGTGGTGCAATATACCTGGTCTCCCGTGCATTCGTGATATGCGCGTTAGTGATAATAATTTCCTTTCTGACCACTTTCCTGTTTTTTTGACTGTTTTTGGCGAGCAAAAGCACAAAGAGTCTGTTAGCCCTGTGAGTGATAGTACTTTAGGTAAAAGAATAGTTTGGTCCCATACAGAAAAAGATGCTTTTAATTATAAATTGTTATGGTCTGAAAAGGTGTCATGTGATTTTAGAGATTGTAATGTTGATGACATAAATAGAAACCTAGTAAATGCGTTTATGGAGGCGGCGAATGACTGTGGTATGTTAAGAAACATTTCTCATTCATATAAGGGTGGAGTGCGCAAACCTTGGAGGGACGAGGAGTGTCGCCATGCCGAAAAGGGGTTGAGATTGCTTCTAAAGGAAGCAAAAAGATCAAACTTTGCGCCTGATCAAAATATTGAATATCACGCCTGTAAAAAGCATTTCAACTCGCTAATTCGCAAAAAAAAGCAAGATTTTGAGTGGTCTATAATTGAAACTTTCTCTAGAGTTAGAAATTCGAATCAATTTTGGAAAGCAATTAAACAGTTTGGCCGTAGAACCTCTCAATCGCAGTCGGCTGTCCTCTCTATCGAGACTTGGGAGCTCTTTTATAAACACATATACTTGCAAAGAGTTCAAGTTAACAGCTCCTTTTTTGGCACGTTTGACCCTTTTTTGGATCGGGATTTTGAAATGAGTGAGATGCTTAGAGTAATTGGAAGGTCTAAATCCGGTAAGGCCCCTGGCCTTGACATGCTTCCGAATGAATGTTTTAAAGAATGCCCGGCAAATTGGAAATTATATATGCTTACCCTTTTTAACAAAATACTTGCTAAGGAAGATATGCCGACTTCTTGGTCGGAGGTAGGTTTGCACATGTTGCATAAAAAGGGTAGCAAGCAAGATCCAAACAATAGCGCTGGTAAATTGTATTACTAAGATTTTTACGCAAATGTTATGTAATCGTTTGGAGGCCTGGATTGAGGATATGGATATTTTGCCGGAAGAGCAGTCGGGTTATCGTAGGGGTAGGGGTTGCGAGGACAACATCTTTGCCCTGCAATCTGCTATCCATCTGCAACTGCGGCTAAGTAATAGAAAAATTTACTGTCTCTTTATTGACTGTAAAAGAGCTTTTGATAATGTTGATCACTCTCTTTTGTGGCAAAAATTGTACTCTCTTGGAGTCAGTGCTAAGGTTATTAGGCTATTAAGGAGATTATATCAATCGGCAGTGCTCCGCGTGAAGGTTTTTAATAAACTCTCCAAATGTATAGATATAACCAAGGGTGTGCTGCAAGGAGAAACCCTTAGCCCCTTGCTTTTTATAATCTTTCTATATGATATAGTCTCTTTTTTTCGTGATAATGGGGTTAGGGGGGTAGACATAGATGCCTATATAGATCTCCTTATGTTGTTATATGCGGATGATTTGGTCATCTTTGCTTACTCGAAGGCGGACCTTCGTACTAAACTTAGATTATTGGAAAAATACTGCTTTAATAATGGTTTGATAGTCAATAAGGATAAATCAAAGATTGTTATTTTCAGGGCAAAGGGTAGATTGCCGGAGTACTCGAATGACTTTTGTTATAATAATGAGGTTTTGGAAATTGTTAAATCATATACTTATCTAGGTGTACCATTTTCGTCCTCTGCCGTGGGCCGTTTGCCCAGTCAACACGCAGTTGATAAAACGAAACTGGCGACAGGAGCGACTCTGGCTACGCTTGCCAGTCTCAGGGCGGACTCATGGGAGGGAATTAATAAACTCTTTAACTCTATGATTTCCCCCGTGACATTATATACAGCTCATATATGGGGCCTGCGCTATTTGGACTTGCTTGATACGGCTCAATGTAACTTTTACAAGAGGCTCCTGCAGCTACCGCAGTGCACAGCAAATGCTGTTCTGAGGCTGGAGCTGGGCTTGGTTAGAGTCGCTTACAGGGTTCTTAAACAGGGTATAGGCTGGGTAATTAGAATCCTAGAGATGGGGGACGAAAGACTGCCGAGGATATGTCTGCGAAGATTGTTGGCTCTGTCTACAACAACTAATGCTTTAGAGTTTAACTGGATAAGTCAATTAAGGTCTATACTGGAGGAAATAAATCAGGAGGGGCATCTCTTGACTATGTCGGCGGACCACTGGATCAATGCAAAAGAGCAAATTCTAACAGACTATCAGCGGTTTCTAAAACTGAAGGATTTGAACCAGTATCGGTCCTCTAAAGGTCGGGGGGTTTCTATAGTTCGCTCCCTGCATGACTCGTTGTATGACTTTTACCCGCCGCGCTGCCCTTTTCACTTAGTGAGATGCAGGGCGCAACTGCGGCTTGGAAATGATCATTTATTCAAAATCACAATAAACAAGATTTCGTATTGCTTGCAACTAAAAGAACTATGTTTGCTATGTGATCTACAGGAAAATGAAGCTTTATCTCACTTTTTGATCCGTTGTCCGATGTACAGGCATATCAGGGATGCTCACCTTGCTCAACTAATATGTACTAATATATCAGATGATGATGCAGTTGTTAAACTGTTATCTTCTACCGAACTTTCGTCTGCGAGGATCATTTTTGGCTTTGTCTCTGAAGCTTTTAAATTGAGAGTTAGCTTTTTAAATGAGTAGTTTTCGGGGTTGTAGGTTGACTTGGTTTATATATATTGATATTGATAATCTCAGATATGTTTTCCCGTACTGTTGTTTGTAGTCTTAAGTAATTCTACTGGTACTGTTATGATTATTGTAAGGCAAAGTATTTTGCTTCACCCCTTTGCATATGTATATACATAAAATGCAAATAAAATTCATAGTTTTCAAATTGCTATTAGGAAGATTTATTTGTTCATTCGGTAACATATTATTATTTAAATTTGTGCCTATATTGCAATCGTTAAAAATTCCTCCGTCACTGTTTCCTATAACAAAGAATTACACAAAAATAAATAATTCTAATAAAACAATATATACCCAGCAAACCAGTAATCACCGAGTGCGTGATAGCAAATTGTCGCCAAGATGGCAACAAATTCCGAATTTGTTGCCATCTTGGCAACAATTTGCTATCAAATTTACGCACTCGGTGATTACTGGTTTGCTGGGTATATATATATAAGATTATTATATTATATATAAGATTAAGAAAATTTTTGTTCTTGCTTACCTCCATACGCTCCAATGTCAACCAACACAAATCTATATAAATGATCAGCTACTGCCAATAGTACGATACTATAAAATTTCTTATACTTAAAATATAAGCTTCCAGATCTTGGAGGACAGCGTAATCTGACATGCTTGCCATCAACAGAACCGACACAATTTGGAATGTTCCATCTATTCCAATATCCATGTGCATATTTTCTCCAGTCTTCTTCTGTAGGTGAACTAAGATATAATTGGGTCTAAAACCTTATATAAAACATGGCAAACTTCTTTTATTACTTCTCTTACTGTAGATTCACCAACTCTAAAGGCTAACGCAATGGTAAGTGGTAAGTCACCTGTAGCAAGATATCTATAAAAATACTATAATAATTACAATACATTAATATTAACTATAATATGAACCAATTATATATAATTTAGTTATCTATAAAGTATATATAGTTATTATATAAATACCTTAAAGTTATCAATAGTCGTAATTCTGGAACCAAAGCACGAAGACTTTTTTTTGTCAAATATGGTTTTGTCATTTGTACTAACTTCTGAAAATGTACCAATGTCATTCTGATATAACGATAAAACAACTGAGGATCATTTTTTATTTCTTGGAATAAATTATTGTAATCTCCATGCTGAATTCTTCTCATATTAATAGGGCTCACAAGCCATCGCCTATTTAGCCATCTAATTTGTCTTTTTTTACGTATTAGCAAAAGACATAAGTTTATCCAATGTATTACCAGAATTAGAAATTCATCATCATTTTCCATTTTTATTACAAAGACCCAGGTAGCAAGCACATGTCATTTTGACGTCAAATACTAGTCATGTTTGTACAAATGACGTCAAATGACCAAAAAGCGACTATGTCTTTAAAAATGACATTATACTGACGTCATTCCATAACGTCAATATGACGTCTATTTTTAGTCATTTTTGGTCTATGACATCGGCGACTAATAATGGACGTTTATAAGACGTCATTTTTTAGACCATCTAAAGACGTCATTTTAAAGACGTCTTAAAGTCGTCCAAATAAGGTCTTTTTGTAATATAACTATTTTTACTTCTTAATATTGTATAATAAAGTAATAATAAAATAAAAACCACAAAATTAACTACAATATGTTTGTTTCGCAACTTTATGATTGAAGTGGCGAATTTATGGTATAAGTGGATGTAGTTGCGTGTGATTATAGTTCTATAATAACTATTTCATGCAGTGTTATAACTATCAAGAAGATTATCATTACAAGATTTTTGAACATGTTAAAGATGTACCTGTTATAGACAAGTACAGTTAATAAGGAAGCATCAGGGTGAGAAGATCGTCACTGTCCACTGGATCATCGAAGTCAAGCGACACGGGCACGGTACGGTACTAGGATGGGTGACCGCCTTGAGAGCATGTAACGAAACAGTTAGAGAAGCTTTTTTTTTTTTTTTTTAGATAAAGAAAAAGAACATTTTTAAATAAACGTTTATTAAGTAGACATTTTAACATTATAATTTCATAAAAAAAAACATTTCTAGAAACCGGTATGTCATACAATGGACCTATTTTGCCGTCAATAAGGCGTCGGAAAATGACGTCAATTGTCTGTGACATTAGACCGTCATTTTAACGTCATTATGCCGTCAGTTAGTGACGTCAGGAATGGTCAGTAACTGACCAAAATTTGACGTCAAAATGACTTATGTTTGCTACCTGGGGACTGTAAACTGTAACTATTATAATATATATTCTGAAACATTAATGTATAAAATTTAATTACTTATTTCTTTTATTAACAATAATTTACAATTATAATAAATCATATTTAGTTCATAACTGTATTTTGTACTACAATATATATAATTAAAAATATTACTTTTTAAATATTTTTATGACAACATATAACAAAAAGAATATTGGTTAACCTCAAATACTATCATTATATTTTGACCATTCGGTAAAGAAAAAGGCAAATAAATCGTTATCTTTGTAAATAAAGTTTTTAAAGTAAAAAATAATTTATATTTCATTTTAGTATATTTATTTATAAATTATATGTATATTATATACTTACATATTAATATTATGTACTCTTATCAAAACGCAATTTTTTCGCAGTCACGACCACGACTTATACGTACTACGAAGTACGACTCTACGTTTTTCTCTGCTTTAGTTCACGTCTACGTCTACGACAGACGTAAGCGCTCACGTCTCCTTCTCTGCCATCAGCCTATAGCCCCTTGCACAATAGGCGATAGCGATAGCGATAGCGACAGCGACAAGGTTGCCGACAAAGGTATAGCTTTGTCGGCAACCTTGTTGCTGTCGCTATCGCTATCGCTATTGCCTATTGTGCAAGGGGCTTATCTCGCGGCACGTATTCCTCGCACTCGCGTAAAGCCCCTTGCACAATGCCAGGCAATAGGCAATAGAAACAGGGAATATAAATCAGAAATCATGTATAAATGCAGAATAAACAGTGACACAGGCAATAGACACAGAGTTTCCATCACATTGGAAATTCTGTGCCTATTGCCTGTTGCCAACCAATCATAGCATTCGAATTTTTTAGGTTGTAATTAACGATTTTTTGGTTATTTCCTGTTCCTATTGCCTGTTGCCTGACATTGTGCAAGGGGCTTAAGCTCTGCTCCTCCTCGAGATTCGCCGCCATATTGATGATGCATGACGCGCCGCTTAATATAAAATAAAAATGACTGTTTTCCGTCTTTTTATAAGTCGACTATTTAGAAGTCGACGGAAAGTCGACTTTTATAAGTCGACTATTTAGAAGTCGACTTCTAGTCGACTTTCCGTCATTTTTAGAAGTCGACTAGAAGTCGACTTATAAAAGTCGACTTGCCGTCGACTTTCCGTCAACTGTGCTCTTAAGGAACATTGCATTCGAATATATTGCCGATTCATAGTTAGCTCTTACATTTTATAAAGATCAACTCAAATTTATTCGTAGATAAATAAAACAATCCGAGGACTTGGACGCCGTACCGATTTGTCCCGGCGAAAGCCACACGCCGCGAGAGAACTTAGAAAATTTTCGCTCGGTCAAGCGCTGGTAACATGCGCTGCCGCGACGCGGCTACATGCGCCAGTACCTTCTCGTAAGCAAAAATCCTTACGCACTAGGATAAAAGACAAACCTGTGAAATACTTGGCTCTAATATTTTTCGTGATACCTCCGAGATATCATGCAGTGCAGAGATGGCAAAATGCAAAATATTGGAATAGTATTGAAGCATAATTTTGAATTTATTGCGAATTCTTATGAAAAGAACTTCTTTTATATTTGAAGGACTCAGAATTGATGACATAAATATGAATTTCTTATGAACTCTTAAGAATCATTTTAGAACGGAGAATAAATACGGAAAAAAAATTAATTTCATAAATCAAAAATTTTAAAAGAATTCTTCTTTTCGTCTTGCTATTTGGGTTGTATGTAACATATCTGCTTTTGAATGAGGCATAGATATCCGACATATATGCAGAATCAGATATCATATCTGGAGATGAAATTATCATGGCTTTTTATGATCTTGGAGATGTCTTTGAGATATTCTCATGATATCTTGCGCAATCAGATATTCCGTCATTCAGATATCTTCTAGATAGCTTGGAGATATATTTTACTGTGTGGGTTGGTATGGACACTTGAAGAGTTTTGTGTACTTTCATGGATTATGATCACATGGAAACCATCACTTTCACCCCTTTATATCTCCGAAACCGTGCCTATGCTCATTTTAAAATTTCTCTGGGATTAATGTCTTATGATATAGTACTATTTGGCATAAAAAAAGTTTAAAATTCGAGGTCCAAAAAATGGGCGAAAAAACAGGTCTTTTTGCCATCACTCTTTGTTTCAAAATATATCTTATAACTATTGATTAGTATGTATAATAAAAACATTTATTTAATATGTATAATAAAATACTATATATTAAAATTGATATTATAATGATTATACCTATTTGTTCCACTACTTTGGTCCTGTGCAATTTTGGTAGCATCAGATTCTAAAGAATCAATATCGTCTATAACGATAAAAATATCTTGAGTTATGTAAAATACTAAACATGTTTAATTTGGCATTCTATTTATCAATTCTGTAATCATATCTGATGATTTTCTTATATGATGTGCAGATGATACATTTGGCAAATCTATATCGTTCTGTACAATGTCGTTACAGTTTGAAGCTTCAATAGTATCTAAATATAATAAAAAGATATTTCTCATAAGTATATGTATGTCAATATAAACTTTTGGAAATTATTTACAAAAACACCCTACTCGCCAATGACCTTGACCTTGACATATGTTGTCAAGGTCATCCTCCTGAGTGACCTTGAGAAGGTTTTAGCCGGCGGTCGTTTTTTATTAAAAAGTTATTAAAAAAAAAAGTTTGAAAAATATAGCAGTTATTTTGAGTATTGAAAGGCATAAACGACTAATATACATATATGTGGAAATAGTACATGTATGAGCAAAGAAAAGTTATTTAAAGCAGTGAATCGTAAATATATTGAAATTTTTTTGCTTTAATAATGCAATTTACATTGCCATTATTCAATTAAATATTTAAAGCAGATAATAGTTTATATTTTTGGATAGTTCCCCTGCGGAAGGCTCCACTATTATTAAACTAGACACATAGTGTGCCTTCAAAGTACATGCGTGGACTTTCTTGTTGTGCTCTGCTGCACATGGTGTGGAGTGGGCCTCGCTTTGCGTGAAAAGTCCAAAAGTCGGTCGGATTTTGCACATTGCGCGCGCACGTGTGCGTGTGCGCGTGCGTGTACGTGTGTGTGTGTTACCTCCTCTCTGGTTAATTAATTACTGCTTGTAAACGCTCTCGCATGTTTATGCATCTCCGGATCAGGTTCGGTGGAATTTCATACCAAATCTATGTTATTATAGAAAAATCCGACCAGCAACCGCCACGCGGTATACATTCCCAGGTAGCAAGCACTCGTCATTTTGACGTCAATTGACGTCAAAAGTCTGTCATTTTGACGTCTTTTGACGTCAAAATGACGAGTGCTTGCTACCTGGGTTGGGTAACGCTAATGCCGGCGGTAAACGTAATTTTTCAGAAAAGTGTAAGGTTGACTTCATAATCCTGTAACTCCGTCAAAAAAATCGTAGGGAAATTTAAAAAAAGTGTTTGGTAAACGTTAAAATGTCCTACTTTTACTTATATTACATTTTCCAAGAAAAATTTTTTTATTGACCTGCAGTGTGTAAAAAACACGTAATTTTGAAAAACAAAATAATGTGTTATTTTTTAAAGCATAGAACAAGGAATATAAAAGTTTTGAACTACCGATAGCGCGTTGAAACTTCAAGCTTCAAAATGCGAGTTTAATTTTTTGAGAGATTTTTTCTTTATTAACTGCGGTAGAGCAGATTGATTTTCTTAGTTTTTAGCAATTTCGGCAATTTCAAGTGCGATGGACACACGGAACAAAATTGTTTTAGCTGATAAACGTTATTGTTTGTTATTGAGGTATAATCGGACTACAAAACTTTGTTGTAGCGATTTTGATTGGACCTTCCTTCGCGATAATATACTGACTTAAAAAAAAAACAAAAAATATGTTATTTTTTACATGTTTTCAAACTCAATTTGCTGATAGAAAACGTAAAGTGAAGAAAAAACACTAACAGCGTTCGAAAGAGTTAAATTTCAGCTTTCCAATGCTTTTTTGCAGAATGCTGTGCGTTGATTTTTTTCACGAGTTACAAGCGATCAAAGTCAAAGTGACCACTTTTTATTCAAATCTCGATAACTCGACCAAAAAAAATCGCACAACGCTCCACAATCTCTTCAATTAAAGGGAAAAGATCCTATTACAAGATAATAATAGGAATTCTCCACAATTTTTGCACGCCAGATGTAGCGCAGCAAATTTGCATTAAAAATTTTTATTTTGACGGATCAAGGTTCATAATGCCGTTTTTTTTTTTTTTTAAAAAGGTACTTAAAATCGGCAAAAAGCATTTGAAAGAAGAAGTTTCAAGCTTTAAAATGCGTTTTTAATTTTGTGTCTACGATAATTTTTCACCGAGTTTCAATGGTTTGAAAATAGCCCAAATTTTTAGCATATCAAAAGTGTTCCCTATTTCTTTTTTTTTTTTAGTAGTGTATATATGATACATGTTCAATAAATAAAATAAACGTTAAATCGTTAATACGGTTATCAAAGATGCTTGGGTTTACTTTAGAGCCTGCATTCACCTCCAATTTAAGTGACGACGTTATCAATTAGAGATGGAATAGATTGTAAAATTCACGTTTGATGTAAGGTGTTATATTTATTATTGTAATGCGCTGAAGATGATCCGAAGAGAGGGTCGAAACGCATATGCGAGTCTTTATATAATTAATTGTAATAAAGTAGATTGCACAAGAACAACTGTGCCTGGCTCTTATTGCCAAATTACGGAATATATTGATATATTTAAAATGATTAAGAAGCCAACCCAGACCATGTCCAAAATCGGGACATATGACGTCTTTTCGACGTCTTTAGTAAGGCATCTAAAAGATGTCCGGCTTTTGGACAAGTGTGCTGTATGGGCAATGACCTACATAACTAAAACTAAAATTATAATATATGTAGGGTAGACCAGGGACAAAAGTAACAGGGTACGGTTGTAACATCGTAAATATTTCTTAAACTATAAAAGGTACGTGTGTGGGACGGCGAGACGAGATCCGCTAGATAAAGTGGCATTTGTTCCTTAGTTCATTGCCGCCCCTCGCGGAACGTGCACGTGTGCAGGAGAAGAAGTTACTTTTTTCCTTCCTGAAATAAGTTTTCTTACGTGCATAAAATCTGACATATTTTTCTTTCTTTATGCCAAAGGTATAAGGTTTTATCTTTATATGTTTTAGTGATTATCTATGTTGATGATTTGCATAATACGATTGACTTTCATCCAGATATTTATGTAAAAAATTTACTTCGAATCATAAAATATCATTAGGGGACAATTGTAACATCAATGCCTGGGGACAGTTGAGAGAGAGAGAGAGAGAGAGAGAGAGAGAGAGAGAGAGAGAGAGAGAGCTATTTTCTGTTTCTTTTTCATTTTATTATGGTTAATTTTTTAAATATATATGATTATAAATAGTCTTTCAGTTGAGAAAACAGTATTATTTGTTTTTGTTTGCTATAATGTAAAAAATACTGATATTGTCATGTAACAAATTATTTTATCATTAAAGGTTGCATTTCTTATAGAAAATTCGTAAGATTGATTAATTAAACCTACTAAATAACCATTATTTTGTTTATAGATGATGTGGTAAATCGTCCCCCTCTGCTGTTACAATTGTCCCGGGGGTTGGGACGGTTGTAACAGTATTCCTCATATTCTTTAAACAATAATAAATTTTTTCCTAGTTACATTACTGAATTCAGCACAAGAAAATTTTGTAGTCAAATAAATTCTACATCTAAAGGTACAGGTCTTTTTTACATAGATATTATATTTTAACTGTTATAAAATCTTAAACTCAAAATGTGACTTTTGTCCCCGGTCTACCCTACGTGTAGACAGTAAAACATAATAAATAGATTTGTGATTGATAATGACAAAAATAGATTCAATAATGAACCTTTAACCTACACTACAACGCAAGACTAACATAACTCAGGTTTATTGAAATCTTATGCATTACAATTTTTGATTAAATATGGATATATACTTAATGGGTCAATGAGAACACTTTCAATTAAATAAAAATTTAATTTGTGCGTTAATTAAAACCTTATTTGTTCCAAATTTAAATAAAATTTGAACTCAGGTTTGTTAGATGCTTATTAAATATTAATATGATCCATATATGCGCCTGGACAAGTTAAATCCAATAGCAAGATCTTATTTAAATTTAATTTTGATCCATATTAGGAACATATTTGAATTTAATTACTTTTAAATTTAATATTTGGTTTTTATTTGATTTTAATTTCGTTCATATAAATGACTAATACGAACCATATTTAAAACATATTTAACTGTTTTTCGCGGGACGTATGTTGGCATTTCTTATTATATTCTTAATTAGTTTTATATATAGAACAAATATGAGCCATAATGATGCAGTTATTCAGTATTAATTTAAATCAAATAAAATTTAAATAAAGATTTTATTAAAGTCCATATTAAATTCATATTTCACTGTTTTTCGCGGGGAACGCTCTTTAATTTATTATTAGATGTAATGAGGTTTGTATAGTCAGCCATATAGACATTCGTTTGTTTTTCTAGTTTAGGAGATATAAGAAATGATATACTCTTGCTGAGCATATTTATGCGTGATATTTTAATTTGATAATAAAGAAATTAATTTTATATTAGCTAAAGATTCCATAAGTAAAGCATGTCGATACTTGAGAAAATATGCTATACATTATATACATTGAACACATTATGTTTGGTTTACCACCAGGTTTCGAAGAAATTTGTGAGTTGGTGTAACTATGATAAAAGAAAAGATGCGCAAAGAAAAATCTAATGGGGAAGAGAAATTTTATTATTGATGGTACTTAAAAAAAACGGAAAATGAAAATGTAACACCCAATTTTGCCGAAAAAACGTGAAAAATTAAGGAGCAATAATTTCGAACAAGAACATCGAAAAATGTAAATTACACCAACTGAAATCGTATCGATCAAGACCCAAGAAGGTATTTAATAAGTGGTTTTATAAGTTGTTGAAGAAAACTAAATTGGCATTTAAAGGTTTATCAGTTAAAAAATTGTACAGTTACATTAATAAATATTTCGTTTTTAATCAGTTGCATTCGAAATTACAGATTGAAATAGTAAAATTAAATCAATTTAAATAAAATGTTAGAAAAGATAAATTTAATTGTTGAAAACAACACTGATAAATAAGTAATTTTACAACAATTGTAAAACTCATTGTCAGACATCTATATTTAACACGTAATGAATACACTTTTTGTTGTATTTTCATACAATTTTGAATTTTCAGATACGGAATATCAAACGATAATTTTCCAGCAGTCGCGCGTATTCGAGCCGTTCATGGTTTTAGTCGAGATGTATGGATGAAATGTAGACACCAGTGTGAATCAAATGAGATAAAGGAAGGGTGAATGAGAGAAAAAAGAGAGCACCTCGGAAAAGAGAGCACGAAGATCCACTCTGTGCCTCTAGGGCGGGAGAGATTTGCTTCACAGGGAGAAGAGATGATCGGTAGGGAGTGAGCAGTTGCCAGCAGATCGGTAGGACAGGCCTGAGGGTAGCGCAACGAAAACAGAGAAAAAGAGACGATGGAAGCTATTTGCTGGAAGGAGTAGGGAAGGCAAGAACAGACACTCTAAGAAGATGGAGAGAGGGAGAAGAAGAGGAGAGAGAGAAAGAATGGAGGAAAAGAGAGGAAAGGGAGGAAAGAGAGGGAGAGGGAGGGAGATAGGGAGAGAGAGAGAGAGAGAGAGAGAGAGAGAGAGAGAGAGAGAGAGAGAGAGAGAGAGAGAGAGAGAGAGAGAGAGAGAGGGGGGGGGGGGGGGTAGAGAGCGACAGGTGCGCGGGCACCCACGTGGGTTCTTTGAAACGTCGTCGCGGATGGTGGAGGAGCGAAGAAGAAGAAGAAGACACCGATGACGACAACGACGAAGATGACGAAGAAGACGAGGAGGATTACCAGCCGGCTTCCTTGTGCCGGTCTGAACAGACCGGCACTCGTTCCACACTCAAGTTGCCCTCACGCCGAGTGCACGTGGTGGGGTAAATATCGCACTGGCGTAGAGTCCACTTTGCCTGGGTAAATCACGTTTCTTTTCGCGATTTTAGGTGAATATTACATATGTTTACGAATGTAAATCAGTTACTTAAATGAAGAATTAAAAAACGTTATGAAGAAATCGTTGGTTTTTTTTACGCATCTATTTCTCACACTTACTCTTATGGGACCAGTGTAGATTTCTCATATCTCATTTAATCGAGGACGTTGTTAACAGTAACTCGATTACATGACAACAAATGCTGATCAAGAATGGAGAAATCCAGTCGTGGCCGGTCGAATATCCCTAAGGCTATTTCTCGACTACGCCGATGAAACAGACCGCGGCGAGAGCTCAGTGTGGCGAGTGGGAAGGTAGTTTCAGGAGGGGAAGGGCTAACCATTCGGTAGCAAATGCTGGTAACCCGTCGCAAGGTCAAGATCAGTCGGTTAATCCCATCCAGTCGGCTGAGGACCTTGCACCTTGCACAACGAACAATTCTGTCTCTCCGTTTGCTCGCAATTCTCGCATACATATATGTGCTATGTCGCGCTTCAACACGATACGCGATAAATACGTAAATTAATGTGTAATTAACGAGTTATCGTCGCGGTAAGGTTTAGAAATTAAATAGGTCGTTTTTAAAGAATGTATGGCTTTATCCGACCTATGTTGAAATTTATCAACGATGAACCTTTTGTTTGACACGTGATACGCTATCTAAAAATCTAGTGTTCTACTGTACCGTGATAAATGTGTTTTGATTTTATCCCGCTGAAACGTTCTATCTTGGTATTACGGATGTACTTGAAATAATTATTTGCAAAGTGGAAGTATATATATAAAAAAGAATATATATATATATATATATATATATATTGCTATAGTGTGGTAAATCTTTAAATTACTTTCCACGCGGGTCTCTGTTATGGAAACTTGCGTATTAATACCCAAAGAATTTTCCTTGGTCCTCACCAACGATCAGTCATCCTGCAAAAATCTCTTCAAGAATGATTCGAGTACGTTAGACGTAAGAATTTCGGTATGGTCGAATGTATTTATACCATCGGGGACCCTGATCTATCCGTTTCAAGGATCAATTAGGTTCGATAAGATCGACCTTTATTCCCTTCTAGATGACAATGATGTAAGTACGAAAACCGCACATTTCTTATAAATATTTTATATAATTTTATATAAAAGAACTTTATTTTTATTTAGTCTCCTAGAGTACATTCAATATATCGTTTTACGGCACCAATAAAAAATATTGTATCTACATTTTTAGATAATAATCTTAGAATAGTATACATAAAAAATATTAAAAAATTATTTATTCTGAAGATTAGATTTTATGCCTGTATATTAATTTTAAATATAATCACCGACTGAATTCTCTCTTTCTCTTTTTCTTTTCAAAAAGAAAATTGCACTGTAAGATTTTCGAAAAAATTATAATTTCGCAAATATTACAATATTTTTTATTAGTGATTTTAATTCTTTTATAGATAATACATGGCTATTAAATTTTTATGAAATAATTTTAAACTAACGTTTTAAGACAGAGTAATGTAGGCACAATATTTAAATCAGTGTAAAGTCAAATATTATTATAGAATAATTTGGAATAGATTATTGCTGGGATAAAAAAAAAGAGTGAAGAGTTTGAGATTTTATGGTCTTATCTTATGTATACTCTTCTTAGCGTATATCTTATTTATCATAATATATTTTCTGTAAAAAAAATACCTCCTTTAAAAAAATAAGCGGAAAATATATATTAGTTTTTAATATTGTCAAAGGAAGAGAGAAGAGAGAAGAAAAGAGAATCTTTTCCCTCCCTTTTCTTCGATTTATTGGCTAAAATGTGATGAAAAAGAAGTTAATATATAGGTATGATAAAAATAAATAATTATGATAAAGACATTGAATAGTATGGAGGTTCAAACATTGGTTATATCATTTTAGAGTTATATCTTTTGCAAATTTAAATTCCTCGTAGATTTATAAGATGCACTCCGCATCAATAATATTAGATTATAAATTTAATATACCTGTATGCATACAAATTTGATATGTTAATATTACATTTCCAATTTTGGCATAAAATTGCGTTTAAGATTGAATGACGGTGAATCAGCACGTAATTTAAAGACGAAATACATAAAAATACATAAAAATTACAAAATAAACTCCTCACAAAAATTAGAGAACCAATTTAATTTTTCTTTAAAAAATAGTCAAAATTCAAGCAGCTGTAACTTCGTTTAAAATAAATTTAAATTTAAAAAAAGGATTTTAAAGCTTAAAATCTCCACCTTCGAAAAGTGACTATTATTTTTTAGTTTCCGTGAGTTTGGTCATTTTTATATATAGAAAACTACGAGCTGGACAAAATAGAAAATTTTCTTTTCACTTTATGGGCCTGTCACGTGCACACAAAAAATCTGCGAAAATCTTCGACTTCTTAACGTGAAAGCTTGAAATTTTCCCTACAAATTCTTCTTTTTTTTTTAATGTTTCTATGATTTTTTGTTGCTGAGTTATCGCGGATTGAATAAGAAATAAGCATTTTGAATTTGATTGTTCATAACTCCGTTAAGAATCATCGTACCGCAATTCAAAAAACAGAAACTTAAAGCTGAAACTTTGCTCTATCGAATGATATAATTGCCAAATTTTTTTAAATAACATGTAGACATGATACAAATGGATGAAGATAATGTAAAAATTAGCAATTTTTCCCTTTTTCATTTTGACCCAGAAAACAATTATGTAGAACAATATGAATTCTTTGTTTTTTTGTACCCTGCATTTAAAACAAATTACCGAATTGCTATGAAAATTTTTTTATGGTGGCCACTATGGTTTTATGGGGCAAGACGTACAAAAAATTGTGAAATTGCTTATGGGGTATGTAAAATTAAGGTTTTAGAAACTGTTAGGGGAATAAATAAATCTTACGTATTCTTTATACGTATTTTGAGTTGTAAAATCCGAAAATGCTCATAAAAATTATGTCTGCGGGGAAAACGTAGAAAATGGAAAAAAACGTGAAATCGCTTAAAGCAGGAGTACCACACTGGGTATAGCGCACATTTGTTTGTTTTAAAAATGCTGTTTCTACAATATAGTAAAAGTTAGTGAATCGAAGTGATAAGGTAAATAGACTTTTGTTTTCTCTCCACGATTCCCCATGCTGCGCAGCCTCATCTGTCGTTTATAGTACAGTCATTTTAAACGAAAATATGGCTTCTGCGCAAAAAAATTAGTAACCACTTTTTTTAATCGCTTTATTTCGTTGTTTTAAATAACATATTAAAAATCGAGAACGATACCGGATGTGCTAAAAAAGTTATTCAAGATCAAAGGTCACGAAAATCAGTTTTTTTTGCGAAAATCTCGTTTTGTATGGCTCGGAGGTCAATTAAGGTGGTTACAAAAAAGAAAGATCATGAAATTCTCTACAAAAATGGTTCTATTCATTTTTCACGTACGATGAACCGTTTGCAAAACACAAAGTGACGAATGTGTACGTCGAGTGTTGTATCTATTTCTGTACCACCTTTGAGGTAAGATACAAGGTGCGTAAAGCTAACTTTACACTAAAATTTATTTTGCTAATAATAATTACATTAATGACCAACAAACGATTCGCATAGAGAAAAATTAAGAAAGTGAAAGTAGCGGAGCCAACTTACTGGAGGTATAAAATATGATATATAAAATATGAGATATAAAAAATTCAATAAACATCTTAGTGACTATTTACATTATGAATTGAGTCCATATCCTACCTCACTCTTTGACAATTCCGGTATGCGTAAAACAAAAAAATCTGTACTGTATCAATGCCTTCAACCTGTGGATATTGAGATATTTCCTGACACCTTTACATTTGTCATTGATGGCGGATTTCTTCTTCACCGAGTTATATGGCAGCAACATGATACATTTCTCTGTGTTATTAACAGATATGTTACTTATATACAACAACATTTTGGAGCTAACGTGATTGTTGTGTTTGATAGGTATAACGACAATAATAAGAACGTCAAGGCAATGGAACAGTCACGAAGAACCGCCGCAATTTCTGGATCTCTCGAAGTTCTTTTCGATGAACATATGCAAGTGCCAATTTCTCAAGAAAAGTTCCTATCAAACCGCTCTAATAAAAAAAAATTGATTTCAATGCTCATGGACACATTCAAAAACGTCAACATCACAACAAAACAAGCTCGTGATGATGCAGATGTGTTAATTATTGAAACAGCAATGGAAGAATCAATCGTTAACACCACTGTCGTAGTAGGCGAGGACATTGATCTTTCGGTTCTTCTCATAGGGCATAGTCGGAATCATCTCCTAAGTCGGAAACATCTCTTGATAACTATCGGTACTTGAGTTTTGCGAAATCGACTACATTCAATACTGTTGTAAAATTACAATCGCTTCCACCTACAACTGCAGCAGCTCAACAACACCTGTACCGTGTATATTACCAGATCCAAACATGGCTGGGAAAAGATAGAGACCCACAACAGTGAGGCTGGATCTTAAATAACAATATTTTGGAGCCCGTTACAACGTTGTTACCACCTGCGCCGGACAGTATTCTTAATACTATTTTTTGCAATTGTACAAAAGGATGCAGTGCAAACTGCGGATGCAGGAAAATCGGATTATCTTGCTCCATTATATGCGGCAACTGTCATGGACAATCATGTCTTAATGCCATGCCTGAAGCTTCTGCTGCTAATACGTTCGATAATTATTCCACTGAGTATGATGAGATTGATCCTACTGATCTTTTATTAACAAACACGAGTGAAGATGATAAAGATAACGAAGATGTAGAACTAGAAGAACCTATTGATGAAATAGAAATACATGACATTCATGAAGAAGACGATGAAACGTAATTTTTTTAAATGATGAAGATAAAGATTAAATTAAAAAAATTAAAAAACGTAATTTTTTTACATTTGACATGGATTAGGCCTATTGGGGACACCATGTAAAAAAAACGCGCCTTGTATCTTACCTCAAAGATGGTGCGGACATGGATACAACGCTCGACGTACACATTCGTCACTTTGTATTTCGCAAACGGTTTATCGTACGTGAAAAATGAATAGAACCATTTTTGTAGAGAATTTCATGATCTTTCTTTTTTGTTATTACCTTAATTGACCTCCGAGCCATACAAAACGAGATTTTCGCAAAAAACTGATTTTTGTGACCTTTGATCTTGAATAACTTTTTTAGCACACCTGGTATCGTTCTCGATTTTTAATATGTTATTTAAAACAACGAAATAAAGCGATTAAAAAAAAGTGGTCACTAATTTTTTTGCACAGAAAACCTAAAATGACTGTACTATTAGTAGACGCATGACTACACCCAATAAATAAAGGTGCTAAACACAGTGTAGAGTTCTAGGATTAAACCTCTAAACGTAATTTTCTTACGTTTTGAGACCTCCCAAATAGCTGACTTAAGATTCTGTGACTCAAAATCGTAAGAAAACGAAAATTACGTCTAGAGGTTTAAACAATTTCACGTTTTTTCCCATTTTCCTCCGTTTTCCACGTTTTCCTCGCTACAGACGTAATTTTTATAGCCATTCGACTTCTTTCTCAAAATACATAAGAATACGTAAGATTTATTCGTTTCCCTAACAGCAAAATCTCAATTTTGCATACCCTCCTTGGGGGATGGTAAGGTTTGAAATTTCGAAAAATTCGATTTTTTGTTTTTTATATATTCTGATAGTGTAATCCTTTAAGAATATTTCCCAGTTTGGTTTTTTGAGAAATTCGCAAAAATTGAGCTCAGGAAAGTTAAAAATATGAGTGCTGAACGGCAAAGTGTCCGCGTGCAGATTCGCCTTGTGCTACACTTTTCCTTCATGTCTGAAAGAGGCCAAAGCCGAAAAAATCTGTGATGTTCTGTGATTACTGCTGCAATGGAAGCTGACCTGGAGACGTCATTTTATAGCGCGGATAACTTTTGAGCTTCGTACGTATCAATTTTCTAGCTAAAACTAGAAAATTTTAAACTTTAACCGTGTTTTTCTCGAAATGGCATTTTTCGCTAGTTTTGCCACGATAACTTATGAACGGCTGCAGATATCGACTTGATTTTTTTTTAAATGAAGAATAACGAATTTTTCTGTAAAATCTATTTTTGCGCACAAAGATCAAGCGACGCGGTAGCGTTGCGACGCCAAGTACATAAAAAAAGAGTTAGCAGACGACGCTACCAAGTAGCTTATCCGGAGTTTTCGGGCCGATCGATTTTCCGAATGAAATATCTCAAGAAAGAAAACTGCGATCAAAAATCTGACGACAGTTTTCTAATATAACGTTGATATGAGTTTTTGATTGCGACCAGTTTGATTAAGATTAGTGCAGTCAATACTGAGATCTCGAAATCTCACATGTCAAAAAGTGATTTTTTCCGCGAGATCTCAGCAAAAAGTTCAGATTTCAGTCACACGAACACGCAAAGCCAGTTTGTCCCTCAAAATACGTTCATACCGCACTGGTCAATGCAACTGCATTCACACGCTCACATTCCTTGACGCTGATTGGTTATCTCGCTTATATGCAGACCGAATCTCAAAATTATCATAAGAGTGAAATTGATATTAAATGATGTTAGTTATCTCAACGGCTTGTCAATGCGTGTCAAAAGGTTAAATTTGTTTCGCGTTTGACAGTGCAAGGTTACAAAGAGAGTTCCAAGAAAGAATTTTTCGAGAGAGAGAGAGAGAGAGAGAGAGAGAGAGAGAGAGAGAGAGAGAGAGAGAGAGAGAGAGAGAGAGAGAAGGAACAAAGAAAGAGAGGTACTTTTACATATATTTCAAAAATATTTTAATATATTTTAGTATCATGTAATATGCACTGTTCGTGGGCAGGTAGAGCGGGCAAAACTGGATCAAAAAGTCCTTTATCATTTTGTAAGTTTCTTAATAATTAATGAAAAATTACTTAACACAGATACGCGAATCAGGATACGTCTGTGCGATTCGACGAGATGGAACAGCCCAACGTTCATGTTTTGTTAGGAGCGTGGCGAGGCATTGGAAGGAGTGCATAACAACGGCTATACATGAACGACATTCGTGCGTAGCCATTGTTACTTATAAAGCGCTCCTCCTAATATTTCTCCACACGAGTAACAACGTGAACGTTGGGCTGCTCCTATTCGTCAAATCGTACGGACGCATCCTGATTCGCGTATCTATACTAATTAAGGATGTTTTATATAATTAGGCAAAATTTAACGAAGTTGATGAAAATTTAATATCATATTCTATATACTTTTTCAAAGTTTGGAGCCAAATTTCAGATCGATTCACAATTTAGATAAAAAGTTATCAATTTTTTAATATCCGAGTTTTAACATGTAACCTTATGGCGTTACAGAGAAAAGTGTAAAAAAAAAACATTAAAAAATGTAACGAATATAGTGATATTTTACACACAAGTAGATCATTAACAAACAAAAATATAGCAACAAAATTTGAAACAATTTACAACATATTTTTGAAGAAATTGCAAAAAGATTAATGAAATTATTGATGGATCGGAATCGTGATCGGACTATCGGCGCGCGCAGTATGGAAGTGTGGCAACACCGCAATCAGCTGCTCCGTCCATAAAGCATGTATACTCGAAAAATGACAAGCTTTTCCATTAACCTCCAATATAGCATTAACTAGATTTGTGTAAGTACGCGTGTGTGAAAACAGGCCTCCCAACCTCTTGGATTGTACAGTGTTGTCACATTTAGCAACGTAACTTATTAATATACTTACAGCAAATATCATTATAATAAAAATATAATTTTCATGTATATACAATATATTTAATTTATATTATTGAATATGACTGAAATTATAAGTTTAGAGCAATTACTTTATTTTATAATTTTTCACAGATTTAATTTTTTAAAGTTGAATTCAGGGCAAATTCACTGTCAAAAATTATTTTGCCGATATTTTGTTTAAGAAAAAAATAGTAGTAACAGTTATTTACAGTCACTAAATCTACGTTTTTTACATTCTATTAGACTTGTCGTAACTACCCAGCAAACACAGTAATCACCGAGTGCGTAATTTGATAGCAAATTGTCGCCAAGATGGCAACAAATTCGGAATTTGTTGCCATCTTGGCGACAATTTGCTATCAAATTACGCACTCGGTGATTACTGTGTTTGCTGGGTATTTGTATACATTTTTTTTTGTCTTTGGATGTCTAGAGAATTAATATCGGTGTTTTTAAGATTTCCGTGACTTTTGGCTGGACCTGTCCCTATAAAACATCCTTAATTTCTCATTAATTATTACTAATAATAATTTGAATTTACAATAATCAATTCTTATTATTCTAAGTATAAGGGGCTGCTCACAATAAAAGGAATAAGGAACAGTAAACGGGGAAAAGGGAACAGTTCATTATTAATATATAAAATTCATTAACATATGTAATTTATTAACACAGAATAGTCGAACAGAAGAATAGTGCTAAGAAACAGTAATGAAATTTTATTCTATATTTTGTATGCCATGTACACAATGCATATATTAATATTAAGTTGTTTTCCTATTTCCTGTTCTCTGTTTTCTATTCCTTTCATTGTGTGCAGCCCTTAAAAGTATCAAGGTAAAATCATCGAAAAGTGAATCCTTTATGAGATATTTTATATTTTATTATAAAAAATATGACAAAATTTAAAATATCTCAGAAAATTCTTAACGAAAGAAAGCTTTATTATAGCGTTTTGAAAACGTTTCGACATCAGCTACAATTAAGCTACAAGAATATGTGATAAAGAATAGGGGGTTCTATTTGGAAAAATAAAGTCGACCTTGAAATAGTGCTTTAACCTTGACCCAGGGTCAAACAAAAGTCAAACAAAAGGGTCCTCAAATTACTCTCTCAACATTGAATAACTTTTGTCTAAAAACTTTCCTTCTTAAACTTACAACTTTTGAAATTTGAACGAATTAATTAAAATAAACTACCTTGTTTATTGTTACACATATAACAATACAGCTGTTTCTTACATGATAATATTGAGGCAAACTATCAAAAACGCATACATTTTCTTTGCTGAAAAAGTGTAATAAGATTTAATATTAATTTCTATAACATTACAAAACATAAATAATTTCCACAAAAGACAATAAAATTCCAATATTAAATAAAAGGACATTACCAATGTAAGAAAAAACATATGCCAAGTATATAAAATAATACAAATTTGTATATTATTAATTTCTACAAAAAGTAGTGAAATCCTAACAAAAAGTCTTTACAAAAGAAAAAAAATACGCCAAGTACATAACAAATCAACGTATATATGTAGATTTTGGAAAAAATAGATGTCTAAAATTAACTTTGTTCATCAAAAATAGATGTGAGATCAATGCAATTAACCAAGTACATAATATATAGTATCAATGTTACAATCTAAATTACAATTTTTAGTACTCCTATCTATATATTAAGTAAGAAGTACTTAGCTCTCATTTACACTTTGTTATATTAATTCGTTGGTTCTCTGCATGTATATTAATAAACGCTGAAATATCCAGGTGAGAAGTTAAGGAAAAACTTAACATTGAGACTCAAAAACTTATAAAAATTGTAAAATAGAAAAAAAGAATAGTTTTGCTCGTCATCTCCACGTTGGTAATTCCTGGGTTCGGCAAAGAACGGAAATTTAAACTTTGTTCACGAAGTACGTATCATGATTCCAATGGCATCACGTGACCAATAAAAGAATTCCTAATCAACGACCCTGAAAACTTCTAGAGATAGTATTCTGGTGCAAAAATCATTCAAGATAACGTACATGACCTAAAGGGTTGTTATACATAAGATTGAGAATGTCAATATTTCGAGTATATTTCTACTCTTAAAACGCTTTATGAGCACAAAAAAAAAACACGACACAAATATTTTTTGAAGTTCTACATGTGTGTACAGTTCCAAAAAAATCGGCGAGTGACACTTGGGTAGTGTTACTTGTCAGTAACAAAAAATCGTAAAAACATTTTTGAAAAACGATTTTGTAGGGAAAACTTTAAGCTTTCACACTAAGATATCATTCGCAGATTTTTTTTGGGCACGTGACAAGCCCACAAAGTGAGAAGAAAATTCTCCATTTTGTCCAGCTCGTAGTTAAAAATTACCAAACTCACAGAAACTAAAAAATAATAGTATAACCTTTTGAAGGTAGAAATTTTAAGCTTTAAAATTCTTTTCTTAAACTTAAATTTTCTTTATTTTTGACAAAGTTACAGCTGCTTAAATTTTGCCTATTTTTTTAAGAAAAATTAAGTGCTTCTCTAATTTTTGTGAAGAGTTTATTATTATTACGTACAAGATTCCATTCAATAACCAAAAAATGTTAATACTTATTTATCCTATGTTATACATAAGGTTCGATAGTAACTAGTTGAGAGATAAATAAAAAAGTTAATAACTTTTAACTAGCTTAGTTAATTTAAAATAAGTTAAGGAGGGATTATCGTTTTGAAAGCCAAAAACGAGGCTTTCTTCTCGATTTTCTTTTTCGGAAACTATACAGCCAATTTATTCTAGGTTTTACACATATATTAACACACATTTTATGTATAATTCAGAATTTTTTAAAGTATAAATAAGGAAAGTTACGGAAGTTATACAATAATTTATAAATTATAAAATAAGTTACACAATTATTTGCGCAAAATGTCCGAGCTCGCAAGGTCCCATGGTCCCCATAAAATCTGGACACTTAATAATATGAAACAGAAAATAAAACAGATTCTTAAGCTACACATGTTCGATTATTGTTGGAACTAGAATTATTAAAAACAAACTACTTCTTCAATTACTTCAAAGTATGTAAAATTTTTTTAATCTCCAAAGAATCGACAGTTTTACATTAAAAATAAAAGGAAAAAGTTAATTAATTTTAATTTCGTTACCTCCAATAATAGAGAGACTTCTTACAAATATGTAGTCAGAGAGCAAAGCCGATCGGATTAGTTTGTCTGAAATCGGGAACTAGTTTAAAATATGTCGTTTCGAGAAAAACGCTTTTAAAGTTTCAAATACAATTTAGTTATATGTATATTTCTAGTACTCACGTAAGTTTCAGCCTTATCGATGATTCCAGGTCCATATAGAAAGCCTTCTTTAACGCAGTCATAAACAAATGTAGCTAATAATCCTGCAGCATCAATATTTACACCAATTTTCGACGTTGGCGGGGCATAAGTCGAGCTGCGAGCTGCAAGTCTTCGTCAGTTGAGCATAAATACTTAAGTGTAGCATTTATGGCATTTTTCATGCTTTCCACACTGTCCACAATGTTTACTAACTGCTAGTCTATAATAATTTGAAAGCTTATTAATTAATCATTGTTAGCGCTCCCCTCTTGAATTTGTCTTTTTTTTAATATTGAAAACTTTTTCAAAGCCTTTGCCTAACGTTCGTAAGACCACAGACTACAGTCGTACATGACGAAACTTTGAAAGGTCCATTAAGCGCTCTGATTTTGACCTGCGCGTTAAAATAATAGGCTCAAATAATAGGCTGGCTGTAACTTCCGTAATCTTTCGAATTTTTTATACAACTTTAGGGATAAATTCTTCAAAGTATGTACTTTTAAAAAATGCAAAAAAGAAAAAATCGATTTTTTTGACTCTCGAAATTCCCCTTAATTTTTAATTGTAACTAGTTATTTTTAAAACACATAAACTTAAACTTATTAACTTTTTTCCCAAGTTAAACATTTTTTTATCTCTAAACGCCAATATTTCTTTGTATGTTATTTTGCACAACTGTCATCGGTATTTTATAATTATTTGTAGTTTGTTTTCATATGTAATTATCAAAAAGCATGCAGGTATGACCAGTACAAAGTGGAGTACAAGGTTACTTGCATCTTTTTATTAATTAAAATTTTATTTTATTTAATGATGATTATTATATATCTATGTAAAAATCACTATATTTATCTGAATATAATTCTTTCAACTATTATTAGTTCTTCATAACTGCAGTAGAAAAAAAATATATTCCTATATAAAAAAATAAATTTCTTTGTTATTTTAAATAAACTTAATTTACAAATAAAATAATAAATTTATTTGATGATTTATATTATAATTGTTTTGTTATCTAAAGTAATCAAATTTTAAATAATTATGACATTCTAATTTAATCTAAATAATATTTATAAACTTAACTTTTAATTTAATTTAAATTAATTTAATCTTAACGCAATTTTTGACTGAGTTAGTTTTTTGTTCATGCAATGTAACTAACAATAAATTAATTTTGTAGACTAAATTAACTTTAACTAACAAGGAAACCTCGCGAACTCGAAAATTCTGATTTTAATAAAACTTCGCACACATGTAGGGGGAGTAAAAAGATGAATTTAGATATTTTTTGTAGCTGCCTAAAAACGGTTTTAAGGGGTGAAACCACTCCTCATATGTAGAGTGGTTTTTACTTTTCTCGATATATCTAAAAAAATATTTGAGATATCAAAAAGTGTTTCTTATAAAAGTTTTATAGTAAAATCTCCTCTATTCAACAACATTAATAATATTTTTTAAAATAATTTTTTAAACAAAATTTTGATTAAAAATTAGAAAAAAAAGTTTTTTTCAAAATTTTTTAATGTGGTTAAATAGAGATGTTTTTACCATAAAACTTTTATTTGAAACATTTTTTGATTTCTCGAATACTTTCCGAAATATATCGAGAAAAGCAAAAAGCCGCTCTATATATGAAGGGTGGTTTCACCTTTTAGAACCGTTTTTGGGTAGCAACAAAAAATTTCTAAATTTATCTTTTTACCCCCCCTCCTCCTACATGTGTGAAAAGTTTTATAATAAGAACACCTATGTGTATTTAACCGCAACGAATAATTTTTTCAAAAATTTGTTTATTTTTACATCTCTTATATAAAAAAAATATCTGTTGCGTTATTTAATATTATAAAATTGTAAAATAAAGATACTTTTATTCTGAATGTACTTATAATTCTTTAAACAATATTGTAACAATTTTAGCGCCAACTAACTAAATTTATCCACCTGTGTGTGCGTGCGTACGTGCGTGTGTGTGTGTGTGTGTTTTATAAAATATTTTAGTTGAAAGTTAAATTGACAAAAGAACCCCTGAAACCAAAAAATTTTATAAAACACACACACACGCACGCACACAGGCACGCACGCACACACAGGTGAATAAACTTAGAAATTTTTAGTTGGCGCTAAAATTGTTACAATATTGTTTAAAGAATTATAAGTACATTCAGAATAAAAGTATCTTTATTTTACAATTTTATAATATTAAAACCGAATAAGTAACATTTGCTTCGCCAGAGAATAATAAACACAATAAAGAATTTTTAATTGACTATATACTGGCAATAATTATAATCGTGGCAACGATTTTCGCAATGAATTTAATTATTTAATCAAGACGCTTATATTATAAGCATCTAAAATTACATCAATTTAAAATGACCAGAATCCTTGGTCGAAACACGGTGACAATCTGTCACGATGATTTAATCGTTGCCACGATTATAATTATTGCCAGTATATAGTCAATTAAAATTCTTAATTGTGTTTATAATATTAAATAACGCAACAGATATTTTTTTATATAAGAGATGCAAAAATAAATAAATTTTTGAAAAAATTATTTGTTGTGGGTAAATACACATAGGTGTTCTTATTATAAAACTTTTGATACATGTAGGGGAGGTAAAAAGATGAATTTAGAAATTTTCTGTTGCTGCCCAAAAACGGTTCTAAAGAGTGAAACCACCCTTCCATATGTAGAGCGGCTTTTTGCTTTTCTCGATATATTTCGGAAAGTATTCGAGATATCAAAAAATGTTTCAAATAAAAATTTTATGGTAAAAACATTTCTATTTAACCACATTAATAAAATTTTGAAATATGTCTTTGAAATATGGGGGTGGCTATACGAAAGCAGATTAGATGTGATAAAAAGAAAGTATGTTAAATGGATTTTAGGATTGGATAGAAGAACCCCGAATTATGTAACAACAGAAGAAACCAAAATAAAGGAAATAAAAGTAAGGGCAATAAGGAGAGCTGTGAGGTATGAGGAGAAGGCGAGACAGTCAGGAAAGAAAATAGTTCAAGCATGTATAAAGGATCTAGAGAGGAGCAGACCAAGGAAAGAAGAAAGTAATTGGGAAAAGAAGAGAAGAGAACTGATAGAGAGGGCAGGAATGGAGAAGGAACAGCTAAGGAGAGAAATGGAGGCGGGGGAACGGGAGGCGGTGGGGAATCTTGTAAAGAGAATAGAGGAAAAGGAGAAGGAGGAGAGACAGATAAAGATAAACGAGTCAAGGTACAATAGTAACTATAAAGAGATCTTAACAGAGGAGTTAGTATCTACCAAAGTATCTACTAGGAAAGAAGAAGAAAAAGGATAGAATGTTGATAGCCAGATACAGATGCGGGAGTGAGGTGAAAGGCAGTCAACATTGGAGAGAGGAGGAGGATAGAAGATGCAGAATATGCCAAAAAGAAGAGGAGAACATAGAACATATACTAAAAAAATGTGAAGCGACAAAAAGCGAGATACAGTTAAAAGAATTTTTAGGAGAGGAAGGAAAAGGACTAGAAGTAATGAAAAGGATAGAAAAAGTTAGAAAAGAGGCGGAGGAAAGGGAAGGGATGGGGGGTGAAGAGTAGGAAGAGAAATTGAAAGACAGTTAGAATGTTGAATTAGTTTTAGAGTTAGCTAGGATGATCTAAGTGATGTATAATATATATGTATGTAAAAGAGAAAGTTATATGTTTGCAAATTATATGTTTGTAAATTTATGTAAGAGTTGACGGAAGTCATCCTAAGCCGCAAGGCAAGGATTAAATAAAATTATTGTTATTAATAAAATTTTGAAATAAAATTTTTTTTCTAATTTTTAATCAAACTTTTGTTTAAAAAATTATTTTTTAAAAATATTATTAATGTTGTTGAATAGAGGAGATTTTACTATAAACCTTTTATAAGAAACATTTTTTGATATCTCAAATATTTTTCGAGATATATCGAAAAAAGTAAAAACCGCTCTACATATGAGGAGTGGTTTCACCCCTTAAAACCGGTTTTGGGCAGCTACAAAAAATATCTAAATTTATCTTTTTGCTCCCCCTACATATATGGAAAGTTTTACTAAAATCAGAATTTTCGAGTTCGCGAGGTTTCCTCGTAAGTTTTAAAAAAATTAACTTACCCAACTCTGATTATACACATTTGGGTCACTATGTATTCATTGAAATAAATTGTTACGTATTATACATATCAATGTGTTATCGAAAAAGAATTCGACATCAACGCACGTATCGTCGATATGCTTTTAGATCAGACGCGAATATGGCTGCTATGATGAAGTCTTCTTCTCCAATTACAATCTTAACAAGCGTCAATGCAATTGGATAAGATTTCTTCGTATCGTTCACTCGTACGATGAACAAGTCAATCTGATTGGTACAAAAGTAAAGGGTAAGTCGAAAGCAACATAGGTTTTTTAATAAAAACAAGATACATACGCTCGATAATAGCAAAGCAAAGAAATTTTAGATGTTAGTTTAAAATTAAAATTTAATAAACATATGTACATATCAAGAGACACGGTAGTGTCTCGCGCCAAGTATGCGCGGGGCGAGACCAACCGTGATGTGTGTGATTGACTCATTTACGCAACACGACAAGTTGCGAGTACTCGAGATGTTAAGGGGGAATACCTACCTAGAAGCGCGAAAAAAAAGGCAATTTTTGTGAATTTTATAAGGAAACCTATATGAATTATGGTATTGGTATTTTTTCTACATGAAAGTACACACTTTTAAGACCATGTTAAATTTTTTTTATTAAAAAATATTCAATATTGGCGGAGTATTCTTGGGTTCTGTCGACTGCCGCAAAAAAAAGGTCCTCCGCGGTGACCACTCCCATTTCATCTGTAATTATCAGAATCAAAAAAACCAAAAAGATTATTAAAATTGACACTATAATTTAGTCTTTGTCGTAGGATTTTTTTTTTAAGTGACTTAGTTTTTTTTTATCGGCAAAATAAACACCGAATTTTTCCTTAAAAATCGCTATTTTAAATTCAAACGCCCGCCATTTTGTCAAAAATCGATATTTTCAAAAACCCCTACGACAAAGCCTAAATTATAGTGTCAATTTTAATAATCTTTTTGGTTTTTTTGATTCTGATGATTACAGATGAAATGGGAGTGGTCACCGCGGAGGATCTTTTTTTTGCGGCAGTCGACAGAACCTAAGAATACTCCGCCAATATTGAATATTTTTTAATAAAAAAAATTTAACATATTCTTAAAAGTGTGTACTTTCATGTAGAAAAAATACTAATACCATAATTCATATAGGTTTCCTTTAAAAAATTAACAAAAATTGCCTTTTTTTTGGCGCTTCTAGGTAGGTATTCCCCCTTAAGACCTCAATAACGAGTGAACGGATCAAGTTCTAAGTAGGCTTGATCGATAGCTTGGGGTCGATTTATATAATAAAAGTGTTTCTATTTTTCCTTTACGTGCCCTATGAGCGGAGATATTGCGACGCAAAATCCAAATGTGAAAATTTTATATAATATTATTTTAAGATACGTCGCGCGTTAAGATACGTCGTCGTCTCTCAATCAGAGAAACGTAACTTTCACTACTTTCAACAGTACACTGAAAAAAAAAATTTGTTAATCCCAAAAAATATTTAGTCCAATACGAGCAACTAAATATTTTAGGTAGTTTAACTAAACACTAGTTTAACTAAACATTAAATTAATTAATTCTTGATTAAAAAATTTTAAAAGTTGACATAAATGCATTATACCTTTTTTAGTGCAACTTAATAATTGTTGAAACAACTAATGTTTAGTTAACTAATTAACATGTTTAGTTGCTCGTATCGGATTAAATATTTTTTAGGATTAACACATTTTTTTTCTCAGTGTAGATGGCTCTTGATTTCCGATAAGTCGCACGCGCATTATTATCGATCTAGTAGGTATATTAGGTCGATATAGACTTATCGGCCAGGAGGTTATTACGCAGACGGATGAGTTTTTAATATATATATATATATATATATATATATATATATATATATATATATATAAAACATTAACATAATTATTTTTTTAAAACCACGTTTAACCGCAATAATTAAATTGTTTATATTAAACTAATTAATAATTTATAAAAGAAGTAATTTACCTGAGACTAATCATTTATTATTGAAAAGATTAATAATTATTTCCCACTAATTATTAATTTTCAAATAAGTAGTAATTTATTTTTGACAAATTATTAATTATTTAAATAATATTTTAAAAATTTATTTCTACTAATTACCAATTTGAAAATAAAAAAATTATTTTCACCTAAATAGTATAGGGGAGACCGGGGCAAACTCGACACAATTTTTTCAAAGACAATTTTCAACAATTAATTAAAATTTTCAAGCAAATTTAATGGTACACATTTAAAGAGCGTTCCTTCAGGTACAAAATTACTTAAGGAAATTTTGCTGTACGTCGCTTAGTTTTGCCCCCAGGAAAGGAAAAGTGACGCAAAGACAAATTTTCAAATTGAAAAATGCCGGGGTAAACTCGACACTTTATCTGATAGACACAATTTGATCTGGAACTTATTTTTTATTGTCTGAAACTAAATATGCATTTGTTTATCGTATATTTAGAAAGTACAAAAATTTGGAATTAAGTAAAACAATCATTGGAAATAATGAGAACAAAAATTGTTGAACATTTAATTATTTTCATCTAAACTCATGCCTGAAAAACAATTTATGCTAGTAAATTCGCGATTACACGTGCGCACACATTTGTCATGGGCCATATAGCTGCATCACAAGCATCGTTTATAGTCCGGGAGCCAGCGACCGTTTAGAGTTAGTCATTTCACAAAAGCTGAAAATTTTTCCTAAGCTCTATTTGGTATCACTAGTAAGTGAATGGACCTCCAGCTTGCGCAGTTCCGGGGGGGTGTAGCTGCGGCAGCCTCCCACACAGGTAAAATAATAATAAAAAAAAACTAATATCGCAAAAGCTGAAACTTTGTTAACATGTTGATTATGTTATAAAGAAATGAAAAAACGTATCCAGCTGAATGTAGAGTGGGGGATTATGCCCCAGCTTTTCACGTAAAGAAGTGAAAAATAACGCGCTGAGTAAACTAATACCGCAAAAGCTGAAATTTTGTAAACTAATAGTTAAGTTAATAACTTAAACGAAAAAAACATCCAGCTTTATATTTAGTGGGGGAAAAGTGCCCAGCTGATGCAGTGAATGACGCTGTGCATCGGTATGCGCTCGGGCGCGTTGTATCTTTGACTGCATCAGCTGGACACTTTTCTCTCACTAAATATAAAGCTGGATATTTTTTTCGTTTAACTTATTCAGTTAACTATTGTATTACCAAATTTCAGCTCTTGCGGTATCAGATATTTATACTTTTCTCATTAAACACAGAGCGTCCATGCAGACGTTATTATACTATCTCACAAGTTTTTGAATTTAAAGAGTTTTAGTAAATATTTACACATTTAAATATTTATACATAACATAAACAGTAAATGTGGACATTAAAATGCGAAAAGTAAATATTTACACATATAAGTGCAAATAGTAAATATTTAGATAGCGACTTTGTATAATACTGAGCCAAGATTTATGGATGGATGTATGGATTCAAAAAAATCAACAAAGTCAACGAAGCACGAGTTACAACATTTTTGAAGACATACAATATTGTACGAAACGATGACATATTCCGTTTACCGAAGAATAATATCGACGGATCAGCTCTGCCTCCCTGCAAAATTGAGCTGCACCAACATTTGCTGCGGACAACATATATAGCAAATATTTGGGTACACGCTCATCTTCAGGTTCCAACGGCATTACATCCGACTGATTTTGGCTGGGAAGAGAAGGAGGGGAAATATCTTTTCAAATGGTTCGAGGGTGAGCAGCTACCCTCTTCCCTTGGAGATATAACTATCGATGATGACCAAAACAGTAGTGCAGGTTAGAATAATACTGATATATTTCTCTCATTTCATTATTTTTTTTAATTATTTCAATGTAAATTTTTGATTATTTTCTTTTTAATTTTATTTATATAATTTTAATTTTAAAATAAAACTGAATAATATTTATAACAATTTCGTATAGCATGTAAACTTTTTTTATAGTTAATAATCTGATTTGCGTTAAAATTTTGTTCTCGCGTGTTCTTATATAATTATCATCTATGTCTTTTAATATATTATTATTATATATGTTTACAGATGATGAAGATATTTCACAGATCGACATCAATTGCAGCGATAACGAAAGCAATAATGAGTTCGATGGCGATGAATCCGAAGAAGGCGAAATCTAAAAAAATTTGTTGATACATTATTATATTACTTTACGCGTATTAATACTATGTATGTTTATTTTTATTTTTAGTATATTTTTTTAAATAAATACTAAAAAAAAATTTAATAATTAATAGTAAACATTTTTTATTATCTTCCTTTAGAGCAGAAAAGTTATACGTATATATCATCCAATAACTGCATGGACGTGCTGTGTTTAATGAGAAAAGTATAGATATCTGATACCGCAAGAGCTGAAATTTGGTAATACAATAGTTAACTGAATAAGTTAAACAAAAAAAATATCCAGCTTTATATTTAGTGAGGGAAAAGTGTCCAGCTGATGCAGTCAAAGATGCAACGCGCCCGCGCGCATATCGATGCGCAGCATCTTTCACTGCATCAGCTGGGCACTTTTCCCCCACTAAATATAAAGCTGGATGTTTTTTTCGTTTAAGTTATTATCTTAACTATTAGTTTACCAAATTTCAGCTTTTGCGGTATCAGTTTACTCAGCGCATATTTTTCACTTCTTTACGTGAAAAGCTGGGGCATAATCCCCCACTCTAAATTCGGCTGGATACGTTTTTTCATTTAATTGTAACATAATCAACATGTTAACAAAGTTTCAGCTTTTGCGGTATTAGTTTTTTTTTATTATTATTTTACGTGTGTGGGAGGCTGCCGCAGCTACACCCCCCGGAAGTGCGCCAGCTGGAGGTCCATTCACTTACTAGTGATACCAAATAAAGCTTAGAAAAAATTTTCAGCTTTTGTGGTTTTGGTCATTAAAAAAGGTCGCTGGCTCCCGGACTATTATTATTGGGAGCCAATAAAACAGCGTGTCGACTTTGCCCCGTCGACTTTGCCCCGAACGTCGTTTTTTACTTTTGTTAAACCAGCGGCACACGATGCTATTTTGTCTGCTGGATTACTTGCGTGCGCCTGTGCTGGCACTCTTGCTGTCTGCTAGGCTAGAAAATTGTATGTCTGCTAGTCACGCTGCTGACTGATCTGCTAGATTTCTGTGATAGAACAAGTGCTATTTTTCTTGCATGGTCCTGTGCTGACTCATTGCGAGAGCCAATCAAGACATAGTCTGAGGTTAAGGTTATGTGAAAGAAGTTACGTTTAAAGTATTTCCTCGCAAGGGTTCCTCGCACGTTGGTTCTGTCGTAATTGATCAATAATTAGAAATAATGCAATTGCCTTTTTTCGACATAGTACTGCAATAATAATGGCCAGTTCCATATTTATTTACTGGATGCCAGTACGAAAGCCAGTACGAAAGCCCGCATCGTCTGACGCCAAGCCAGCAACACTGCCAGCAATGTTGCCCACAAGGTAGCAAGCACGCAAATCCAGCTAGCAATCCAGCAGATAAAATAGCATCGTGTGCCGCTGGCTTTACTCCAAAAATATAAAAATTTTGAAAATGTGCAAAAACTATTATCAGATTCGAATAAAACATCAAATTTCCCATCAAAATCACTTACCGGTAGATTCGCAAGAGTAAAGCTTGATGAAAGAGTAGAAATTTTCGAGAGATCAGAAAAATTACTTTTTACTATCAAAAACGCTTATGTCGCGTTAAAAATTACACTATAACTCAGAATGTTACCAAATTCCGTTGATAATACTGGCACATAAAGACGCATTTACAGTAGGAAAGGCAAGCTTCTACGATAGATTTAAATTGGCAAAAAGCCTAGTGTCAAGTTTGCCCCGGTGTCAAGTTTGCCCCGGTCTCCCCTACTCATTTTCACGTAGACTAGACATTTTTCTTTGACGAATTAAGGTAAACGGCCCAGTTATAGGCACCTTTATAGCAGCGGCCCTGATTTTCTATTATTTATGAACGCGATATATTGTTAAACCCCAAACAAAGTATTTTAACACGTGCATTAAAGCTTTCTGAGTAAGATTCATATTTTTAGTTAAATTATTCAGTTCTAATAAATAAATAATTATTTTCATAATGCTCGTTATTGCCGGTGTTTTTGGCACTATCAAAGTGCTCATGGCGCACTGTATGGCACCAACAAGCCCAATTTTCGGCACTTCGTGACATCACATTCGAAAAGGAGTTAAATTGTCCTGCGTATAATTTCAGCAGTAATAAACAATGTTTAATTAGCTTGTAGGTATTATATTTTGTCAACCTCTATACAAGAACTACATATAATATAAAATAAGACATATGCACAGTTTTACAAAGTATATTTTGTCAACCTCTATACAAAAACTACATATAATATAAAATAAGACAATATAAAGTAATACATTTTGCACACTTTTATAAAGTTAATTTACGAGTTTTTTTTAGTTTTTCTTCACCTTGTAGGATTTCTAATGGCTATTTTTTACTCTTTTCGCTATTTGTGCTTGTTCTTTTTGAACCGAAGTAAGGAAATGATATTTAAAACGACAATTTATGGATATAAGTATATTTTGCTTAATTCTTCTATTTAAATCTATTTTAATTAGATATTATATTATGTTATTTAAACTTCAATATAGTATCTGATTGATATATTATATTCAGTAGAACAAATTAATAATAGTCCTTGCTTACAATTTAAGATGTAATTGGTAATGTGAATACATGGCCCATTCGAAAAATGTTTTGGTATAAAAATATAAAGGATCACAATTTAAGCAGAAAACAGTTTGTGCTTTTGGTTGAAGAAGAAATACTCTGTATTTATGCTTTCTACTATTCTCTGCTTTAACAAAGATTGATAATACCAAAATATATAATTGAATAAAGTTGTAAATAACATATGATCTAATAGTAAGAAGTCAAATATACATCCATAAATTATTATTTCTTCACTTATCGATATTGTGATATTTTAAATATTAATTATAAACAAACGGAATAACAATAAATCTACCTCAATTTCTAGAATAACAAAACAAAATTGACAATGCAACAGATTACAAACTCTGTGCCAAAAAGTAAAACATAACCCAGTGAGCAAGAAACATCAAGAAATATTTTAACTATATTGTATTAAGGTTACAACGTTGCTGCAATGTAGTTGAAATGTTTCTTGATGTTTCTTGCTTACTGGGAACCTTCATTACGTGACGCACTTCTTGGCGTCGGGAATTTAAGAGAAAAACTAACATACAGATAAACTATTACTTTAATCGATAATGTGATTTGTGCTGAACATGTTCATATAACCCCATTATGACTTTTTAATACTTATACATAATACTAAAAATCAGCAGTTTGACATTCGCTACCACTGAGATGTGTCACCTAGGAATGTCGTTTGGAAGCCACTAAAACGCGCGAGTCGCCCCATTCACTGTCGATAATTTAAGTACGAAACATTAAAAAAAAAGTGTTTGTGCAATAATCAACAGTAAAAAACGCTCTTTAATTTGCCTGTAATCTTTTTTATATTTGACGAAAACTTTATTTATTACAAATATAAATGTACCGCTGGTGCCGGAAACTAGGACAGTGCCTATAACTGGGCTGTTTACTTACCAATTTTTTAAGTAATGTGTAATTCACTTTTACCTAAATATCATTAATTTTTACGTAATCAGTAATTTGTTGTGACTATTTACTAATTTGCTAATTCAATAAAAATTGAATTTGTTGTTATTGCTAATTTCGTATATAATTAAGAAATAAAAAATAAAAAATTTTTGTCGATCCCTGCTTAATACTACAAAATGCGTGATATCAGTACAAAATTACCTTCTTCAAAAAAGGTAAAAAAAGGCACTAAGTACATGCGTAATGGTGTAAATCCAAAAATCCAACCTAAGTGGTAGTAGCTTTACTTCTCTTTAACAAAATTATTATATCACAAAATTGCGTTACCTAACTCAACCCAAGTGACATGTATTTCAAAAAAAGATGTAAAATCTTTAAATTGCGCCAATTGCAAAGAGAATATATATATTGTTTTGAAAAAGAATTGTTGTGCAAGTACTTTTAAAAAATAAAACCTAAGCGGTACATATCTTTATGTTCCCATTCAAGGGTCTTCCTATTCCAACCCAAGTGGTAGTAGCTTTAATACTCTTTAACAAATTATAATATTACAAAGAATCATTTTAATCACAAAGAATTAAAGAGTTAACAGTACAAAATAAAAATATTTAATCAAAATAAAATAAATTTTTCTTGTAAAAAAACTTGGCGCTGCTAGACCTCGAAATTTAATAAATTACTAAAATTTTTGATTGAAAAAAACAATAAATAGGGAATATACATAATTTAGGGAAGAATGCGACGAGAGTAAAAAAGCAGCGCCAAGTTTTTTTTACAAGAAAATGTTATTTTATTTTAATTAAATATTTTTATTTTGTACTGTTAACTCTCTAATGCTTTGTAATTAAAATAATTCTTTGTAATATTATAAATTTGTTAAGGAGAATTAATTGTAAGTACCTCGCGCCGCCCGCGACGAATCAATCACTTGTCGCGATCGCTTCGTAAATGCACCCGCTAGTGCCATCCCGCGAGACTTACTCACACGCGCTTTCTTGTACATATACCGCGCCGGCCCCATTCCTTGTACACATACGTGCATTATATCATGCGAACATTGCATACATACGTTATACCGACTCGATCACTTGTAAATACGCAAACATTCTGCATTGTGAACATTGCATTTAGTTATAATAAATTTCTTCTTTTTATCTCAATTGCAATATACTTCGTTTTTCCGAACCCCGCAACTGTTCCTCGGCGCCTTCTTTGAACCCGGCCACGCCGCGAGCTGAATCCGCGCTTCAAAGACAGGTTGTTTTAAAATCAATAGGTTAACCGTTGTCGATTAATATGTCGACGATCAATTCAAGATTGTTTTTATAAAAGAACGGATAAGACAATAAAATTGCTCTATCAACAAGATTGTATATGTTCCCTTTTTGTGGTGTAAGGGATGGTTAAAAAAGAATGATAAAGTTCTTCCCGAAAAGGTTTTGTCTCTCTCAACCTTTTTGCTTCCTCATAGAGGAAGCTTTGTTTTCGTAAAAAAAAATTTTTTTTAGTTGCTTTTGCCAATGTGTTCAGAATGTTCTAAAACGTCGAAAAATCGCTATTTTAAAAAATGTCGGTATGTGTGTATGTGTGTATGTATGTGTGTATGTATGTATGTAGTGTGTATGTATGTGCCAAATTTACCGAAATTTCTATAACTTCCGCAAATATTGAGATATCGGGCTGTTTTTTTTTTTAATCGATAGAGTATCATTCAAGGAAGGTTGGTATTGAATTTGGCGATGATCGGTAAAAGGGTTCTTTTTAAAAAAAATTTTTTGAATTTTTGTAGAAATGTCCGTTGTTGCTCTAACTTCCGCAAATATTGAAATATCAGGCTGTTTTTTTTTTTAATCGATAGAGTATCATTCAAGGAAGATTGGTATTGAATTTGGCGATGATCGATAAAGGGGTTCTTTTTAAAAAAAATTTTTTGAATTTTTGTAGAAATGTCCGTTGTTGCTCTAACTTCCGCAAATATTGAAATATCAGGCTTAATTTTTTTTTAATCGATAGAGTATCATTCAAGGAAGGTTGGTATTGACTTTGGCGATAATCGGTAAAGGGGTTCTTTTTAAAAAAAATTTCAATTTTTTTAAGTGTGCAGGTAGAAACTTGCACATTGCTTCCTCATAGTTTTTAAGTGTGCAAGTAGAAACTTGCACATTGCTTCCTCATAGTGTTTAAGTGTGCAAGTAGAAACTTGCACATTGCTTCCTCATAGGTTTTAAGTGTGCAAGTAGAAACCTGCACATTGCTTCCTCATAGTTTTTAAGTGTGCAAGTAGAAACTTGCACATTGCTTCCTCATAGTTTTTAAGTGTGCAAGTAGAAACCTGCACATTGCTTCCTCATAGTTTTTAAGTGTGCAAGTAGAAACTTGCACATTGCTTCCTCATAGTTTTTAAGTGTGCAAGTAGAAACCTGCACATTGCTCCCTCATAGTTTTTATGTGTGCAAGTTGAAACCTGCACATTGCTTCCTTATAGGTTTTAAGTGTGCAAGTAGAAACCTTTACTCACAAAGCTTCCTCTATGAGGAAGCCAAAACAAATAAATATTATCAATTATACATCGAATAAAATAAAAGCTTCCTCATAGAGGAGCTTTGTGAGCAAAGGTTTCTACTTGCACACTTAAAAACTATAAGGAAGCAATGTGCAGGTTTCTACTTGCACACTTAAAAACTATGAGAAAGCAATGTGCAGGTTTCTACTTGCACACTTAAAAACTATGAGGAAGCAATGTGCAAGTTTCTACTTGCACACTTTATATCTATTTTGCGTAATTTATTAATGTAATTTTATCTATTAGAACGTTCTGAAGAAGACCAAGTAGGTTGAAACGTAAACATATATTTATATATACATATGTTTGTTAAATTTTAATTTTAAACTAACATCTAAAATTTCTTTGCTCGAATTTTGGCCGTTTAACCTTCCTTAGATAGGTTTTTTTAATTCTACAGCACTGTATAGACAAGTTGTTAATATTTTAACATAACTTTACTTATAATGTCAAAACAAAAAAAATTAATTAACAGGATTAAATCAAATATAATGTAATACAAGTCACAAATTGAGTACAAAATTAGGAAAAACAAGTATTAGTATTTTTCTTTCGAGATATCTTGTTTACTTCTCACATATGATTATTAAATATTAGTTTCATTTATTATGTGCGATCTTTTGCTTTCTATTTAAGTGAATGTAATTTAATTTTTAAAATAAGTGTTTAAAAATTTTATGTGAAATAATACACTGCTAAAAAAAATTAGGGAATCACTTTTTGTTATTAAATTTTTGTCTATTTTTAAACTGTAATTTAAACTGTACCCAGTGAATAATTAATGTAAAAAAAAGTTAAAAAAAGGTTTTACAGGGAAAACTCTTTACTATAAGGTGTTTTTATTCAATTTTCACTCAGGTTAATATTCAAAGGCGTGGTCAGCTTTGAAGGACGTATTTAAGATATCCAAAATCTTAAAATTTGCAGTCTTTCACCGCCTAACACAAAATTGGCGAACATAATCATTGATACCATCTCAAAGTATGGACTTTGCTCTTTCAAATAAAAAAAAAAACTTTATTTTACGCCGGTTATTTAGCGAGATGTAGCAATTTATAGTAACCTCTGTTTTTTTTTTATGATTTTAGCACGATACCACCGGCATTTGCGTAACCTGATGTGCACCACATAGGTTGCTCATTCGGATTTTGCACATGATGTATGTATGTGTACATGGAGTGTACATGTGTATGTGTGTACATGTATAGGTTTTTTTTTTAGTAAAAAGTGTTGCCACTTTATCACGTGTATCGCAATCTTGATCTCATATTGATGCATTTTTTACATCAGATTGAAAAGGCACTGCGTCAGATTTGGAATAAAATTTCTTAATCTAATGTAAAGAAATGCATCAATATGACATCAAGATTACGCAAAGTAATATGGCGAAGAGATGACAACACTTTTTACTTAAAAAAACTTCTACATGTACACACATACACATGTACACTCTATACATATACACATACATACATGATGTGCAAAATCCGACTTAACAACCTGCCTGTGGTGCACATCAGGTTACGCAAATGCCGGCGGTATCGTGCTGAAATCGTAAAAAAAAAAACAAGGGTTACTTTAAATTGCGATATCTCGCAAAATAATCGACGTAGGACATAGTTTTTTTTTTTTTTTTTTTTTTTTTCATTTAAAAGGACAAAGTCAGTACTTTGAGTATCAATAATTATGTTCGTTAATATTTTTGTTAGGAGGTAGAAGACTACAAAGGACCCCGCACCATTCTTAGGGAAAAAAATCTTTCTGCGGATTTGGCTAATTTTTGGATATGTTGTAGTTCTCGTCATTCTGAACAAATGTCTCAAATCACAACTTGATCCTATGAGCCGTTCCGCGCTATAAGCCCTGGAAGGTCCAGATTTGTTAGGTATAGGCTTTTTGACTCGATATATGTGACCGTCGGTCTAGTGTGTGTGTGTGTGTGTGTGTGTGTGTGTGTGTGTGTGTGTGTGTGTGTGTGTGTGTGTGAGTGGGTGTGTGCAGAATTGCGTAGGTTTATATGTGCGAACGTGAGTTCCGTGCCATATTAACGTATCCTCGATCTGCGCATAGGCAGCAAAGTGGGGAGAGCGTAACGCGTCACACTCTCCTCACTTTGCCGCCTATGCGCAGATTGAGGATATTCTCTCGCTGGACGGAGTATATATCAGATGTTGCCCATAGTCTGTGCCAAATACTAACAAATACTCTTAAGGATATGAACATGTCTAACAAATGTCCATGCATATCATGTTAGATAATATCATATCATGTACTTATAAAAAAACTACTATAATGCACTTTTATATATTCCTACTTGCATAACTGCTATACATTATATAATTCTGTCTCTATACATGTTGAATGTTATACCTTTCAATATCTGTGCATATCAAATCCAAATACACACTGTTTAGCTGTTTAGTTGCATGGCAAATACCATATATACCTATATATAAACTGTAGTATCAATGAATATATATTAAACTTATACATACACATTATATGTCCACTTTTATAATTAACATACATTAGAAATCCACATATATCATCCACATAAATCATAGCTATTTCTGAACGCCATCTATTTCTGAATGCCATCTATTTCTGAATGCTATGATTTTATGGACTTCAGAACATTTAATCGATTCAGAAACAGATTAATTTTTTTTTACTGTGAGTGACGGGAAGTTGGAGAACGAAATGAAGAAGGATCGATTTTTTTTCTTCAACTCTTAACTGTATCGATGCCAATCACTGTCAAGAGCCGTATAAAGACAACGGATGTACGTGGTACAGTCCAGTACATGTGGATTTCTAATGTATGTTAATTATAAAAGTGGACATATAATGTGTATGTATAAGTTTAATATATATTCATTGATACTACAGTTTATATATTGGTATATATGGTATTTGCTATGCAACTAAACAGCTAGACAGTGTGTATTTGGATTTGATATGCACAGATATTGAAAGGTATACCATTCAACATGTATAGAGACAGAATTCTATAATGTATAGCAGTTATGCAAGTAGGAATATATAAAAGTGCATTATAGTAGTTTTTTTTATAAGTACATGATATGATATTATCTAACATGATATGCATGGACATTTGTTAGACATGTTCATATCCTCAAAAGTATTTGTTAGTATTTGGCACAGACTATAGGCAACATCTGATATATACTCCGTCCAGCGAGAGAATATCCTCGATCTGCGCATAGGCGGCAAAGTGAGGAGAGTGTGACGCGTTACGCTCTCCCCACTTTGCTGCCTATGCGCAGATCGAGGATACGTTAATATGGCACGGAACTCACGTTCGCATATATAAACCTACGCAATTCTACACACACCCACCCCCCCCCCCCCACACACACACACACACACTAGACCGACGGTCACATATATCGAGTCAAAAAGCCTATACCTAACAAATCTGGACCTTCCAGGGCTTATAGCACGGAAACGGCTCATAGGATCAAGTTGTGATTTGAGACATTTGTTCAGAATGACGAGAACTACAACATATCCAAAAATTAGCCAAATCCGCAGAAAGATTTTTTCCCTTAGAATGGTGCGGGGTCCTTTCAAGATTTTGGATATCTCATATCAAATACGTCCTTATTCAAAGTTGATCACGCCTTTGAGTATTAACCTGAGTAAAAATTGAACAAAATACCTTATAGTAAAGAGTTTTCCCTGTAAAACCTTTTTTAAAACTTTTTTTACGTTAATTATTCGCTGAGTAATTATAGTTTAAAAATGGGTAAAAATTTACTGATAAAACGTGATCCCCTAATTTTTTTTTAGCAGTGTATTTAAGAGTTACACTGATGAGGTAACGGGAACCTTTTATAGTCCGTTAACAATATGTTAATATCTTTCTATTTGATACTTTGCTCTATGCTTTCCTTATCTTGCATTTCCTAAGGTGAACCTATATTTGAGGTAATAAAAAATATTCAGCCGGACACAGAACTGGTGGCTTGGTTCCTGCCAGCAACGCAGCAGGACTTTGTTATCATTTCTCACGATGTATGCTCCAGATCAGCGATCTATAGGTGCACGATCGATTCTATTTTAGACGGTAAGTGAAAGACGTAGGTAACCCACATAGCACAAAACTCGACAGAAATGTTTCAAAAACATTTCAAAGTTTCCAAAAAGTTTCTAAATAACACTAAAACGTCATTGGTACATCTAAAAAACATAACATAGAAACATAACATTTAAAACGTTTACGTGATGTTCATGAAAGGTTTTTATATACAATTTAGCTGAAATAATATGTACAATGGAAGTACTACCGGTATTCATATAGGTCTAAGAAATCCGAAAAGAAATCCTTTACTAAACATCAGTGACAAGGAAAAAAGTACATCATCCGATAAGAGCTAATTTAAAATTATCACTTTGGTACATGACTTTTAAGTAACAAACTTTAAATAACAGACTTTTAAGAACGTTTTTGTCTTCTTTGCTTTAACAAAATGTTGTTTTATTCTTAACGTTTTTATTCCTTAATATTTATTATTTCTTAATATTCGTAATGTGTTTTATTTTCTTACTTATAATAAAGTGATATTTTATGTGCAATGATAATTATATTTAATACTTTTTTATATTTTACATTCAATTTTTTTATATATAAAGCTTCTACATATTTATTAATACACGCAGGCTGAAAAATGCGTTACTCGTTCTTTCAAAATGTTAAATATTATTATAACCTTTATGCGGTTTATTTATGTGAATTTTAATGTTAAGACAATGCGCTGAAGATGACCCTAAAAAGGGTTGAAACGTACGTTATTTGACTACTTTTGACTGTATTAATTATTTATTAGTTTTGCAAAATAAATCTTAGCGGCTAAATATCACGCTCGGCTGTTATTGCCTGAATTTAATTTGAATTTTTTTATATATAGAGTCTCTATACATATTTATAAATTTATATACTTGCATTACAAAATAAAGCGATGTGAAGAAAGGAATAATATTAAATATTTAATTGATCTATTCTTCTACATTTTTTAAAAATATTCTTAAAAATTTTTCTATATCTTTTAAAAAATAATTTTGCAAATACATTTAAATACAAAATAATGAAGTACGATAAAATTATTGTTTGTTAACTTGGTCAGCGACCTTTCAATTCGGGACTAAACGATAAAACGACTATAACGATCAAAAATATACATAAAGTAAAATCTAATAAAATTAAAAATTAATATAGCTTTATGTAGGGTTCCTTTAGAGAAATGAGAGAACTTTAAAGAGATAGGCTCAAATATGGAATAAATAAGATTGTAAGTAAATGCGAGAACAAAATGTTTACGCAATCAAATACAATTTATTTTGTGGTTTAACATAGTTTGTTCTCTCATTTACCTAACGGTTTTAATTATCCTACTATGCGAGCGTATGTAATAAATGCCAGATATCTCTATATAACGTATTCAAAATGTTATGCAAAAAAAAACAGATGGTAGCAAAATCTCTAGGAGATGTCTATGCAACTTTTCATAAAGGTTTTTGTGACAAAATAGCGGACATTTTCACGTATCTAAGACATATATGAGACATTTGTGAGATCTCTTTGGTTAAGTTTAAGCAACCCCCCCCTCCTCGGAAGGGAGGGGGTGATAGCCTATATTGTAGCGTTCGACGAGAGGAGTTGAGTGGTAGTAGTCTCTCTTGTTAACTCCCACCCGTTGGACCCCTAGGGGGGAAAATGTAAAATAGTTAAAAAATAAAGGTAATTATACAGTAATACGGACCACCCTCCGATAACCTTGACCTTGACATATGTTGCCAAGGTCATGACCTTCAGAAGGTTTTAGCCGTCGCTCGTTATTCGTTAAAAAGTTATAAACAAAAAAAGTTTAGAAAATATAGCAGCTATTTTGAACATTGGAAGGCATAAATGACTAGGTGCAAATTTAACGAAGGCACATTTCAATGATGAACATATCTTATATAACATATCAAAGTACATGCGTGGGCGGGGGGGGCTTCGCCCCCCCTGCACCCCCCATTGTGTGAGTAAACCTAGGAGAGTGGGCGGGGGGACTCTGCCCCCCCTGCACCCCCCCGTGCACTGGGCGGTGTGGGTTGGGTTAATGGGTGGGCAGGGGGGGCTCCGCCCCTCCGCCCCCCCCGCACCCCCCCATGGACACGCCTTCGGCGTGCCCGGGTAGGAAATGTATTTCGCTTTAAGCGTGAGCGGGGGGGGGGGGCTTCGCCCCCCTGCACCCCCCATGCACGTGAACTTCGCATTTTTGATCTATATTCTAATAAATACTGTTAAATTTGCACCTAGTCATTTATGCCTTCCAATACTCAAAATAGCTGCTATATTTTCTAAACTTTTTTTGTTTATAACTTTCTAACGAATAACGAGCGACGGCTAAAACCTTCTGAAGGTCACTTGGGGTCATGACCTTGACAACATATGTCAAGGTCAAGGTCATCGGAGGGTGGTCCGTATTACTGTATAATTGCCTTTATTTTTTAACTATTTTACATTTCCCCCCCTAGGGGTCCAACGGGTGGGAGTTAACAAGGGAGACTACCACCACTCAACTCCTCTCGTCGAGCGCTACAATATAGGCTATCACCCCCTCCCTCTCGAGGGGGGGGGGGGTTTTCTTAACCCTAACATCTTTTTTGTAACGCTTTGCGAAGGTCTCTAAAAGGTATTTGTTGAGTTTTGTGCTGTGTGGGAAGTTTATTTACAGATATCGCCAATAAACATAATTGCAAAAATATGTTTTTAATGTAGGTACTTGAATCACATTTAGGACCTTCCGATAATTTTGGCAACATAATATGAGACTGATTCTTTAAAAAGCACTTTTTAAATATTAAATGTTATACAAAAATAAAGTATCGTCGCGGCTAATTACCCTAGAGTTATGGACAACAAGAAGAAAATATAGTAGCGTGTACATTTAGAAATAAAATTTAACTTAATTAGTTTAATATTATTATCCAGACAGCACACGGATATCCGATGGATATCCATAAGACGTCCTTTAAGGATATCCATAGGCCATCTGTTTTGCATCCTTCGGATATCCTATGGACGTCCATGGTATATCTGTTTATGAAATTGGTGAACATGCTTATATCTCTAAAACATGTCCACAGAATATCTGTTCAGGATTGTCAATCCGCCGCGATCGATCACCGATCGATACCGCTAACGCCATCCCTGAGCCGCCTCCTGAACGAGGCGATTTCGCGCCGCACCCCTCGTCACCCCCTGACCGTGCAATCTCTCGCGTCGCGCTATCGATCCGGACATGCCAGGATCGCGTGATCCTGCTAACCGCGCTTATTGGTCGATTTCTCGCGCAAACGAAAGCTCCCGAAACGGGTCCACGAGAGCTCCGGTCCGCAAGTCACGTTTCACGCGGTAGTTACGCCCCGTCGTGCATACGGACTGCAAATTGTCGTGCCATCCGTGCACTCGCTAATAGTGTCTTACAGGCACTCTCAGCCGCGCCGTTAGTGCGCTCGTTCCCGCGCTCATTATTGCGGCTACGAACATTACGCCTCCGTGCGTCTGCAGCTTCACCCCCGCAACACGCGAGTGGTGAACATTACTATCAGTGCGCGTCTCAGCGTTAATTACTCGCGCCACAAGTGCACTCATACGTTATCGTGATCGTTCGCACGCTGAACATTCGCACATCACGTGCCTTCGCCACCGACGAACATATCCATGTCGCGTACCCCACTCTACCGGTGAACATCGCCGAATCACGTGCACGCCGTACATACTTGCCGCGCCTGAATTGTAACGGCTATTCGGCATAACTTTCTTCTGCTGTATATAATTACATTAAACGAGTGCTGTGCACGATGATTGTTTAAAAACAATGTCCTCTCATTTACGCACGCCTGATCCCTGTCGGGGTCGACCCGGCATCTTACGCTAATTGGCGAACCGGAGTTACGCCCGGCGACAGACATTCGCCAACAATATCCGATGGACATCCTATGGACATCTAGAATTCTGATTTACATTAAAAGGATAAAAACAATGAAATATATAAATGTTTTAAAGTAATATATTTATTTTAAAAATTATATAAAATATATAATTAACAATTGAAAGTATAAAGTATAAATTCGTAAATTGCACGTACAAATGGTAATGTTGATCGATTTGACGATATACACAAACATGTGTATATCGTTAATTCAAAATAAAGTTTATGCTATGATAGATTATAAGTTTTAAAAGAAGTATATATATAAATGGCTGCATTGGAGTAAGTAAATAGAAGCACGTCTGTCAAGCGCGCCAGCTTATTTCCGGATTTATCTGCCGTTTCATCGCCCTAGGGCGATTCTGGGTAAATATCTATAAAGGTCGAATCTCACCGATGACCTTGACCTTGACATAAGTTGTCAAGGTCACCCTCCTGAGTGACCTTCAGAAGATTTTAGCCGGCGGTCATTGTTTAATAAAAAGTTATAAACAAAAAAGTTAGGAAAATATAGCAGCTATTTTGAGTATTGGAAGTCCACGCATGTACTTTGAAGGCACACTATGTGTATAGTTTAACAATAGTGGAGCTCCCCGCAGGGGGGCGGAACCTACTGCCTCCACGCATACACTTTCCACTCGAAACGAGGTGCCACATGGGTTCGTGGCGCGCTTTACAAGCTCGTTTATATATATATATATATATATATATATATATATATATATATATATATATATACATGCTTGGAACGCGTGCTATTCAAAACAAGGATCAAGGAATTCGTGTTTATGTATAAGGTAGTACTCTGCCACATTGTTTTATTCAAATATTATACATGTAGATTTACGAATAAAATCATTAGGACATAAATTAATTACCTCCCGGCAAAAGTTGACCCAATCAACTGCTGTTTTTGATGAAATATTGAGCTCCTTTTCCAGAAATCTTTGTTGAGGGCTATTCTTTTTTTGGTAAAGCAGCGATTTCCCGCGAAATAAAGTATTCTCTGCTTTAACAAAGACTTCAATTTATCAACAATTTACTGCTTTAAATGTTGTGTTTTGGTAAAGCAGCGACTTTCTCGCAAAATAAAGTATTCTCGGCTTTAAAAAAAAAAATGTAATATTAGTCGTTTATGCCTCTCAATACTCAAAATAGCTGCTATATTTTCGAACCTTTTTTTGTTAATAACTTTTTAACGAATAACGACCGCCGGCTAAAACCTTCTGAAGGTCACTCAGGAGGGTGACCTTGACAACATATGTCAAGATCAAGGTCATCGGTGAGGTTCGACCTTTTATAGATATTTATCCGATTCTGTTACAGGTATTTTGCATGCGCAGTATTGCAAGTTTATTCGCAGATATAAGGAAGCAGTACAGAAATCGTAAGGGAGACGTTTTTGGAGATTCTGTGTTGCCGCGATAATTTTGGAGGCTTGGAAACAGGAGGGAAAGTGAACCAGAATTTGCCAAGGCACCAGCGGCCGGGTTCGCAAAACCATCAAAAAACGAACAACGACCCGGTAGTACTTCTGATATAGAGAGGCGAGAGACGCAATTTACGACCGTAAAGACGAATAGAGAGAGGGGAGCCACCCAGTGGTCAAAAACAAAGGAAAAAGAGTCACTAACGAAAATCACTACCGGATAGGAGGAGAGACAGAGAACCATTAATGAACAAAACAGGAGAAGGCCCTGAAAGGCAAAAGGTGCCAAAACGAAAAGGGAGGCCGACCCACGCAGAGCATTTTGGAAGGCAAAGGGCTAACAGTGCCGAATCGATAGTTGACTCGTTTAAGAGGAAGAGGGAAGAACAGGAAGACAGGATAAGAGCAGAGAAGAAACTCCTTGAAAAGTTTGAAAAAACAAGAGCGGTGAGCAGGTCACCCCCAACTAAGAGAGCAGAAAAAGCAGCAGAAGCAGAAAGGACGCAAGAGGAGAAGAGTGCAGAAAACGAAAAAGAGCTAGACATGGACAAAATAGATAAATTAACGGAAATTATATTAACAATTAAGAAAGATACAGAAGAGATAAAAAAAGAAAATAAGGTAATAAGACTAGAATTACAAGACTTAAGAGAAGAATGGAAAAAGAAACAAGAGGAGTGGGAGAGAGAAAAGGGGATAATGGAAAACAGATTGAAGGAACTGGAGATCAAAAAAGAACAAATAGAGGAGAAAATGACAAGAATGATACAACTGGAAAAGAAAGAGGAGGAGAGAGAGAGAGAGAGAGAGAGAGAGAGAGAGAGAGAGAGAGAGAGAGAGAGAGAGAGAGAGAGAGAGAGAGAGAGAAGAGAAGAAGGAACAATATTACGCTGAAAGAAGAGGATTTACCGAGAGAAGGGTCACGATACCCAAGGGAACGATAGAACATATAATGAGACACGAACTGCAGGTAGAGGTGGACGTGGAGGACGCGTACTGGATAAGAAGAGAGCAGCGAGGAAGAATGCTTATAGCGAAACTAAAAAACTGGCAACAGAAAAAAGAAGTACTGGCAAAGAAAAGTAAGCTGAAAGGAACTGTACATTGACAACGATTTAACAAAGAAGGAAAGAGATGTGCAAAAAGAGATAGCAGAAATTGCGAAAGTGAAAAGAGAGCGAGGAGACCAAGTGAAGATAGGCTACAGGAAACTAATGGTCAACGAAAAGACCTTCATATGGAGGGAAGAGGAAGGACTGAGAGAGTATTTTGCCAGAACAGGCAAAGCCCTTCAAACCCCAAACAGAGCGAGTAAATGCACAGAATAAAACAATAACGACCCGGCACAATATAAATGAATGCGAAGACAGTAAGGTAAAGCAAAAAGAGATTAAGGTAATGTTTTGAAATACGGCAGGAATTGCAAAAAAAGACGAAGAATTTTTGGGACGTATTTTACGTACGAGAATTCGATATAGTCAACTTCACGGAAACGTGGATAGAAGAGAAAGGATGGAAGAAAATGGAAGCCCTGATGCCAAAAGAATACAACTGGGAAACACAGCACGCAGTAAGAGACAAGAAGAAGGGCAGAGGAGCAGGAGGTATGATAACAGGTGTGAAGAAAACCATCAGGTTGGAAGAGATACAAAAAGAAACACAAGGAATAATTAGTTACAGCGTAGAAATTAACGGAGAAAAGTGGAAAATCATCTCAATCTACAATAGAGAAGGCAAGAGGAAAACACTAGAGAAACTGGAAGAAAAAATTGAAGAAGAAGGATGGAAGAAAATGATAGTTGGAGGTGACTTCAACGCTAGAACAGCAGAGAAAGGAAAGTTAGTATGGGATGGAGAAGACGAAGGAAGCAAGAGGTACTCGAAGGATAAAATAATGAATAGACAAGGAATCGATCTGTTGGAAAAAATAGAGAAGATGGGACTAGGTTTGCTAAACGGAAACAAGGAAGGCGACGATCAGGGGGAATGGACATTCACAGGAGCAAAAGGAAGTTCAGTAATAGACTATGCAATTTGCAATGCGGAAACATGGGAAGAAATAAGAAACTTCAGGATAGGAGAGAGGACAGAATCAGATCACCAGCCGTTAGAGATAGAACTGAAGGCGACGACGGAGGAGATAAGAAATAAGAATATACAAAGAAAATCTCGAGAGGAGGAAAACAGAAAAAGAAGAAATCCGAGAAGAATGGGAAGAATTAGCAGAAGAAATCCGAAAAGCAATAAACAAAAAGAAGGTCAGGAACAAAACGCAAAATATGGGAAAGAAACCTTGGTGGGACAAGGACTGCAGAATCAGCAAAACGAAACTGAATCGATCACTCAGACAAATGAAAAAGGGAAACATAGAGAGAACAGAATATATAGAAGAAAAACAAAGACACAACAAACTCTGCGAAATAAAAAAAAAAGAAGAAAAAGAAAGAGAGCAGAAAAAGATAATGGAAATAACCAATGAAACGGAAATTTGGAAGTACATAAAGAAGGAGAGAGGAGGAAGAGAGAAGCCGGATAACAGCATCGGAGAAGAGCAATGGAAAAGACACTTTATGGAATTATTAGCAGGAAGAGATACAAGAGAGGAAAACAAAGCACCAAAAGAGCAGCAAGAAGAAGTATTAGAAAGAAGTATAGAGGAAAGTACTGATGGTATAACGGAGGAGGAGGTAGACAGAGCAATAGCAAAATTAAAGAAGAAAAAACAGCGGGAGAAGACGGCATAAAAAATGAAGCCTGGCTACATGCGAACAAGGAAACGAAGGGAAAACTAAGAGAAATTTTACAATAAATATGGCAAGGAGGAGAGATACCAAGTGGATGGAAAGAGGGAAGAATATATCCAATACATAAAAAGAGCAGCAAAAAGGAAACAGGAAATTATCGAGGGATCTCACTTCTGGACACAGCATACAAAATATACGCGATAATTCTGAAAGGAAGGTTAAGAGAGGAAGCAAACCGGCTTAAAATATTACCGGAACACAAGCAGGATTCAGAAAAGGAAGAAGCTGCATAGATAACATATATGCATTGAAAACAGCAGCAGAAACGGTGTTAGCAAAAAAGAAGGGAAAGCTATAGGGGAGACCGGGGCTAAACCGTCCGTTTTTTTTCGGTGCCAATTCTTAACAACAAAATAAATAATTTTAGTTAAATGTGGTATACCACTGTAAAGAGTGAACCTTTAGCTACAAAATTTATATAGGAAATTTTTGTCTACGTCGCTTTGTTTAACGGTATAGAGCAAAAACGACAACGGTGGAAAAATTGAAATCTCAAAAATGCCGGGGTTGAACCGCCCCCCCCCCCCCCCCCCCCCGGGTAAATCCGTCACACTGCATTTTCAATACATATACGTACATCTAATCCTGAAAAATGATAGGATACATTATAATAATTGATTTTTAAGAGAAAAATATATAAATTTATTTAAAATTTTTATGCGAAACATTATTAAAAAATAATTGTTTTACCTATTCCATAAAACAATTTAGGCACGTGAATACAGATCCTGACAAGCGCACGCATGTGTTGTGTGCCCTACGCTCGCACGCAATGCACTGTTTCCCATATGCTCTATTTATTGTCAACTTCTCTGAGCACACGCAGCACGTATTATCCAAGTCTTCGTCAGAATCCGACCGCTGCTTCCTTGATTTTGATTTACGCCCACTGCTCGTCAAAGGCTGCGGTTCTGTTTGTGTGGCATTTTTTTTCAAGTCGTTCAACGTGGTTCTCCGGACATCGAATTGTTTTGCGGCTGCGTAAGCGCTCATTTTATCTTTTCTCACCGCAAGAACTGCCTTCTTGAGTTGCTCCTTGTCGACGGGAATCGTTTTGCGACGATACGTGCGTACCATTTCCCTCCTGTACAAACTGACGCACGTGCAAGGGAAGACAGAATCACGCTCGAGGGAAACCTAACCTGAAATCGCCGTGAGCTGAAGTGCGCCCGGCGTGCCACAGTGACGAGACTGACGGACTAGCCCCGGGTGCTTACTGACGGATTAGCCCCAAACACAAGTTTCAGGTTTAATCGCCCACGAAATATTAGACATCAACGATAATGAAAAAACTACACTGGATTCGTGTTCAGCATGCATTACTCTTTATAATCACGTACCTCGAGATTTGGAGAGCAAATATTATTGCAGATATTACAAAATTTCCACGCGCAGAAAATTTCACTTTCACCTTCCGAAAACACGTTTGCCCTCGTAAAAATCATAACACGGCAGGTAACCTGCCGAAACTCCGTTGGTCACATGGGTACCATAAGCAGCGTTTACAATGTTAATAGCGAGTTCGCACAATATACATATTCCGAGATATTTGATTAGACGTATTTACCCCGTAGACGTTTTAGCCCCGGTCTCCCCTACGTATTTTTTGCAGATGTAAAGGCGGCTTTCGACAAGGTAGATAGAGAATTGCTATGGAAAAATATGAAAAAACTTGCCTCCTCTCGTCCCTCCGAGTATGCTCCCCCCCCCCCCCCCCCCCCCCGGCCGTTCTGGCACCTCCACGCCGTCACACCCGGCAAGTCAGCCTCCTCGGCGCACCTCCGTCTTCTCTCCTCTCCTTTCTCTTCCTTCTTCTCCTGTCTTGGGCCTTACTCCTCTCTCTGCCCCTCCCTCCAAAATCACACCGTCATCCTAACCTGTTCCTTCCTGGCCTCCCTTTCTTCAGCGGATTCTTGACGTCCCTTCTCATTTTCTATTTCTTGCAAATGTGTTGCAAGGTACATTGCTATCTAAATATCTGATCAGAATACAAAGCATAAACAATACATAAGTTGATTACATCACAATGGCTAATTTCCACAAAGTGCACACACACATATGTATTTTTTTACAATTTATTACATATACTACGCAATACATACGTATATATACACAGATATATACGTTTTGTGAAATGCAGCTACTGTCAGTTATGAGAAATAATATAACAAACTTATTGCAGTGTTAAAAAAACCTATATGCACGTGATAAAAATAACATAATAATTGATTACATACTTAAAAACCAATGCCATTTATACATTATGAATAAACATTAAATATTTTTTTCTAAAAGCAAAAATAATACTATTGTTAGAATGTGAGATCTAAGTGTGCTTGTGCCTTAGGTCCTAGTGACTATCGATATATATTTTTAGTAACGCTGGATAGGCTAGTTTCTTTTTCGAGTTTACTATCTAATATAATGTACTACTCTATGTTCTTCTTCTCTCAATCCTCCTTCCGGTAGCTCTCGCGTGTGCACGCTAGTTTAGCCACTTTATTTTATATACATAACGCGGGCAGTGCCAAATAAATACTCTATACAAGTACTCTGCAATATTGTAGTTTTCGCCCTATAACCAACCATTCCTAACAGGTTATGGGCCCAGGAGCGTTTCATTGACTGCGCGTGTTGATCGAAAGAAAAACGGCTTCTCAAAAATGGCGTCCGCGAGTGGTTTCTCGAACATCGAAAAATTAACGGAGAATAACTACGAACTGTGGAAAGTACAAATGAAAAGTGTACTCGTGTATAACGATTTGTGGCAGTACGTTGACGGCACAGAGGTTAAGCCGCAAGAAAATGCACACGACTGGATAAGGAAGGATTCGAAGGCTCTAGCGCTAATTAATCTGAGCATTTCACACAGTCAACTGAATTACGTAAAGAAGGCTGAGACCGCAAAAGGAGCCTGGGATTGTCTCAAGGGAATCTTCGAATCCAAAGGGCCAGTAAGAAAGGCCACATTGTATAAGCAGTTGCTGAGGATGGAAAAGAAACCGAACGTGACGATAACGCAACATGTGAATGATTTCACGACCAAGGCAGGGCAGCTGGAAGAGGCAGGCATTGAAATTCCAGACGAATTATTATCCATAATGCTGCTAAATTCTCTACCGGAGGAATACGAAAATTTCAGCGTAGCCATGGAATCACGTGACGACATACCAACGCTCGAAGTTCTCAAGGCAAAGCTCAAAGAAGAAGAAGCGAGACAGAACGACCGAGATGCGAAAACGACCGACGGTGATAAGAAGAGCGACGCATTGTTGGCAAGAGGGAGCACCAATCGTGGAAAGCAGTCGCGTGTGAACTCGCGTGTGAATCCGAAAGATGGCAATGCGAAAGTAAATACACAGAAATTCGACGGAAAATGTTATAACTGTGATAAATTCGGACACCGAAGTCGTGATTGCCGTGTAAAGCCAAAGCAAAATAAATCAAACAATACGGACAATGCTCTAACCGCGATCACGTGTAATGCAGAACTCACTACGAAATCGGGAGTATGGTGCCTCGACAGCGGTGCGACCAGGCACATGTGTAATGATGAACAGAAATTCGAACTATTAATAGAGACGATCAATCGAAAGTGTATACAGCAGGAGAACATTTCGTTAAGTCAGTCGGATCAGGTAATATAAACTTACATTTAAGAGCAAATCGACGCGAGAATAATCGGTAAAAATACAAGACGCGTTATACGTACCGGAGCTACGAAATAATTTATTATCGGTGCCGAGCATTACAGATAAAGGACATTTAGTAATATTTGAAAGAAATCGCGCGCTCATAAAACGGAAAGACGGTTCAACGATCCTGACAGCTACGAAACGGAATCAACTGTACGTCGTCGATGAGAAGATAGATCAAGCAATGTTGGCGAAAAATGACCAGGATAGAATACTGAGATGGCATCAAAGGTATGGACACGTAAACATCAATGACCTCAAGAAGATAAAAGCGGAAGGGATGGTGGATGGTATGAACTTTGTAATTAACCTAGATCAACTTAACTGTGAAGTATGCGCAAAATGTAAGGTACACACTCTGCCATTTAAAAGTTCCACATATCGCGATAAGGACGTGTTGGGATTAGTCCATTCGGATATATGCGGTCCGATAAATACCGAATCTCTTGGTGGTGCTAAATATTTTGTAACCTTTACAGACGATCGCACGCGTTATACAGAAACTACGATGTTGCGTAAACGATCTGACGTTCTGAAGCATTCAAAAACTACAAGCTGAAGGCCGAAAAGCAAACGGGTCAACAAATCAAGAAGTTACGAACGGACAACGGAAGGGAATATCTTTCGAACGAGTTCAAGAGTTTTCTGAAAAATGAAGGAATTACGCACCAGCTGAGCGTCGAATACACACCACAACAAAACGGAGTTGCGGAACGCAAAAACCGCACACTTGTTGAGATGGCGAGATGTATAATGTTACAAGGTAATCTCCCTCAATCACTATGGGCAGAAGCTGTCAATGCAGCAACGTATATTCGAAATAGATGTCCGACGAGGACATTGGATGGAAAAACGCCTTTTGAAGCATGGTCGAAACGCAAACCTTACGTTGGTTTCTTTAGAATTATTGGATCCAGAGTGATTGTACTGAATAAGGCGCAAAGAAGAGGAAAGTTTCAACCGAAAGGTGATGAATACGTCTTAGTTGGATACTCTGAAGAGTCTAAAGCGTATCGACTTTGGAAACCCGGAACAAGAACCGTAATCAAGGCACGGGACGTAAGGTTCTTTGAGAAACAAGACTTAATCAACACATCAACGAAAGATCTTTTGGTTACGCCAGATGATACGGAAGCAAGTGCGACTGATAATTCGAGTAACATTCTATTGGAACAATCAGATTCTCAAGATGAGGAACATCAAGAAGACGAAGAAGAGGACAGAGATTCAAACCCAGAAGAATCTACAACTGAAGTTAGGTTACAAGATACATCTAACGAAGATGGTGAAGTTCGTCGTGGAAGAGGACGTCCAAAATTACTGAAGACAGGTCAGCCAGGTAGACCGAAGAAAATATATCAAACACGCAACACGAAGACTCCAGATCCTGAATCTGTTCCAGACGCATTAAGCCGTGATGACAATGAAGCATGACTGACCGCCATGGATAGTGAGTATAAAAGCTTAATAGAAAATAAGACTTGGATCTTAGTACCTAGGCCAAAGAATAAAAAAGTCCTATCAAATCGTTGGGTCTTTAAAACTAAATTTAATCAAAAAGGCGAAGTCGAAAAGTTTAAGGCTAGGTTGGTTGTACGAGGACATACACAGCGAGAAGGAGTGGACTACGAAGAAACATTCGCGCCGGTTTCGAGGTACGAAACCATCAGAACACTTCTTGCCGCATCTGTGGACGAGGAAATGCATGTCCATCAAATGGACGTTGTATCGGCTTATGTCCAGGGCAAGCTGTCAGACGAGGTGTATATGGAGCAACCCGAAATGTATGTACAAAAGGGCGAAGAATCGAAGGTCTGTAAGTTACTTAAACCTTTATATGGCTTAAAACAGTCGGGTCGAGAATGGTACGATACGTTTGATAAATATGTAACAAATAATGGAGGCGAGCGTACAACGGCTGATCCATGCATGTACGTATTCGGTAAAGGAGAGGATCGAGTCATTCTGTTAATTTACGTCGATGATATAATATTAGTCTCGAAGAAAATCAAAAGATTGGAGTTTGTGAAATCCAAATTGAAGTCAGCATTTAAAATGGTGGATCTTGGACCGATACACGATATCCTCGGTATAAGTGTCGAACGACAAGGTTTAACCGGAAATATTTATCTTTCTCAGAAAAAATATATTGAGGAACTGATAGCAAAATTTAATATGGAGGATGCAAAGACGGTATCGACGCCGATAGAGTCAAGCACAAGAATTACAAAGGAAATGAATCCGAGATCCGAAGATGAACGAGAAGAAATGAAGAACCGACCATATAGGGAGCTAGTTGGCGGGCTCATCTATTTAGCAAACGCAACACGCCCAGACATAGCGTTTGCAGCTAGCACTTTGAGCCGATTTTGTACCGATCCAGGAGAACTACATTGGAGTTTGGCAAAGCGGGTATTAAGGTACCTGAAGGGAACGTCACACTATAGTATCAAGTACATTAAAGACCAAAATGCTCTCAAAGCCTATACTGATTCGGATTGGGCAGGAGACACTGATGACAGGAAGTCATGTACAGGAAATATCATCATATTAGCTAACGGTCCAGTTAGTTGGAAGTCGAAGAACAGGCATCGGTGACTCTTTCAACGATGGAGGCGGAGTATGCTGCGCTTGCTGAAATATCGCGTGAAATAGTATATGTAAAAAGACTCTTAACGTACATGGGTTTCGAGAAGTTTGTGAAAGACTCAATTAACGTATATTGTGATAATCAGAGTGCAATCGAGTTATCGAAAAATGCGGTATTTCATAAACGAAGCAAACATATAGATATTAGCTTCCATTTCACTAGAGAACTCGTAGAAAAGAAAGTGATAAAAATTCAATATCTAAGAACAGAGTCAATGATTGCCGATATTTTAACCAAATCTTTGTCGAAAGATAAACATTTCAAATGTGTTTCTATGTTACAACTAGACTGAGAGTAGGAGATATGTAATTGCACACCACACATCGATAGAGGGGGTGTTAGAATGTGAGATCTAAGTGTGCTTGTGCCTTAGGTCCTAGTGACTATCGATATATATTTTTAGTAACGCTGGATAGAGGGCTAGTTTCTTTTTCGAGTTTACTATCTAATATAATGTACTACTCTATGTTCTTCTCTCAATCCTCCTTCCGGTAGCTCTCGCGTGTGCACGCTAGTTTAGCCACTTTATTTTATATATACATAACGCGGGCAGTGCCAAATAAATACTCTATACAAGTACTCTGCAATATTGTAGTTTTCGCCCTATAACCAACCATTCCTAACAATAATGAAATATGAACTTCAACTCGACATAATTGAAAAAATTCTCTTATATGATGGTTGCGACTATATATATCTATATATATACAGATAGATCTATATTTATATATAGATCTATATATAGTTTCCTAGCTTTTCGGCCCACGCACTAGCTCTGAGGCCCGCGCGAAGCGCGGGCCGATAAGCTAGTACGATATACAATTTGTTGCTGGACGGAAGCAATTACGTAGAAATGCCATACCATGTCACTTCTGTGTATGTCCGTATGATAAGAAGGCTAATACACGGGAAAAAAAAATTTACTTGTTGCAAGTAAATACATTTTCTTGAAATATAATTACTAAATTGAAAGAAATAATAACTTCCAACAATAAATTTTTTTTTTTTGGTTCAATAAAATATTATCTCCGAAACAAATAATTTGTCAATGAAGAGAATATTTTATTGAAACAAAAACCCAATTATTTGTCAGTAGAAAATCATTTGATTAAAATTAATAAATGTAATTACTTGAACATAACAGTCGTTAATAAGTAACAAATTTTTGGGAATTTATGACATAAATACTAGAAATAATTCATTGATTACATGTATCAATTAATACATATACAAACAATTATTTCTTGCCGCAAGTACAAATTTATTCTCCCAACCAAATAATATATTATTTGGTTACAATAAATGTGATAAGCGTTTTCACCGCTAAGCGGCTGCTAAACTCGTAAGTCAAATTCGACCAGAAATCGTATGTAAGACCCCACGGCGAAAGCGTCTATCACTCGCAGTTGTACACATCATTGGAATCCATCACACCGGTCACTCGAATGATGGAGATATGACAATTATTTATTATATATTTATTTATGTATGTGGCAGTCAACCGACTACCATATATATAAATAAATAATAAATAAATAAATGTTTAAGACATTTTTTGTGAAACATTGATATTGTTTAAATGAAACAATAGTATCATTAAAGCGATAATAAAATTTATTAAATCCAAAGAAACCGTTCTCTCTGTGCAGCAGCAATAGGCCAGTGAGGCCAGTCAAATTAGACAAAAAAAAGGCTTTTGCTCGAAAGTCATGCGAACTTTTTTATTCCTTTTCAGGCGTGTTGGGGGTGTTTAGAAGAGCTTATTTTTGAGTTGTCGTATCATGAGACCTAGAGCTTTTAGAGGGGGGGAAGGAAAACCGAAATTTTTGCGGTTTTTTGCATTTATCTCGTTTCGATTAATAGATAGCACTTTTTCGCTCGTGAGAAAGTTGTAGGGCTTGAAAAAACGAAGAAAATGAGCGGTGACTCGTTCCGATTCGTCAAAAATTGAGCCCAGGGGAGCCTCCGGAAGTCGCGCGTGTCGAGCCGAGCGTGATCGGCACGAAATAGTCATTTTAATTTAAGAAATTGTTCAGTTACATTAATTATTGAGTACTTAAATGTTTAATTGTAAATAAATATATTCATAATGTAGTAATAACAAGGAACTAATTCGAAAAAATGTAGTGTTAATTGTTATTATATTAATAATTATTTTTCGTAATATTCCATTGAAAATCTCAATGCATACTATTTTCTGTCGGCATTACATTAATGATAGAAAAATTTTCAAGTATTAATTGTTAAATATGACACATTTGTATTAAATATTAAATACTACATATGAAATATTATAGAAATTGACATTAATTTTTTTTGATTTATTTATTGCATATATCAATAATAATTAAAATATTGTTTTTCCACAATATAAATATTATTATATTTAATATAATCGAACAATTTCTTAAATTAAAATGGCTATTTCGTGCCGATCACATGACTTTCGGGCTCTCTACTGTATGCAATTTTCAATGAATTTCGATGTAATGTGCGGCTAATGGAAGGTATTTTCATCCTCTACAAGTTTCACAGTAGTCATTTTTCGATTGCATTTATCAGAAAAGAGACCAGAAGCGAAAAACGCGTCGAGTTCCGAACGCTCGGCTCGACACGCGCGACTTCCGGAGGCTCCCCTGGGCTTAATTTTTGACGAATCGGAACGAGTCACCGCTCATTTTCTTCGTTTTTTCAAGCCCTACAACTTTCTCAAGAGCGAAAAAGTGCTATCTATTAATCGAAACGAGATAAACGCAAAAAACCGCGAAAATTTTGGTTCTCCCTCCCCCCCCCCTCAAAAAGCTCTGGGTCTCATGATACGACAACTCAAAAATAAGCTTTTCTAAACACCCCCAACACGCCTAAAAAGGAATAAAAAAGTTCGCATCACTTTCGACCTCAAATGTCTAATTTGACTGGCCTACAAATATATTTTTATTGCAAGGAAATATTGTAACCGTGCAAGATTCTGTTTCTTAGTTGCAAGCAAATTCATTTCTTCTCGAAGTAAAAATATATTTATTTCAAGAAATTATTGGTACCGCGCAAGAATCTGTGTATTTGTTGCAAGGAAATTAATTTCTTACAGCAGCAAATATATTTTTGTTGCAAGAAAATATTGTAATCGTGCAAGATTCTGTTTCTTAGTTGCAAGCAAATTAATTTCTTGTTGAAGTAAAAATGTATTTATTTCAAGAAAATATTGTAACCGCGCAAGAATCTGTTTATTTGTTGCAAGCAAATTAATTTCTTATCGAAGTAAAAATGTATTTATTTTAAGAAAATATTGTTACCGTACAAGAATCGATATTTTCAATGCAAAAAAATTTGCCATTGCCTCAAAAATACGGTTACTACTTGTGAGAAATATTTCCTTTGTTTCAAGAAATATAAATATTCTCCGCAGAAAACAATTTCTTATTTTGATGTAATTTTCATTTCTTTTCATTACATATAATTTTTATTTAAAGACATAATTCTTTCGTTCCAGAAAATATTTACTAGCAACAAGAAAATTGTTTCTATGAAAGAAGTAAATTCCTGCTAGGGACTATTGGAGTAATTTTTTTCTTTAAAGCAATGAAATTTCACTTGAAACAAGTAAATTTTTTTTCCGTGTAGAAAAAATCAACTAAGAAAGAAATCTTGCTCCATAGAAATCAGACTTCTCAATAATGGACAGTGATCAGTATGCGTATTTCTTTCATTATTTAGCAAGCCTAATTTTTTCTTTGCGTCACTAGATACTTTCTTTACAAAATTCTCCTCATTCTCCTTCCCAGTGTGAGCAAAATAATTGTGTTCAAACACATAAGTGCGTGGCAAAGTATTATTAGAGCGGAGCTGCAGAAGTAAAAGTTTCTTTGCTGGACTTTCCAGTTTCCGAATAATACGTATGGTCTGCAGTTCCAAGTAGCTTCATGGATTTCTCTTGGTTTCTTAGTTGATTTTTTCTATTTGCCTCCTTATCATACGGGCACATACAGAAGTGACACGGTATGGCATTTTGACATAATTGTTTCCGTCCAGCAACAAACTCTACATCGATTGAATTGAAATGAACCTGAAATATAAAAATATATTACAGATTGAGAAATAGGACAAATGTAGATTAGAAACATTAGTTATTAAAAGTTCTATTACAGCTGAAAATAAACTAATAGAAATTAATTCCTATCACTCACCTCACAAATTCTTTGAGAAGCTGTGGGTCGCCAATCGGAGCTCCTTCCAAGCTATTATCCATTTTTTCCGAACGTCTTCGTTAGATGGAAAATTAAATACTGCGTAACCCTTGTTACCATTGTTAGTACAGCAATTTGCAGCACAATTGGTTGGCACAGCGAGGCTAAATTCTATGCAAAAAATATGCAACAATTAATATGAATAATATTATAGCACTTTCCAAAACCACACAATAAATATTCTCAACAATTTGCAGTGAAAATTATTCCAACACAAAAAAGTAACTCCGAGACGAAAAGTTATTACCATCTATACAAACTTCTTCTTTATAACGTTATAAGAGAAAATATTTGTTTACTTTGATGTACAATTAAATAATGCAATTGATCAAATTAATTCTACAAAATGCACAACAACACAACAGGACGCTGGAAAGGATTAATAGCGACATTTTCTCATGAGAAAACCCGCACGAGCTGATCAAAGTTTCCGCACGCACTCGTAGCTCTCGACACGGCTGAGATTTTTCAGACAAATGAGATCGTTCGGTTCCTATTCTTCGTTCTTTCTTTCGTAAACCCGCGTAATTTTTAGCTGGGCCTCGCCTTCCTCGTAGAACGCGGTCCACGTACCCGTTACTCGTAACTGGTTGACGGTCATCTCTCTCTTCCTATATGCCGGTCAGTCGAAAAAAAAAAAAATGATATAGATGCGTTGAAAAATAACAGCTATCTTCACGAATACTAGTCGTCACAGAACACATAGGAAGATAAGAGAAACAATTTTTCAAAAGTAAGGACAAGAAAGTAGTAATTGCGCTTCTCATAAAATATTCTGCTTTGCAAATAAAATATAGATTTATATATTTTCTGTAATCACATATTTTTAAATTTTATGATAACAAAATTTTATGTTATATTATATTATTATAATTATACATATATTACTGATAATGATGAGAATATTACTATAAAATTTTCTTTTTATATAGTAAAAGTTTATATAATATAATATACAATTTTACTATAATCTGTTCTCTAAGAAAAAATTAGAAATTACTTGATAAGAATTTATTTTCTTCAGTTAATGGGTTTAAATTTTGCTATTAATTTGATTGTTACGTAACGTTCACCATTGCGGACAAAAATATTTATTGTCCGTCACAATCTATGTCAATTTTAAACTAGAATTGGGACATATGTGTTGAATTGAAAAATGTGGGTTGAAACAAGGCGGATTAGCTAGAAAATCGAGAGAATTATTTTGCGTGGATTATCATGCTAAATCATTCTTATCTAAAGACTGATATGTCTGTAAAGTTGGCATATCATTTTCCAGCAGATCAAAAATAAAAGGGAGTTCTTGTCGCATGCAGTCGAGTTCTATAGTTCCTGATACTTTTTAGTAATAGTTCTGGTGATTTTACCCAAAAAACACTTGATCGAAAAAATGATCTGCTAACTTCCCGTAGCAGATCATTTTCTAGCAGATCAAAAATAAAAGAGAGTTCTTGTCGCATGCAGTCGAGTTCTATAGTTCTTGATACTTTTTAGTAATAGTTCTGGTGATTTTACCCAAAAAACAGTCGATTGAAAAAATTATCTGCTAGTTTTCCGTAGCATAGAGTGAGATGTCGAAGAAATCTCGGAGTTCCAGTTTATCTAAAATATTTTTCAAATAGTTCTGAGCATACTGAAGCATTTTCTAAAAAGTTCCCGACACTAGCAATGTTGCATGATTGTTTAAAAAATTAATACCGCTCGAAAACCGAGTATTTAGAGAGAAAAAGTGATATGCTGTACGAAATGTCGCAGTTCCGGTTTATCTAAAATATTTTTCGAATAGTTCTGAGCATACTGAAGCATTTTCTAAAGAGTTCCCGACACTAGCAATGCTGTATGATTGTTTAAAAAATTAATACCGCTCGAAAACCGAGTATTTAGAGAGAAAGGGTGATATGCTGTACGAAATGTTGCAGTTCCGGTTTATCTAAAATATTTTTCGAATAGTTCTGAGCATACTGAAGCATTTTCTAAAGAGTTCCCGACACTAGCAATGCTGTATGATTGTTTAAAAAATTAATATCGCTCGAAAACCGAGTATTTAGAGAGAAAGGGTGATATGCTGTACGAAATGTCGCAGTTCCGGTTTATCTAAAATATTTTTCGAATAGTTCTAAACATACTGAAACATTTTCTAAAGAGTTCCCGACATTAGCAATGTTGCATGATTGTTTAAAAAATTAATACCGCTCGAAAACCGAGTATTTAGAGAGAAAAAGTGATATGCTGTACGAAATGTCGCAGTTCCGGTTCATCTAAAATATTTTTCGAATAGTTCTGAGCATACTGAAGCATTTTCTAAAGAGTTCCCGACACTAGCAATGTTGTATGATTTTTAAATAAATTAATACCGCCCGAGAGCCGAGTATTTAGAGATAATATGGTGATATGCTGTACGAAATGACGCAATTCCGGTTTATCTAAAATTTTTTTCGAATAGTTCTGAACATACTGAAACATTTTCTACAGCATATCACCCTATTCTCTCTAAATACTCGCTTTTCGGGCGGTATTAATTTATTAAAAAATCATACAACATTGCTAGTGTCGGGAACTCTTTAGAAAATGCTTCGGCATGCTAAGAACTATTCGAAAAATATTTTAGATAAACCGGAACTGCGACCTTTCGTACAGCATATCACTCTTTTCTCTCTATTTACTCGGTTTTCGAGAGGTATTAATTTTTTAAACAATCATACGACATTGCTAGTGTCGGGAATTCTTTAGAAAATGTTTCAGTATGTTCAGAACTATTCGAAAAATATTTTAGATAAACCGGAACTGCGACATTTTGTACAGCATATCACCCTATTCTCTCTAAATATTCGATTTTCGAGCGGTGTTAATATTTAAACAATCATACAACATTGCTAGTGTCGGGAACTCTTTAGAAAATGCTTCGGCATGCTAAGAACTATTCGAAAAGTGTTTTAGATAAACCGGAACTGCGACCTTTCGTCGGCATCTCGTTCTATGCTACGGAAATTTTTTCAATGGACTTTTTATGGCAAAATCACCAGAACTATCGTTAAAAAGTATCAGGAACTATAGAACTCGACTGCATGCGACGAGAACTCTCTTTTATTTTTGATCTGCTGGAAAATGATCTGCTACGGGAAGTTAGCAGATCATTTTTTCGGTCGACTGTTTTTTGGGTAAAATCACTAGAACTATTATTAAAAAGTATCAGGAACTATAGAACTCGACTGCATGCGACAAGAACTCCCTTTTATTTTTGATCTGCTGGAAAATGATATGCTAACTTCACAGACATAAGACTGATGAGGAAAAAATAAGAGTGAACACGAGCATAGTAGGTAGAGCATACGGTCACGCGCCGTTTACATTTACTCACATAACAAACGTAAATTAATTCAAATTAACAAACTTAACAAGCAAACTCATAACCATTATAACCAATTTAAAATAATTAAATCTTGATAAAAATAAAGAAGATTTTCCGGAAGGTTTCAGTAAAAAAGAACTGCTGAGATTATATCTTTTACAATTTTATAAGACACAAAATTGTTTTATAATTTTGCGCTGTTACAAGCGACGTATCTTTCCTCTCAAATTTTCAAAAGTGTACTATATTCATCAAAAGTTAATATATTAACTTGAGAACTTGAGCGTTCTCCATTATTCGGTTTTCAAGATTAGAAATTAGTATTTTTATATTCAATCATTAACACATCCGAAATTCTTTGTAGAAGTGATATTTACAATGGAGTTTAAAGTATAAACATATGTCTCTTAATTATTTGTCGCGAATGTATTAAATGTTATCGTGATAGCAATTGAGCCTCAGACAATAGATCGCGTGTCACTAACGATCTTGTCTCGTATGTTATACCATGAAACGTTCAACATTGCATTAAATCTCTCTGACTCAGCAATATATTACGCAATTTTCGTGTATTTTGTGAGAGAGACACCTGTTTTAGATTTATAACTCTTTGTACCTTTAGGTTCGTAATTTTCATCTTGCGCGAGGCATTTCCCCTCTTCCACGGAAACAAGAAAAAAAAGGTTGGTAATTTTCTGTTTACAGAAACTCAGTCAACTCAATAGTAATTTACTTTAGTTTACAATTAAAATTCTAAAGATTTGCGCAAAACATATTTACAGACCTTATTTGTACATATGTATATTGTACACAGTTTATTAAAACAATCAGTATCTGTTTTATAAACAATATGTCTTAGAAAATTGTATTTAAAAAAATAATCATGTCTCCTTTCTTACTTCCTAATTCCATTTGCTTTACATATTTAGGATGACAGAATTCTATATATTTACTTTCTTATAATTCAAGTTTAAAGTCGAAATTAAAATATTCTTATCAAATTGCAAAGAATTATCAGTTTCTCTTCGGCCGATATAAAAAACAATTTATTAAAATAATTAATAATATACAAAATTTTTGGTGAGTCAGGCCAACAATAGATGTGACCTGAGAATTGTTAGGATCATTACGAACTTCGTGAAATTCACACTGGCCCGCGATCCCACGCCAGTCGCCATGTATTTCCCTGCAAAAGAAATTCTGATTAATTTACTATTACACTTTATAATAAATATAATTATTAAATGGTAATATGTATAAAATCATATCAAGAGACACGGTAGTGTCTCGCGCCAAGTACGCGCGGAGCGAGACGCACCGTGACTCTTTTACGCGAACGCACGAGTTGCGAGTACTCGAGATTTTGAGATCTCAATAACGAGTGAACGGATCAAGTTCTAAGTAGGCTTGATCGATAGCTTGGGTCGATTTACGAATAAAAGTGTTTTTATTTTTCCGCTACGTGCCCTATGAGCGGAGATATTACGATGCAAAGTTCGAAATGGTAAATTTCACAATTAAGATACGTCGTCGTCGCCGTACGGTTGATTTTTTCCTCGATAGATGGCATTTGAGAACATGTCGAGCGTTCCCCCGGGACTCCTGTCGCATTCTTCCCTAAATTATGTTTAATGTTTCTTTATTCAATCAAAAATTCTAGTACTAATGTTTAAATTTTAATGTTTAAATTTCAAAGTCTAGCAGTGCCAAGTTTTTTTACAAGAAAAATTTATTTATTTTGTTTTAATTATAAATATATTTTTATTTTGCACTGTTACTTCTTTAATTCTTTGTAAAATCATTCTTTGTAATATTAAAAATTTGTTAAAGAGAATTATAAGCTATTACCACTTGGGTTGGAATAGGAAGACCCTTGAATAGGAACACAAAGATACCACTTTTGGGTTTTATTTTTTTAAAGTAGTTGCACAACAGTTACTTGCGAATATGTATATTGTATATTGCTTTCAAAGCAATATACATATTCTCTTTGTAATTGGCGCAATTTAATTTAAAGATTTCATATCTTTTTTTTGAAATACATGTCACTTGAGTTAAGTTAGGTAATATAATTTTGTGAAGGAGAAATTAAAGTTTTCACATCTTTTTTTGAAATACATGTCACTTGAGTTAAGTTAGGTAATATAATTTTGTGAAGAAGAAATAAAGCTACCACTTAGGTTGGATTTTTGAATTTACAAAATACATTGCGTGTAATTGGCGCCTTTTTTTATCTTCTTTGAACAAGGTAATTTTGTACTGTTCACTTTTACCTAACTGTTATTAATTTTTACGTAATTAGTAATTTTTTGACTAATTACTAATTTGCTCATTCAATAAAACTTTAAGTAAATATGTATGTAGTATTACGGCACTCTTTCCAATTTCTTTTCAAATTTTATGTATTTTGGGTAGTAAAAAATATTCTCAAAAGGAAAATTGTCGTTTCGTTTGTTTATAATTAATACTTAAAATATAACGATATCAGTAAGCAAAGAAATAATAATTTATGGATATATATTTCATTTCTTACTATTAGATCATATGTTATTTACAACTTCATTCAATTATATATTTTAAAATTATTAATCTTTGTTAAAGCAGAGAATAATAGAAAGCATAAATACAGAGTATTCTCTGCTTTAACCAAAAGAACAAACTGTTTTCTGCTTAAATTGTGATTCTTTATATTTTTATCCTAAAACATTTTTCGAATGGGCCATGTATTCACATTACCAATTATATCTTGAATTGCAAACAAGGACTATTATTAATCTCAAAATCTCGGGTACTTGCAACTTGTATGTTCGCGTAAAAGAGTCACGGCGGTTTTGCACTGCGCGTGTACTTGGCGCGAGATATTACAGTGTCTCTTGATTTGTTCTACTGAATATGATATATCAATCAGATACTATATTGAAATTTAAATAACATAGTATAATAAGTCTATTTCATATATTTTCCAACCTATCGTGATAAATTATCAAAATGACATAATACATGTACATATTTTAGATTTAGATAGAGGAAGATTGAAAAGTTGTGTCTTATTGTAGTTGTTTGAGTATCGTAGTGTCGTACATGTATTTCACCGTTCTTTATTCTTCGCGGAATTGATGCAAAACAGACCAACTAATATAATTAAAGGTCAGGCTCGTATGTATCAACAATATGAAAGGTTAACGGCCAATAACGAGCATGGAAGTTGTTAAAATTAAAGATTTATTGTTACAAACAATTAATTAATTAGGGACGTTTCGGCAACACAGTGCCTTCTTCAGCCAAAATTAAATAAAGAATAATAACATTATATGTACGAATCGTCAAGAATTACAACATTTCCACATCCAAGAAGTATAATAAGGATATCATAAAAATACTAAACAAAATGTCCCTAATTAATTAATTGTTTGTAACAATAAATCTTTCATAGTATTACCCCTTACGGAAAGAAACTACAGCCAGTAAATATTACACTTATGTAGTTACTACAGGACCCCCTGTAGTTATCACAGAAAGGAACACAATAATCTGTAGTTATTACACGCTGTAATTACTTTAGTGCGTGAAATCCCTGTAATATGGAATACACGTCTAATCATGAAGTGTGAAATCCACTACACGTGTAATCCACTATATGTGTAATATACTACACGTGGGGTAAGTGACTTGTGTAGTAGACTACAAGTGTAATCCATTATATGTGTAATATACTACACGTATGGTAAGTGACTTGTGTAGTAGACCACACATGTAATCTACAAAATGTGTTCATTATTTATTAGGGATGCCATAAGAAAGGTTTTCTTATTTTTGTCTAATGAGGCCCTTGTAAGGATTTGATAAGAATGTTTTAACTTTATAAATATACTTTTTTCATAAATATATTTACGAACACAAAATTTCATAATGAGCCGACGGTTTCTGACATTCACCCGACATTAAGAAATATTATATCATATATCTAATTCAAAATTTTATTACTCTTTTTAAACTGAATTTGTTTCTTAAGATGATTTTTGAAAAATTATATATTTGCGCTGGTTATGACATATGTAGACTATATATGACACTTACATCAAATTAAGAAGTAGTCTACCACGTAAGGCAGTTGGCTCACGATCCAGAGGTCCCGAGGTCCCGAGTTCGAATCCCACCAAGGTAAGTGTGTTTTTCAAATACGAGAAAATATTTATAATCATAGACTGCATCTTAAGAAACAAATTTAGTTATAAAATAGTAATAAAATTTCGAAAAAAATAATTTTTTTTTATGCCGGGTGAATATCGGAAATCAGTGTCCTCTAGTATTAAGAGGACTACAATCTTTTGGGAGTTACAGGCTATTTTCCTGTAATATTTTCCTGTAATCCGAGCGTATAGTACGAAAATATTACAGCATATTACAATACTTCAGTCTGTAATTTCGTGTAATACTTTTATGTAGTTCCTGTAATATAATTTTCTGTAATCCGCTGTAGTTTCTTTCCGTAAGGGTAAGAAATATATTTTTTAATATTTCTCGACATTTCGTAATTCCGATATCAAGAGACACGGTAGTGTCTCGCGCCAAGTACACGCGAAGCGAGACGCACCGTGACTCTTTTACGCGACGCGACGAGTTGCGAGTACCCGAGATTTTGAGATCTCAATAACAAGTGTTCCATATTACATTAAGTTGTAAAAAGAATCTACTAAAATAGTCAACGCGGGACCTATGTTTATGTACTAAGGTCGGGTTCTGCAACGATATTACAACTACATCACCTGGAAGTAAGTAATGAGTTGACTATTGTGCAGATATTAGTTAACAAACAAATAAAGATGTAGGAATCTGGAAAATAAAATTTAGGAAATACAAACAACACCAAGTTATTTTAAGGAAGAAATTGAGTAATATTTACCAGCAATATATATCTTTGTAACACTTACATTGACATTTCAAGCTGAGCAATCGGTACTTCTTTAAGAAATGAAACGTAACTCAAGACAGCACGGATTAGAATGTGGAGTGTGTTATAACATATTGTACTGGAAAGGGTCAAACTGCACCTGCGCAGTCCATTGTTGTCCAAGGGCCCTCACATAATATTATCTTATGGGAAATGAACATCTGTTGCATCATTGCCATAATCAAATCGATCGATTCTTCACCCCTTCTGAAATAAAGTGTGAATTGCCAAGTGTTTCGATCTCTCACGTATGATATTTCGTTATTTTTGCATTTTATTTAATTAAATTTGCCAATGTCCCAAGTAGCAAAATAATATTTTTTAAACGTTTTTAAAAACATTTTTAGTAATGAAAAAAAAATTGTTTAAACGTTTAAATTAATGGGATAGATCCTTTTTTTCTTATTAAAAAAATATTTATTTTAATATTGTAAAAAATATTTTTTTAACATTAAAAAAAGTGTTTTTAATATTAAATGAACGTTATTAGTTAACATTAAATTAATGTTTTATCAACATTATATAAATGTTTTGTTAACATTAAATATACATTTTTTTTAATTGAATAAATAATTTATTAATATTAAATATATGAAACCAAATCGAATATATCGAACCAAATCGTGGTCGTATTGTCTTGGCGATTATAATGGCCAGTAGAGTCGATTAATATTTCCATTGTTGTTTATTACTTGACTGGCAAAGTAAAGTGATTTATTCTGTTTAAATATATGATTTATTAACATTTAAAAAAATATTTTTTTACAGTAAATATACAGCTTTTTGTAGCATACAATTAAGAAACTTAGGCAAACAATCAGATTCTAATAAAATATCCTTCCCGTGATACAACATTCGGTAGAAGTCATGAATAGTTTAGTGGTATTAGATAACAATCTGTACTTCAATATGTCTCAATGAGAGGTATAAACTCTACTAATGCCATATAACTGCAAATATAAAAATACTGTAGATGACTGGTTAAGAACATCAGGAACCGAACTGACTACACTATAAATCCAAGTGTGTTACTTCTACACACATAAACGTTTAAAAATGATACATTTGACTGAAGCTCGTTTTACATGTTTTGTTGCGTGTTAAATTAACACATTTTAATCGTATTAATACATTCAACCGTGTTAAACGACGTTATTTAAAACAGCAAAAAATGTGTAAGAAGAGTTTCAGTTAAAATAACACACTTGGATTTGCTGTGTACTTAATTCGGTAATTCTTTACAATAGAACCTTTTCCGAATTTTGATATTTTCTTGCGGCTCTCTTGGTAAAAACCTTTGTTGTGACTCCGACAGTGATAATCAATCGGGGGAGCCCGAAAAATATGTACTCTACCTATTTTTTTTACCAATTTCTTTTCCTATTTTTATACCTATTTTTTCCGATGTACCGGACCACACACACACACACAACGCGCGCGCGCGGGAAGGGGGGTGCAAGTGACTAATATATAACCATTTCCACGCGTGGTAAGTTATAAACCCATGTGGCACCCCGTTTCGCGTGGAAAGTGTATGCGTGGAGGCAGTAGGTTCCGCCCCCTGCGGGGGGCTCCACTATTGTTAAACTAGATACATAGTGTGCCTTCAAAGTACATGCATCGAGTTTTCACGCGTGAAAAGTTGTAAACCCATGTGGTATTTCGTTTCATATCGACAATATATATCAAGGTCGTTGAAATCGGTCGCCCTTAATCTAAAGTTTTACCAACTTTAACACTGTATATCTCGAAAACCAGAGCAGTTAGCCCTGTAAGACATATGTAATTTTTTGTTCAGCATTAAAAGTACTACTAGAAACCATCGCCAAATTAAGGCACCAGGGTTATCGGAATCTAACCATATCGCGTATAGAACAATGTTTTCTTTCTTTTGAAGGATTCTCCGAATCGACAATATCTAGATTTAAAGTAATGTTCTTCTTTTTGATAGTAGTCAGCGTGATTTGCGCGAGTCTGAATTTTTTTCGGGTATATATCGCCTTCTTTTAATAATATATTTAATAACAGTTACGAGACCAATTATTATCAAATTTCCATCAAGAATTCTAATTCATTATTATTTTGTTTAACGTTATTAATTTAGTTTCACGACAATCATTAAGACTTGGTAATCCAGCCAGTAGGAGTCTTAACGTGTGTCAAATTTATATTGGCAGATTTCTTTTATATTTCTCAATCATGTTGTGCCGTACCTCGAGTCTCGGGATAGGCACAGGATTCTTTGGGATCCGCCGGATGGAGGGAGAAACACTCGCGAGAGTCTTGTATCAAATTCGTTTAATAAAGATATTTCAGATTACAATATGTCCTTAACTTCACTGCCCTGACTTGCGGGCGTAATAACTATCGTAATAACTTGTATCAATTCGTAATAACTAACACGGTCGTGCGCGGTTCACTCTTCGGTTCGGTACTGCCCGCCGCTTCTCCGAAAGGCGGGCTTTTTATCGGTTGTGCTCTATTTCCTCATTGCCGACTCAGCTGTCAGCGCTTTTGGTTTTGGGAGCAGGTCAGTGAAGCAAGAGGCTTGGTGACCTGGTGCTCGGAATGCCACCTCAGGTGGATTTGTCAAGATTCGGAAGAAGCGCTGACAGCTAGGTGTCGAAATAACGACACGGCGACTTTCGCCACACAACAATGGTAAGATGAAATAAAACATTAATATTATTTTGTCATAATGTAGACACAATGTCCAGTGGTATGTTACTTCGTTGCAAATACAAAAAATGATCCTGTTCCCCTTGCGAAGAGGTACCAAGGCGTTCACTATGAACATTGCTGGACTATTTGTGGGATCGTTAGAAGGTGCTGCTAAGGTAAGAAGAATATGTTTCAAAATAGAGTTAAATGTAAAATATATTTTATAGACAGATAAAAATAAAAAGTTATGTGTTATTATAGTTACTGAGCACGGCAGTGTCGTATTTCACCGTTCTGCATTCTACGCGAAATTGTTGTAAAGCAAATCAATTGATATAGTGTAGGGGAATAATGATAGTGAAGAAAATAATTAGCACACTAAAACAAATTACATACTATAATGTAAAAAGTTGTATTTACTGATAATCTCGATAAAATTGTAAGAACTCTTAATTCTAACATAAGAAAAATATAAAAGTGTTTAAAGCAGTGATGTTGATATTTGATATATCGATATATATATCGCACCATGAAAAAAAACCTGTCACAAATCAAAAATTCACAATTTTCGGGCAAGAGAAAAAACGAATAATTCAACTTTTTTTTTAATTGTGAGACAACTAACTCACTTGCAATTACGACATTTTGTTATAATAAAACATATACTGTTTTTTTGAAGACGTCTGCTGTGATTTACTTGTCAATTCACTTATGACACTATTCATCCAGCGATTGCAACTTAATCGGTTTGAAAGAATAACGACACTTCTGCTCCCGTGCAGCGAATTTTGCATATAGATTTGTAACACTATTATAACATGTATAGGGAACACCTTTTAGGCATACTTAACTCAAAATCGAAATTTTTTGAGTTGTGACAGTATTCTTCTTGGGGTGCGATATGTAAGACTAAGCGATTACTATTTCTCTAAATGGTTTAATATAACTTATAATTTATGAGAGCATGCATCATGCAATGAAGATAAAAGATAATACAATCGCGAAACTGATAATATCGATTTAATTATTTTTGTCGCCGCGATCAACAGACTAAATTAAATAAATCGTCGCTCTCCTTATATCTTTCTCGCCCGATATCCCCTGTTCGTTCTCTTAGAAACTATCCTGAATTTGTCATGTCGGAATTTTTGTAAGAAATCGGGAGGGTTGAATCACAGGGAAATTTTGATGTGCCACAAAGCCACATAAGCATTGCAACGTAATGGACGACCGATTTAGCTTAAAATTGACTAACATTCGACAATAAATCGTAGCGCCGGATCGTATCCGAATCCTTTATTTGTTAATTTGACGTTATTTATGAAATTGCGGTTCTGAAGAAGGCCAAGTATGGCCGAAACGTAAACCAATTCGTTTATATTATTGTAATTTGAATATATAAATGTCAACACCTATTATTGCTCGAAATTTGGCCTTTTTTAATTGTTTTAGCTGTTTGCTTCATCGAGCGTAATTTTTTCGTTATTTGTTAAATAAAAAGATTTGTTTGTATAAAGTCATTTAAAAGTAATGTCATTATACAACGTTACATTTTTCCTAATGTGGTTAATACTAAAAAATAGCAATATTAAATATCGTTGTAAATGTCGTGTTTTGTAATATAGCAAAAAACTAAATAGCGCGCGCCTGTAGTGTTCTTCAATAAGAAACGCGTTAAATATTATAATAGGTAAAGCGTTTAATGGAGCGACTACAGCAAATTTGTAATGAATTGAAAGACGAGGACGAGATCAATATTATGAAAGAGTATGGAAACAGCGTGAAACGTTATACATTTGTAATTATATGTAAGATAACACATGTTAATATAAAGCTAAGTGAATTGATTATAAGAAATATTAAACGACCAAATAAACATGACTATTTAAACATTATTATTTTTTATACTTACACTAAATATAATCGACATATTTACATCTACAATGTTAAGATATAATTTAAAAATAATTTTAAAAAGACGAAGAATATTTTTACTATACGGAATATAAGTAATACGTTTCATTTTAAATAGTACGTTTAAAACGTAAGAATTTTTTGCAGTCATCATTTGCATAAAATATCATACTGGAAAAAATTATACTAGAAGCTGGAAGGGTGAAATCGCATCTGCGCAGTTCGGTGTCACGCAACCCTCTTCACGAAGTATTTCTTTATGGGAAATAAACATCTGTTATTATTATTACGTTGCTGCCATACTCAAATCAATCGATTGGATCCTCTCTTTAAGAAAAAGGTGTAAATAGCCAGTAAAAATTGTTGTATAAAATACTTTCATCACACGGTGGTATATTGTCATATTTTTCATAATTTGTGTTAAATTAAAATAAAAAAACAAGAAAACAAGAAAACTCAACCGACAAGTAAACAAAAAACAAGCGAATCAATTTCTTTCCCGTCATTTGCATCAGTACAAAATTACCTTTTTCAAAAAAGGTAAAAAAAGGCGCCAAGTACACGCAATGTATTTTGTTAATTTAAAAATCTTACCTAAGTGGTAGCTTTATTTAACCTTCACAAAATTATATTACCTAACTTAACTCAAGTGACATGTATTTTAAAAAAAGATGTGAAATTTTTAATTTCTCCTTCACAAAATTATATTACCTCACTTAACTCAAGTGACATGTATTTCAAAAAAAGATGTGAAATCTTTAAATTAAATTTCGCCAATTGTATAGAGAATATGTATATTGCTTTAAAAGATAATTGTTGTGCAACTACTTTAAAAAAATAAAACTCAACCCGAAAAAATTATACAGCACAGAAATTTGAAATACATTACTTATAATATTTCGGAACATTAAAAAAAGCAGAATTTATATAATAATTTTTTTCAAATGCTCTTAGTGTTCAGCATGTGCTGTTTATTTATCGTTATTTTATTGCCAATTTTGACGCCAGTTCTTGATATTGCTTTGCATATAAATGGATCTCAGCCTCGAGATCTGTATTTCACGACGGAATATTTTATTGAGAAGAATATAGAAAAATATTTCTACATAATTTTGTTGCATTCAAATGCAGTCATATGTACAGGAGCAACTACAGTGACAGCAACAGGGACATTACTCAGAAGATATCTCATACAAATGGGGCGAAAAAATAATAGAGGAAGTAGATATGTTTAAATACCTGGGTTTCACGTTTAATAAGAAAGGTAATTATGTCGATCATATAAAAGAACTGAAAAGGAAAGGATGGATCGCGGCAAACAGGGTCTGGGGTTTAGGAGAAAGATTATGTAAAGATGATTTTAGCAGGAGATGAACGTTTTTTAAGTACCTAGTGAAAAGTGTGATGGAATACGGAGCAGAAATATGGGGGTGGAGTGAAAAAAAGGAGTTGGAAAAAGTCATGTTGGATTATGTAAGATGGGTATTTAGACTAGATTTTTGCACACCGAGGTATGTAATACTAAGGGAACTAGGATTAGAGAAACTTAAAATCTGTTGGGGTATAAGAGCCATAAGATTCGAAAAAAGAAGCAGAGAGAAAAAAGACGGAAGTTTAGTAAAGCTATGTTGGGATGAAAAGGACACAATGGATAAAAAGAAAAAGGATTTATATAATTTGGAACGAGAAAGGTTTTATAATAACAATGGTTGGAGCTCTGAAGTAATAAAAGAATTAAATAATGAAGGTAAAAATACTGAGAGCTTAGTAAGAATAAGGGAACAGGACATTCAAGGGCAAATAATAAACAGTAAAATAGTAGAGGCAAGGTATAATTCAAGGTACAAAGAGATAGAGGCGAGCAACAAAACACCGAGTTATTTATTAAAAGCGAACTTGAATAAAGTAAAAACAGGAGATGAGATTAGAGCGATGGTAAAATTAAGGTGCGGCAATTTAGAGGACACAAATAAATACTGGCTTGACGAGGAAGATACGAAGTGTAGATTCTGCAAGTCAGGTAGAGACAATTTAGAGCATTATATAAGCGAGTGCAACATTACAAGTATGTGGTTTGAGAATTTAGGTAGGAATAACGGAGAACGATTAGAGAATATATGCGATGACAAATTTAGAATGGAAAAAGGAAAGGTGCTAAATAGATTATGGAAAAGGAGAGAGGAATGTTATAAAAAAAGATAACGGCTGTAAACAATAATAATAATGTAAATAATAATGTACTGCGGCTTGTTTGTAGAGAAGGATGATGTTTGATGTATGGATGGATGTGTGTGTTAAGTAGAATTGCAAACCAAGTCCTTTCTTGGCGTATAGCTGAAATAAAGACATATATATATATATATATAACATAGTATTTGTCATAATATTTTACTTCTTTAAGATATTCTCAATTTTTATTATCCAACTTTAAGGGATCCTTCTTTTTCTTAATAGCGATTAATGTAATTTCTTTGAGTCTCAATCTTTTTGCAGTAAGTTTTCTCTCACATTTTTAAACATATTATTCAATGACTTCTGTAGATTATCTCATAATATTTAAACTTATAAAGACTTTGCAGATAAGAATAATATAGATAATCAATAATTACAAAAGTAATTGAAAACAAGTGTTAATTCATTTTTAATCAATAAAAATTTATGAGAAAAGAGAAAGAGTTATGGATATTATTTTTTGAATTATTTATTTGTAATTTTATAATAACCTATTTTTGCATATAAAATAAATAGTTATTAAATATAACTAGAACTTTGATTATAATCGTGATATTTCAGATTTTTCAGTGTGTGTCGCTCGGAAACAAAGAGGAATTCGTATTTCATCTTTTGATTGTGTCGGTCATTCTTTTGTACATGTTCTTAGCTAACTATACCGGACAAGAAGTTATGAATCACAATAACTACATATATATTGCAGCGTAAGATATTGTTTTATATAATGTCCATATAATTGTGTATCATTAATTATATTGTACATATTCGAGTAGTGAAATCAAATATTAAGAATTAATATAATTATACAAATATTGGAATTATTATAATAATTATCCTCCCCAACTATTTGGGAGGGAGGGAATAGAAATCTTCATTCATTGACTTTTTATTGGTCAATTTACCAAAACAATTATATTTGACAACATCTCAATCCTAAATTTCGCATTGGATACGTACAATTTCTCTCTCTCTCTCTCTCTCTCTCTCTCTCTCTCTCTCTCTCTCTCTCTTTATCTCTCTGCAATTAGAACTGACGATAATTAAATTATCAGCAAATACTTAGGCATTATATAGTTGATCATTTTTTCAGTAAACGAAATTCTTCTCATTTGTTGTCATCATTTTATAGATACAATGTTCGATGGTATGTAGTCCCCGTGCACACACAAAAGTTGATACTCTTTATATTACGAAGAAGCAGCAAAGCCTTTGCTTTAAATGTCGGCCAAATATTCGTGGCATTTTTAGAATGTTTCGCCACGGTAATAATCATTAGATTCATACAGTATCTTGAAAATGGCTATTCACTCTTCCACTGATAATGTAAAAAGACATATTTTATTACAGTTATTAAAAGCATCGATGTCTTACTTCACCTTCATGTATTCTATGCAACAATAATATCGAGGTATACTATCTACACGGAAAAAGAATGAAGTTGCTTCAATTAAACGTTGACGAAACGGGCTGCTACAAGCATAAGTAGTTAATTCAACTGGATATTATTGGATTATTTAAATCATTAAAACAATTATCTGATGTTTTTTATTCATTAATATTGATGTTGCATCAATCAATTTTATCTCAAGAACACTGATACTGTTGATACAAAAAATGATACTGTTGATACATCATTTTTTTTCATGTAATAAAAGTCAATTATAAATCTTTATAATTTACAGAATAAAATGTGATTTAAGTAAACTTGCACAAATTAAATGTGTTAAGGTAATTGATTTTTTCTTAGATAATATTCTCTGTAATATTATTTGCGCGAGAGGAAATCGTTAGTTAATAAAAATATCGGGGTACTTTAAATTATAAAAACTACAGAATGTAAAAATGACAACGTTATGTACAATATAAATTCGTCATTATTCAAGTTTTGTTTAATTACTTTTACGAAATAAGTTTCTTTTTGTAAATACAATAAAATTTTGGATAATTTAACTATTAAATTAGATCAAAAATTGTCATTATAGTTTTATTCTCATATAAAACGTAAACATTATTTAATTTCGAATACTATTTAATATTATATATGTTCAATATTTAATTATTTCATATATAGAAAGAGTTTTCCACAAATTAATCCATATTTGCACGATAAATAACTTGAGAACAATATACGTAAAAAAAATGTAGAGAAAATATTGATTACTATCTGCGAGTGGCAAAAGTTTACATCTATAAAATTATAACTTTGTTCACAAGTATAGTGTTACAGAAATAATATCAAGAGACACGGTAGTGTCTCGCGCCAAGTATATGCGCAGCGAGATCCCCCATGTATCTTTACGCGAGTCCGAGAGTTGCTACCTGGGGAGTACCCGAGATTATTGGATTTCAATAACGGCTAAATCGATTAAGTTCTAAGTAAGCTTAATCGATAGCTTGGGTTTGATTTATATAAGGGGAAAGTGTTTTTATTTTTTCTCTACCTATCCTACGAACCGAGATATTGCGATATAAAGTCCGAAATGTAAATATAAAATATATCGTACAGATATAAGGCATGTTGAACACATATGGATGTAAGATTTTGGGAAATAAAATTTAGAAAACACACAAACGTACACAAAATACAGATATTTTCACTGAAACATTTCATGATATTTACCAACAATGTATATTGATAATAATCATTACGTCGAGGTATCGAGCTAAGATCCTTCTTCAAGAATCAAACGTCACTTAAGACAGCACACACCAGAAAGAAGAACGTTAAAATAAAATATATTATGCTGGAAGGGGTCGAACCGCACTTGCACAGTCAACTGTCGCACAAGTCCCTCAACAAAACACTTGCTGATGGAAACATCTGTTACTTTATTGTCACATAAAAATCGATCACTTAACTATACATCCTTTCTAGAATGAAAATGTAAATGGCCAAATATGTTGATCTCACGGCGATGTTTCGTTCACTATGCACTGGATGTCAATGAAATTAGGCAACTCAGCTGAATATTTAAATTAAAAAAAGAAACAAAACTATAGAATATTCAATCGGCAAATAAAAGTAAGAAAACACCATTTAGGAAATACAAATATACTCGAATCAAAGATATTTTCAAGAAGGAATTATATGTAACATTTATCAGCAATATATATTGACAACCGTTACGTCGACATTTCAAGTGCAAGTTGTACCATTGCGAAGAAATAACCGTAACTCAAGACAGCACGCACTAGAATGAGGAACGTTACAGTATAACGCGCTGGAAGGGGTGGAATCGCATCTGCGCAGTCCGCTGTCACGCAACCCTCTTCACGAAGTATTTCTTTATGGGAAATAAACATCTGTTATTATTATTACATTGCTGCCATACTCAAATCAATCGATTGGACCACACACTCCTCTCTTAAAAAAAAAGGTGTAAATAGCCAGTAAAAATTGTTTTATAAGGTACTTTGATCACACGATGGTATATCGTCATATTTTGCATGTATGTACATTAAATTAGGCAATTTGTGTTAAATTAAAATAAAAAAAAAAAAAAAAAAAGGAAACAAGAAAACTCAACCGACATGTAAACAAAAAACAAGCGAATCAATTTCTTTTCCGTTAATTGCATTTCAGTGCTCAATGAAGAAATGATCTGTATCGACTGTTTGCATATCAAACTCAATCGGCTTCTATTACTTGTAGTTGGTCTATGGCCTTATCAGCAATCTAAATTCGTCCGACTTCAATTAATTTTACTTTTTGGAATTTTGGCAACTTTCATTATATTTCAGGTACATCGCACATTGTAATTTTTAATTAATAAAATATTAAGTTTCAATATGTAGCAATCCTTTACATTACAAACAGATATTGACAGATAGAAAGACAATAATGCAATTACAATATTATTGTTGCGATCATTCTGTTTACAGCAATTTTACTTTATAATTAAAATTATCGAACATTATATATAGGCACATATATATATATATATATATATATATATATATATATATATATCATTATCATCATCATCTTTAGCCTGTTAACATCCACTCCTGGACATAGGCCTCTTCCATTTCCACTTCATGGTAATTGAAGGTTTTTGGCATTAAAACGCCACGCTTGCCAGACGTGTTGGCGAGTACCTGTGCTAATTAGAAGTCACCACGCTTATTGAGCGAGTTGGTGACTTCCTGAGGTACATAGCGGTCGACGGCTATGAGGGACCAACTGCTTAACGTCTCTTTCCGAAAGACAGAGCCCAGTTTTCCCATCTAGAGGTTACCTCTATCCGTCAGATGGGGGCATTTTTACTGAGAAATTCTCAGTGGCCCAGTGGGATTCGAATCTGGCGCTCTACCCACTAGACCAGCCGTCACCTTTTATATATATAATAAAAAATATAAAAAGATTTATAATTTCTATTTATGTAAAAGTTACTTGCTGTATGAACTTCTTGCATTAAATTAGTATGCGTTAATAAGCAATCGGTAATTTACGCAATTTTCTAATCCAACAAAAAATATAGTAATTTTAATAAAATTCGTAAAACTAATTTTTTTTGCAGTTTACGGTATTAGTGACTGAGTGTACATCGGATTTACTTATCAGGGTTTTCTCTTCTGCATTGTTGTACATTATTTTTGCAATTAAATACATTTCATTTAGTATTAATACTGAGATCGTAAGTAAAACGATTTTTAAATGTATATATTATGCACTTTGTTCGTTATACATATGAGTAAACATTTTCAAAATATAGATTTCAATACGATAATGTCTTCCGTGCAACGGCATGAAATCTTGTTAAAAACAGATAAAATGTTTATTGGAGCAGCTGCAGCATATCTATAATGAGCTATCTGACAAGAATGAAATCGGCATCATAGAAAAGTACGGTAGTTATGCGAAACGTTACACGGTTGTATTGTACGTAATGTAATGTAATGTAATGTAAGACAATTGCTTTTATTACACGCAACTATATTTGCACTAATTAGTGAGTTTATAATAACTTCACTTATCAAGTAAATTGATTTTTTAACGTTCTTCAGCTCTTTCCGTGACCACGGTACTTTCTTTAACTTTATATTTATTTTGTTCGTATTTTTTAAATATTCTGTTCTCCAAAAACGGGACTCGATCACGTCCTTCGTTGCCGCTTATGACCGAATATTTCGTCGATCAAGAAAAATACTTTTATTTGATTTTATTCCACACGTACATGGCTTTTGTCATAGGCAGTATTGCAATGTTAGCGATAGGAACAATTTCATAGTTTATCAACAACATGCGTGCGGAATGTTTCGAATTGCCAGGTAAGAAATTATAAATATATATATGTCGTAGGCAAATGGTTATTTTAGGAAAATAGCTTTTGACTAGGCAAATGCTATCTGCCTAGTCAAATGGCTTTCGCCCGTTTATTTGTGTTCAAATGCTATTTTCCTAGGCAAATAGCATTTGCCTGAACGCTTTTTAGGAAAATGGTATTCAGCGAAACATGCATTGATGTATTTCAAGGGTAATTATTTAGTTTAGGGACCTCACCTCAAATATCGATGAAATTATGCTCAATCGACGATATATCTATATATATATATATATGGAAGATTTGGAAAACTGAAAAATTAAAGAAACTACATAATCAGTAGACGTAAGTAACGTACAAGATTTGGTGTATTTTAACAAGCAGGATACGCCAAAGCTTGTGTGTTACTTACGTCCACTGATTATGACTATTGTATATCGCTATGCCATGTTATATGCTTTGGCCCTAACTACGATTCACGTCTCTTTGTAGATCTAGCTTTTAACTTTAAACAGAAACTACTAGAATAGGAAAAAATACTCACTCTCAAATGCGAGCCAGTAGTCGCCTAAATGTGTTTCCATCAAAGACTTGTTCATTTCGTTCATCCGTTCATAATAAAGAATACTATATAATTAGCACTACACTTCAATGTGCACACAATTCGCACGCAGCCACAGGCTCGTCGACATCGTCTCGTGTGGTGGTGTACGTATCGTGTAGCTAATAAGACAATCGTTTTTTAACAAACGCGCGTGCCACTAATATCTTGCATATCCTCTTATTTTAAGAGGCTATTTAGATTATTATAGTAGAATTTGCTATAGAGGAATTTACTCTTGATTATTACTTACGCATCCACTCTTTTATAAAGTAATACGGCTTACGTAAAGAAAAATATGCTTCGTGTAAGATTTTTTGCTTAGAAGAAATGCTTAGAGGAATTCCCCACTTATCAGTAGAATATTTTTTTTGGGTGAATAGTTAATATATATCGAAATGTAAAGCTGACCGTCTGCCACTTTTCTAAAGGATCAAAGGGAAACTTACGAGTTCACTCACTACGAAACGAATGAATAAATGCGCTACTGAAAACTGGCAAATACGCCTGCGCGATCTTTTGTCAGAGAATTCATAAATATTTACCTATGAGAAATGAACATCTGTTCTATTATCTTATGTCGCTTAATCACCGACTTATTTATTTAGATAAAATTGTTAAATTGCGCGTGTTCCGATCTCATGGTAATATTTTGTTACATTTTCACAAATTAGATAATTTATGTTAGAATTTGAGCTATAGAGTATGAAAAAAATGAAGCAATATAATACGCAACTAATAAAAAAAGAAAAAATAAGCGAACTGGCCTCTCCGGTGTCACACGCATCTGCATGCTCGTGGAGAAATGATCTGTATCGACTCTTTACATATTAGCCTCAATCGGTTTCTGTTACTCACAGTTGGTCTGTGGCCTTATCAACAGTCTAAACTTGTTCAACTCCAGTTTACATTGCTTTTTAGTGTTTTGGCGACCTTTATTCTAGGTCAGGTATGTTAATAATTTTAATTATATAATTCTCTTCTCTTTCTGAAAAAAGGCATATGTTAAGTCGATAGTCGAATTTATTGTTGCCGCTTTTCCGCGATGCTGATTGGTTCTCTCACTGCGCTTACTTTATTTGCAGCTGTCATCGTATATTTTGACAGTTGTGTGTATCAAGAAATTAATAGTCATAGTGTAATAGTAATAGCATAATGTTAAAGCTAAATAGCGCGCGCGAAGCGCGCGTCTGTGGTGTCCAGTCTCCACTCTTAAAAAGTCCGGGTTAAGTCGATAGTCGAATTTATTATTGCTCCTTTTCCGCGATGCTGATTGGTTATCTCGATGTATTGCGCGCGTTACTTCGTGTCAGACGTTATCTCGTGTGAAGCTTGCATCCCGGCTTGCTTCACCATATGATTTATGTGGCTGTCATCGCCAAAGTCGAATGACAATTAAAGTTACTTATTCAAAACGCAGTTATTTTCTTATTGTAGTGTAAATGTTTTGTTATAAAAAAACTAAATGGCGCGCGCTGCGCGCGCGCTTGTAGTGTCTAGTCTTCTTCTAAAAAGGACGCGCCTGTAATGTCTATAGTAACAAGATAAAAAATATAACGTTATTTTTAGCAATCTTTTGCGTTTTACTATACCAAAATCGTTATGAGACCGTCACAATATTAAATATATTGGTATTGATTTTATAACATGTGTTTGTTGTTACATATAAAAGAAATTTAATTTCGAATTTTGCTTCATATATTGCAGTTAAATAACTTTCTCATGTTAAGTTATGATACATTGTAAAACAATTAAAGACTTAGAGACTTTCTCTGGTTGCATAAGAAAATAGATAATTAATTTCAGTGTAAAGTTATATAAAAAAATTTCTTTCCAGTTTGCAACATTTCTGACATCACAATGTACTCCAGATCTCTTCATTAATGTTCTTGCATCTGCATCATTTTACATTATCTTTGCAATTCAATATAGTTTATTTAGTATTAACGTTGAAGTCGTAAGTAAAACATACTGGATGACAATTTGAAAGTTCGTGAAACTAAATCAATTTTATTTTATGATAAGCAGAAAGCAGAACACAAATTAAACGCTACAGAAAGAGACCAGTTTTTTCGTACCAGCATGTAGTGTAATAGAAAAGTCATATATAAACTTGTAAAAATTAATATTATAAAAAAGGGTCAACAATTCAGTTCATAGCATAACTCAATAATCAGTTCGAGATGGCTACTGAACTGACACAATAATTGAGGCGTTCTTCAAAACTTTAAAAATTTACATATGCTATCTAACATTAATAACTGAGCTTTTGGAGAATTCTGGGGATATTTCTTTCATGAAAGTATCCATGTCGATATTTCCTAATAAATATTTCCTACACATGTTATATTATTGAGTTATGCAATTAACCAAATTTTTATTTGTTTTATAGATTTTATTTTTACATGTATATAATAAACAGATATTCTTTTCACGCAATATGCAGATAATAATTATGAAATTCTTCTGTAGTGTAATATGTTTAATTTATTTCATTTTGCTAATTAATTACATAAATATTAGCTATTCAGCTTCAATAATTTCTCGAGTGTCATGCGGTACATTATATGTATATTGTATTCATATATATTATTTTTCGGATACAAGTTGTATTGTATAAAAAGATCAATTCTTCGGAAATATTTCCGAAAAATAGGTCTTGTTACAGAATACAAACCAGAAATTTTTTTAAAAATATGATTAAGAGAAATAGTATGCAATATTGACAGATAAAGTGTTTGCTGGAGCAAATGCAGCATACTTGTAACGAGTTAACTGACGAAAATGAAATCAATATCATAAAACAGTATGCTATCTATGCAAAACGTTACACGATTGCGTTTACACGTAAGACAACTGCTTTAGATTTACTTTGAACGCGAATTATTATATTTGAAAAACTAAACGCACGGCGAGTTTATAATAAACTTCTTATCGAAATAATTGATTCTTAAACATTTTTCAGTGCTTGCTATATTTATCGCAATTATTTTAATTTTATACCCAATCTGGTTGCGCGTTTCTTACACCTTACTATCTATAAATGAAACTCGCGCACATATTTCGCCGCTGCTTGTGACAGAATACTTTGTCGATGAAAGATACTTCTACTTGATATATTTCCATACAAATGCAGCCTTTTTTATTGGGTTAATTGCAATGATAGCAACAGGAACAATGGTCATAGTTTACTCACAACATGCATGTGGAATGTTTCGAATTACTTGGTAAGAAAATAAATATAAAAACAAATATAAAAATCTATCAAATTGTAAAAATAGAAAGGCCATTTAATGATGCCAAAAGAATCATTTGCAGTTATCGTATTGCACATGCAATGACACTCGAAACTCTACGAAAAAACAGCTTGCAAAACGAATATTTGATATACAAGGGATTAATTTGTGCTGTGGATATGCATCGCAAAGCTATGAAGTTAGTATTTAATAAGCAATATGAATTATATATATACATATATACATATACACACACACACACACACACACACACACACACACACACACACATGCATATATAATAATTAGGATATAAAATACGCGCATATAATAATATTTTTATTTGAAGATTTTCGAACTCGATAATATCTAGATTTAAAATAATGTTCGCCCTTTTGATAATAACCGGTGTAATGTGCGGAAGTCTTAATGGTTTTCTGGTAAATACTACCTTTGTGTTTTATGATATATTATACTTATAAATAATAATAATAAGATTAGTTACTACTAAATTTTCATTCAGACAATTCTAATTAATTGTTATTTTGTTTAATAATATTGGTTTAATTTTTACGACAATTATTATAATACTCATGTAATTTAGATTTTTCAGATGACATTCTTTAAATGTGATATTGAAGAACTTTCATTACGATTAATATTTATGATGTATCTCTTGACTTACATGTTTCTAGGCAACTATATTGCGCAAGAAATTATGGATCATAATAATAACGTTTTTGTTATCGTGTAAGGGATTATTTATGCAATAAAATTATATTATATATCCGTATAACAAGAATGCACATATTCATTATATGAATCACTGTAATAAAAAATACATTTAATATACTCGTAGTTTAAGACGGGTATGATAAAACTGTTTGTAGACACAGATTTTATTTATATTTCTCAATTATTAATTAATCATCACGTAGGTACAACGTTCAGTGGCACGTAGCTCCGTTGCAAATACAAAAAATGATACTGTTCCTCTTGCAAAGAGGTACCAAGGCGTTCACTATGAATATTGCTGGATTATTTGTGGGATCATTAGAAGGTGCTGCTAAGGTAAGAAATAACCTTTTAAAATAACTAAACATATTGTATATTTTAGAGAAAAATAGAAAAGTCATGTCTTATTACAGTTGTTCAATACTGGATTATCGTTTTTTACCGTTCTTCATGCTGTGCGGAATTGACCAAAAAACAAATCGACTAATAGTAAAATAATGAGAAAACTAGTGCAACAGTTAGTACATGTTATAATCATAAAAAATCACTAAGCTGACTAATAAGTTAAATAGAATTGTAAGGAATAATAAAATATGAAAGTGTTTAAAACAACGGTGTTTACAGAAAATTATTAATAAATTAATAACTCGGCTTATTTCGATATACGAGGTTTGGCTTTAACACTTTAGTATACTATTCAAGCCTGATTTTGATGAAATTTTACAGGTACGTAGTACTTACTAAACGTAGACGTAGTCGTAGCCACTATTGTGGAATTATGAAAATGCCTATAGTTTCCGAGGAAATCAAATTTTAATTATTCGGCCTACTTAACGTTTTGCAAGATTTCGATATACCAAGATAATTAGAATTCAAAAATATTTTACTAAAATGTTTTTTTTTTTCATTAATGTATTAAAAAACTGTACGCGTACGTACAGTGTCGTCAAAATATTATTATAAAAAAAAAAACAAGAAATCAAAGAAGCTTATTTTCTCATTTTTTGATATCGTCGTTTTTACAACTCATAGTTTATTAAGGAGTTATTAACAAAAGAAGTTTTATAAATAAAACAACTTTTATGAGTTTGCAATTTCCACGCAAAAAAGCGAGATCCATCCCAAACTGTACATTATTTACAATGTAAAAAATATTAGAAGAATGTAAAAAATCTTTATTTGTTTCTTTTTCTTGATAATGATATTTGGTCAACATTTAGTACAGTTTCCTCATAAACACTAATAAAATGAAATATTTTAGCAAAATATTTTTAAATTCTTATTTTTTTCATTTCGAAATCTTAAAAAACGTTAATTAACCATCAGTTATCTCACGTGGGTCTAAAAGACCCCGGACGTGTTCAAAACTCGCACCCTTTTTGAACGCGCAGTGGGGGGGGGGGGGAATCCGGAAAAGAAAGGGGGAAAAGAAATTTGAAGGTTCTAGTACTAGCCTGGCCACTTGCGAGAGTCCGTCCGGTCGAAGCAGCAGCGGTAGAAAGTGAGAAGTGGGACGATAGGGTCTCTCAGACCCAGGTGAGGTAATAGCGTGACAAAAACATGACAAAAACAATATTTGTGAAAATACAAAGTATATAAGTAAATCTTATAAAAACAGTGTATTTATGCAATATAATGATTAAAAAAATATTCTGTGTTGTATAAAAAGTAAAATCATTCGTTTCTCGGACTTTACATGAGACGGTCATGTCTCTCAACCAAATTTATATTCTTGCTCCATTTTTGTTCACCGCTCGTTTACAATTTTTAACTATGACTCAAATATTTCTGTAATTTTGGCGCACAATGATCTATCATTGTTAAATTAACTTGATAAGGACCCAAAGTAAGGGTTGAAACGTCATTATATCAATAAATTGCTACCAGTCAGTCCGACTCATACGTCTTGTTTTAAAACGTAAAATATTGGATTTTATTGGTTTATAGAATTAAATAATACCTAGCTTTTTCATGTGTCTATTTTTAATAAATAAAGTATTTTTTCATGCATTTTTATTGCATTTATTCAACATTTTTACCGATTTTATACAAAAAAATATTAATTTTTACGTCTCCATAGCCGCCATTTTGTATTAACCATATGAAACTTTTTGAAAAATATTTTGTTATTCTTCTACATGTTTATATTTCATGCCCAAGGTCGCAAGTTTTACGATTAAAAAAAAATCCGTTTTTTAGAGACAATAACATTTGATCGATTTTCTTCAAAATTATGAAATTTCACTTTGCAAAAAATATATACTTTTTGGAACCAATCGTTATGACAGTAATTTCTTCTTAAAGTACAACTCTTGACCTTTCGAATTATGTATTATAAAATCCTTGTATCTTTTTGTAGTCAGCATCAATTTGAAAGAAAAGCAAATTTTTTCTCTTCTTCAGAAAAACACGTTCTCTTCTTTTTTAAATAACATTTACATTTTTTAATTTGGAATAATCTAACCTATACAGTCTTGTAGATCTTTAAAAGATGTATCGATTAAAAAAAAAGACGTCAAATTGATGCATTTGTCTTAAAGATACAAGCTGGAGAAGACGCCAGGGTCTCTCAGACCCACGTGAGGTAATATCGGATAATAAAAACGTAAGGTAACTGAGGGTTAAAATTTAGTTCTCTTGGAAATTAAGCATTTCTGCAACTCCGCGTTAGTGGCTCCAACTACATTTAGTAAGTACTACGTACCTGTAAAATTTCATCAAAATCGGATTTGAGTAGTATATTACAGTCCCCCCCCCAGGGGTCACTTGGCATTCGTGCCATTTGATACGGGTATTTGCAAACCCGGGGTCCCGAGCACAGCAGCACCGTAATCTCCGTCAGTCTTTCGAGGCTGTCAGAGACCGGGGGGTCCTTTGTAGGACCTGCGAGGAAGGCGCCCTCTATAATAAATCGCCCGGTTCCGCGGAGCCGTGATGACCCCCCAAGGGTCAGTGGCGGCTCTTCGGAGGCGTCACTGACACGGGTTTGGCAAACCCGGGGCACCTGAGCTCGGGCAGGCTGGGCAGGCCCGAAAGTCAACCAGCCTATGGGAAGGAAACCCAGACAGAAAACCATCTCCTGAAAATAATATGATGAGTTCAAGGAAACGTAGTAACGTACCACCCCAGGGTGTTCGGACATCTAGGGGTCGGCATGGGGAGAGTATTGTCCCAGCTCTTCCCCTGTCGTCATCCAATGATGGGCCAGCCGTCGGGTTGGGGGCGAGTCCGGCGGTGGAAACGGCGATCGCTTCCGCTACAGAGGAGCGTCAGGTGGAGCGGGACACGGGAAGTTCCGATGACAAGGAAACTGATCGGCGGGCATGTTTCCTTCTGAGGGGGATTGACATGAAGTCGGCAAATGAATTAGTGAGCCTGGTCGACGATCATCTCTTTAATCATGTAAGGGTTGGCCGAATGGAAACGGTGGCGCGTTATAAGGCGGTCCTCGGCATTGCGCAAGCGATGCAGGAAAGGATCGACACGTGCAAGCAGGCGTACAACCAACAATCAGCGAAGGTTAGTAAAATAACTAATGATGCTAAGATCTTGAGCAGGTCTTATCTTGAGATGCAAAGTGCATTCGAGGCTTGCAAGGCAAAATTGGCCGAATTTAAGGCCAAACTTGCTGCAAGCGAGACTGCCTCCCCCATGAGGGAGGTAGAAATGGTGGAGACGTCGCCTCGCATCGAGACGAGGGACGCCTCGGTTCAGACGGAGGCATCAGTGCGGAGAACTGATGGGGCGACCTCAGCGGAGGTGCCCAGGGCCTTAGTTTCTCGGGTTGATGCCCTTGATCGAAAGTTCGAGGACTTTGCGAGGGAAATTCGCTCCCTCGTCGAGAAACGGGTAGGTGTTCCTTCCGTTGGGATAACTTGTGGGAGGCCTGCCCCTGGGAAGGATAGGGCTCCTGGTGGGCCGCCCCCTCCGGCGAAGAGGCCGGAGGAGTTGCGGCCCAGTGGAAAGAAGAAGAGGGTTGGGGAGCATAGGGTCACTCCCATTGCTTCCGCCGCCGGGCGTGTGAGGCCTAACGTGGGAAGCAGGATAGCTCAGGTTAAACCTGCGAGAAAGGAGAGGGTGCCGACCCTCCCCAGAAGGGCAGCCGTGGGCATCACGGTCCCTGAAGGGGGAACCACCACCTACGCGGAGGTCTTGAGGTCCACGAGGGAGAGTATCTCTCTCGCGGACTTGGGAATACGGGATCTCCGATTTAGGAGGGCGATCACTGGGGGTCTTCTGTGGGAGGTCCCTGGGATCGATTCCGGAAAGAAGGCGGATTTGCTCGCCGCCCGATTGAGGGATGTTCTGGGTGGGAAAAAGGTGCGGGTCACCAGGCCCTTCAAATACACTGAGATCAGTGTGGGGGGCCTGGATGACTCCGCCACTTGCGAAGACATCGCCTCCGCGATATCTGTTGTCGGGGAGTGTCCAGTTGTGGACATTAGGGTGGGTCCAATTCGGGATTTGGCCTCCGGGGCGGGGTTTGCATGGGTGCGATGCCCTGCGGGCGCCGCCTCGAGAGTTTTAAAGAGGGGTCTCACGGTGGGCTGGAGCAGGGCTCGCGTGAAGCTGCTCCAGGCTCGTCCCATGCGGTGCTACCGCTGCCTGGACGTGGGTCACGTTCGGATACGGTGCGCTGCCCCGGTGGACCGCAGCGATAGGTGCTATCGCTGTGGTGACAAATCCCATCGGGCCGGCCTTTGCACGGCCGGGGTCTCTAGATGTCCGCTGTGCGTGGACTTGGGGCTTCCGGCTGAGCATCGGTTGGGTGGGACCGACTGTACTCGATCTGCTCAGGGGGGATCGGGGGGACGAGGGCCGCCGGCCAAACCGGAGGGTAGCCTTCGGACGGTGGTTCCTCCTCCCCTTGTGCATCCATCCACTTCCGGCATGGGGGTGGGTGGATGACATTAGGCGCGGCGGTCTGGGGGGGGGGGGGCTTAGGCGGATTGCCTACGAGGTTTCCGCCACTTGTGCTCCTCTCAACCTGCAGAATTTGTGGCTTGTTTTGAGCCTTTTTATGGAGTTCTGTATGTTATGTTCTGTTTTTAGTTTGTTTATTTACTCTTATTTATCTGTTTATAAGAACTCGCAGGAGGGATTAGGGAGACGTGGGCCGCCGGCCTGCCGGGTAGTCCCCGGGCGGCGGTTCCTCCTCTCCCTGTGCATCTGCTCACTTCTTCAAGGGGGTGGGTGGATGATGTCGCGCTCGGTGGTCCGGGAGAGGCCTGGGCGGATTCCCTACGGGGTTCCGCCATTGGTGCTCCTTCCGGCTCACGTGTATTCGGTCCGATTTCGGATTTTCTTTCTCGCGTTCGCGTAGCGTTGTTCCTGGCACGGGGGGGCATCGGGCGCCGGCCGGTGGCCGGTGGCGGGCTGTCCTCCTCCTGGGGTCCGGCGCATCGCCTGGTGCGATGTTTCCGGATCCCTGGGGTCTGGTGGCCTGGGGGCGGTCGGCGTTCGTCGTCTCCTTTGGGCCTTGTCGGGTGCTGCCGCGTCGCCTTTACGTCCGTCTTGAGGGTTTCCGTCGGTTGGGTGGCGGAGTCCTCTCGGGGTTGGTCGGCCGTGGCTTGCCGCTCGTTGCTGTTTGGGGCTCCGACCCCATTGCTCCGCAATGGGTGCCGGCAGTCTCTTTGTGGCGGCGGACCGCTGTTGGTCGTCCCCTGGGGGATTTCTGTGTTCCGCGGCGGGGATTTCCCTTCTTCTATGTCTTCGTGCCCTTCCCCTGGGCCCCGCGTTCGCGCGAGGTCTAGGGGAGGGGCGCGGTTCTTTTCTCCAGCCGAGTACCGCCTCGGCCTACTTCGTGGAGTCGAGTCCGTTTTTGTTTGGTGTAGGGTTTTGTGTCCCTCTTTTATAAATGAGCACGTGGATTCGTGCTCGTGCATGTGGAACCCCCTCCGGATAGAGGGGGTTCCTGTTCGTATAGTTCGTACGCGTCATGTATAGTTCGTGTACCTTTTACTTGAGGGGTGTGGACTTCCTCGAGCGAATTATTCCGCAGCCGATGAAGAGATCCTCCAGTGATATGGCTGTTCGCAGTCATTATCATGGAGGATTTCCGAGGTGGTGGAATGGCGGCGCAAACGCACTTTGCCATTCGACTAGGGATACTTTCTCTCAGGGATCGAAGCACTCGTATGGTTGATCCTCCGTGTGGTCCTTGTTTTTGGATTACGTGTTCCTGGCGCTTATGGCGCGAGGACTGTCTCGTCGCATGATGTAATACTTCTGGTCTCCCGTGTGACGTGATTATAGTCCAGTGTGCTGATTGTTAGGGAGAGGGGTTTTTAATGGGTGCAAGCCCCACATCATACCCCGGGCGGCTGCCCAGGTAGCAAGGTGACGTCTATTAACGTCTTTTTTTGGTCATGTTCTGACGATTGCGACGTTATAAAATGACTCAAAGTGCCGTAAAAATGACGTACTTTTGTCTCATCTCCGTGACGTCATATATTGACGTCACTAATACGTAATTAATGACGTCGCTGGGACGAAACAAAAGTACGTCAGATTTTGAACATTTGGACGTCATCTTGGAATGGCAGTCACAAGACTGACCATAAAATGTCGTCAAATAGACGACAATTTTTTAATCTACATTGTTTTTTATGAAATTAAAATATTAAAATGTCCACTTGATAAACGTTTATAAAAAAATGTTCTTTTTCTTTATCTATGAAAAAAAAAAAAAAACGCTTTTTTAACTGTTTCTTTACATATCATGTGCATATAGCCCGGCTCTCTCAAGGCGGTCACCCATCCTAGTACAGTACCGCGCCCATGTTGCTTGACTTTGATGATCCAGTGAACAGTGACGATCTTCTGACCCTGATGCTTCCTTAGTAAATGTACTTGTCTATAACAGGTACATCTTTAAAGTTTTCAAAAATCTTGTAATATCTTCTTGATATAACACTGCATGAAATAGTTATCATTGTCTTATAAACGTCCATTATTAGTCGCCGACGTTATAGACCAAAAATGACTAAAAATAGACGTCATTATGTCGTCTTCTGACGTCACTTTGCTACAAATTTAGGGCCAATTTCACCAACCTCCCCCCCCCCCTGTTTGCACTTATTTATTTATACGTCAGTAGCTGGGGACCGAAGTTGGCCGGCCTTGCGTCGTGGGAACAGCGGAGGCGAGTCCCGCCACCGCTTCGAGTCGGTCCTCAATGATAGTTTTTAGTCTTTCTTGTGAGTAGGTTTCTTGATGAAATCTTTCGGCCTTGGGAGGGGGGACTGGACCTCTGCGAAATTATGTAGCGTTCGACCACGTTTTGGTCAATTTTTTGCGTGCGTTAAGGGGATAGTGGTGGTGGTAAATACCCCATTTTCCTTTCCCCTTCTAATTTGCGAACCTGTTCGCGTCCTTCTGTGTATGTGGATTCTTTCCTCCGGAGGGGGGAATCCTGTTTGCTCTTGTTTGTACGCGTCCCGTGATGGTTCGTGCACGTGTTTTGCGTCGGGGGGCTGTCTTCCTTGGGCGAACCGTCCGCAACCGATGAAGAGCCCCTCTATGGCATGACTGCCCGCGGTTATGGCATGAGGGTCTCTGAGGTGGTCGGATGACGGTTGGGACTTATGATATTGTATATGATAAATAAGTAGACACGCGTCAAATTTATTTTGTCTCCCGTCATCGGACTAGGAGCGGGTCTCTCCCGGGGATTTCACCCCTCTGGTTTTGACCTCTCGTGTGTCTCTTGTGTAATTGTTTACGTGTGTCTTGGGCGTTCCGGCGCACAGACTTGTCTCGTCGCGTGATGGTATACCTCTGGTCGTTCCGCGTGGCGTGATTGTAGTCTTGAGTCTTGCATGGTAGGGAGAGGAGTTTTTAGTGGGTGCAAGCCCCACACTCCCCGGGAGCCGGGCCCGGGGGTAGTGCGCGAGGCATTTTCTCCTCTTCCGCGTAACCAAAAAAAAAAAAAAAAAAAAAAAATTTTACCAACCACGGTTAGCTTAACCTACGGTTAAAGTTAGCAGGATTGACCAATAGAAATAAATCCACCACAGGGTGCGAATGCAGAAATGCGAATATACAAGATAGCTCGTAAACACGTCTGATCGGCTCGAAGGCCCGGCGGAGAATTGAATGGCGACAAACGTAAACAAACAAACAGGGCACGTCGTCAGGCACGTCGTCAGGCAGCGCCTCGCGGCTGCCTTCCGGGCTTCTACCGGGCGTCTCGGCTCGGGCGCAACACTGTAAAATGTTGCTCTCGTCCGCGCGTTCGCTGCACTCACACTCGCGCACACACACTCGCAAACGCGGCGCGCAATCCCGTTTCCAGGAATAACTCTCTGTTGGAAGAGAACTCGTTTAATGCAGAAATGCGAATATACAAGATAGCTCGTAAACACGTCTGATCGGCTCGAAGGTCCGGCGGAGAATCTGAATGGCGACAAACGTAAACAAACAAACAGGGCACGTCGTCAGGCACGTCGTCAGGCAGCGCTTCGCGGCTGCCTTCCGGGCTTCTACCGGGCGTCTCGGCTCGGGCGCAACAATATTGTTGGCTTCACAAACCAGGAAATGTCGAAAAATATTTTGATAAGTTTATTGAGGAAATCAACCTGCGGAAAATGTCTACAATTAGGGCCCCAACGAGAAATCAATTAAAAAGAGGTAAATTCTATGTATTTTTGCCTCCCGAATCCAAAACTGTTGATAAAATTTGGGGGTCGCTTGTATTTATTAAGATATTATGGTAAATATTGACATAAAATCATTATTTTCAAAAGATAATGACTTTGTGGGGTAGACCTTGCTTCACCTTGCACAGTAAACATAGTTCTCGTGTTCTCACAAAAATCATAACATCACAGTGTTCGACCGACAATCGAGCAATGAAGTCTATCGTCAGTAGTCCTGTGTTATAACAATTGGTAAATGTTGTGCCATTTAGGTTAAAATTTTATGGTTGTGAAATACGCCCACTAAACATGAAATATGGATACAACATTTCAAATTGTTTCATTTAGATTTCAAATGATACATTTTACGTGTATGTTTATGTCAAATTTCCTAATCGTTACGATAGAGACATTCCATAATAGCTTATATTATAAATGTACCATATGTGACATTTCCAATGAAACATATGCTAAACATTTCGAAGTGATGTTTCGTCTACATTTACAAAATAATAGTGACATTAACGTATCATAGTAACGGCTACATATGTATATGAAACATAAACCCTAAATGTTTAGGATACGTTTCACTTGAGATGTCACATTTGATACATTTATAATATATGTAATAAACATACCAAATGTAATATCTCACATAAAACGTATCCTAAACATTTTGGGCTTATGTTTCGTACACATGCATAGACGTTTATAGTGATACGTTAATTTCATTATTATTTTGTAAATGCATTACTTCGAAATGTTTAGCATATGTTTCATTGGAAATGTCACATTTGGTATATTTATAATATAAGTTATTATGGAATGTCTCCATCATGTAATAATTAGAACATAAACATTACACGTAAAATGTATATCATTTGAAATTTATATGAAGCAACTTGAAATATATTGCATCTTATAATATTTTATATTTAGATAGGTAAAGCCTGACTGTGCATAAGCGAGTTGCATCTTTTTGTCTTTTCATCTCCGTGTAGAGATGGCTCCTGCACACAGGACGCGGAAACGCTTGTAGCGCCGCAGGAAACGACGAGCGTTAGCCAATCAACTTTTGGCCAATGCGGAAGAGCGGCACGTAGATTGGCTACTGCACGTGTCGCTTCTTGCCGCGCTGCGAACGTTCCCGCGTCCTGTGTGTGTGCAGTCGAGCCACGATATATGTATCAATCCAAGGCAAATAGAGAGCTCAGAAGTTTAACGATTGTTAGTGGTAAATACTACAATAATTAGTATAAAACGTGAACACACTTCTTCATGATGAAGCGCAGCTGTAGCACAATTAACAGCAGTAAGAACAGAAATGTTATTAGTGGTGCCAATTCGAGCCAATTATCTAATGAGGTATGTGTTTATATACATATATTCCTATATATATTACATTATAATTACTTTTCATACAAGTATTATTATATATAGTCAATGCAAGTAAGTCTGAATAAATAAATTAATAAATTTATTTATTCAGAACGTTAACCTATATTTATTAAGTACTCGAGATACGTGCCATATAATAGCCTAACTAAATGCATGGTAACTGACGGCCCACGTTAAATCCCAAAATTTTTTTAAGTACTCATCAATACTATAAATATTCAGAATTAATTAACATAAAAATAAATTTGCACTACTATAATTGTTAATAATATTTTCTGCTTGTTTCCTTCCATTTTTTAATTATTTATTCCAACATCTAAATAAGATATTTTTTAATAAAAAATATTTCACAATGAAAAGCTTGGTTCTTAAAGAAAAACTCTTTGAAATGTAATATTAGATATGGCCTAATAATACGAGCCAAAAAGCACAAATATTCGTTTACAACTTTTACTTTTACTTTAATTTATGAGCTTTATGTTATTCACTCAAGCATATTTTTTGTTATTTGTAGATATCGCAAAGGAAGAAGAAGGATTTATCAAAGGTTACAAGTAGACATTTTCGTAGAATTATATTTAATGAGTATAATAAGACCAGAGAACTGCAAAATATTAATAGCACACAGAACACTTCTTTAGAACATTTGAAAATATTTCAATTGCCTATAATTTGAAAGATACAGATAGTAATGCTGATAATTGCAGTAATAATGATTTCCATGGAAATACTTTATCGTTAGAATCTAGATATAATGCTGATAATGAAACATTTCAATCACATAAAGAAATCACTTTAGCTGATTATGCTGATAATAAAACATTTCAATCACAAAAAGAAAATACTTTAGCGAATAAATTAGCTCATTGGATTATTACTGACAATATCTCACATAATTCTGCAAACAGACTATTGTTTTTAATGAGATCAGAAAATCTATCTGTTCCAAAAGATTGCAGGACATTACTAAAACCCCTTTATATTGCAATAATATTGTAGATATTCCACGGGTGCATATATACATATTGGCATTAAAGAAGGTATAATTCATAAATTAAAGCAGAATACACCAACAAAAATGTAGATACCCTCCCTTTAACAATTAATATAGATGGTTTACCATTGAGTAAATCGTCAAATAGTCAATTTTGGCCTATTTTAATGTCAATAGATCTTATGGAAGTTTCAGAACCCTTTATAGTAGGTATTTATCATGGAATGAGTAAACCAAAATCAGTGACACAATTTCTGGATGCATTTGTGGAAGAATATTTGTTATTAAAAAAGATGGTATTTTAATAAATAAAAAATTAGTCAGAGTGAAATTAAAAAAAATTATTTGTGATGCACCTGCTACGGCATTTGTTCTTTCGATTAAATCTCACACAGGATATTTTGGTTGTAATAAATGTACACAAAAGGGTAAATATATGAGGGGCAAAATGACATTTCCAGAACTTAATGCTATGTTAAGAACAAATGAAAACTTCGCATCGCAATTACAGCAGGAACATCACAAAGATTTCACTCCTTTGAACAAAATCGATATTGGTTTAGTCAGTAATGTACCACTTGATTATATGCATCTGGTATGCCTTGGTATAATGAAGAAACTTATACAGTTTGGATTGGAAAGAAAGGAAAATTTAAATTGAAAGATAGCAATATAAATGCAATATCAAGGAAAATGATGATTTTCAGGAAATACATCTGTCAAGAGTTTCCTCGTTTACCAAGACCTTTAGAAGATGTAGACCATTGGAAAGCGACAGAATTTAGACAATTTCTGTTGTATACAGGTCCTATTGCATTAAAAGGAAATATATCTAAAGCACAATATAAACATTTTTATGCTTACATGTTGCTATGAGAATTTTATGTTCATCGGAATGTATCAGGCTTAATACATATGCGAAATCTTTAATTAGGTATTTCGTTATAAAATACAAAAAACTATATGGTGATGAACATATTACATATAACGTTCATAATCTCTTGCATCTTTGTGATGATGTATTATTATTCGGAAAACTTGACAATTTTAGTGCATTTCAATTCGAAAATTATTTAGGTAAAATTAAAAAAATGTAAAAAATTCACGATATCCTTTACAACAAATATATAACAGAATTTGTGAAGGAAAGGACTTATGTATCATATGTCGAAAAAAAATGTTTAAATTCATCGCTTTGCACTTTGTATGAAGAGGATAAGTCTATAGTATGTGATGAAAATGGTAAAACTTATACATACTACAGAAAATTTACTCATGAAAATCTCACGATATCTTTATGCCAAAGAAATAATTGTGTACTTTTAAAAAATTCTACTTACATGCTAATTTCAAGGCATTTATGGATGTGAGAATAATAATATTAAAATAAGTGGAAGAATTCTTCATAATGTATCTAACTTTACAAACAAGCCTTCATTAGCTTAGCTATCAAAGTCATTGATATACATGAAGTTTCAAATACATCAACGTTTAATTATAAAGATATTAAAGCAAAATGTTTAATTCTACCATATGATGATAAATATGCAGTAATTCCAATCTTACACTATAATTGATATTTACATTCACTATATGATAAATTATTTATATAATATATTTATGTTCTTTAATGTTATAATATAATTTTTCCTACTATATGGTACTTATAATATTATACAAAATATAATTATTAAATATATTTATACTTATATATTTTTATTTATCAATGCCTTACACACACACGTACACATATCCTATATACATTAATTTAGCATCACAGTTCTCTGGTTTTCTAAAGTAATTGTCTCAATCTCAATTAATTGTAGTATACAAGCAATTATTTGTTAACCATACACTGAGTAAACTTTCAAAGAAATGTGTACTTCCTACAGCAAGATCAAATATATTCAGTTGTTAATTCATTGCTGAAAACGATGATGATGAAACATATTCCGTAATTCCAACTTTCTGGTTACAACAAGATGAAAAATACACTTTATGGCCCAAAAAAAGATATGCGAAATTGCATTATTAAACGCAAAGAACCATACAAGATTGGGCCCTTCACCCTGTTACTGTTGTTGCTAAATATGGTAAGTACTTACAATTAATAATATAAATAAACAGAACACACATACATACACAATATATGTAGAAAACATGTCTTACAAGAAAAAATAATTATATATGTAATAAATATTATAGATTATCATATATGTGTGAATATGTATATAAGACTGAGAACTCTTTTTCACTATCTATGAGGAATATTATTATATTATCTAAATATTAGCGTAAATTAGGGGTGCTCATCTATATATGTATATACGTATATATAATATACACACATACATATATATCATTAAAATCTAAATGAAATAATTTGAAATGTTGCATCCATATTTCATGTTTAGTGGGGTGTATATATATATACACACACACATACACACACACACACACACACACACACACACATATATATTGGTCATCTTTTTAGATTCGTATGACAAAGCTTTAAATAAAGAGAAGAGATTAATGGAAAAGCGCACTACTGAATCAGAAGTTGATTTAGGCCGGGATTAAGAAAGAAAATAAGAAAAAAGAATGGTATAGAACTTTTTACTTGATATTGTGTGTAATAGTTTTATTCTTAATAATTATTAATCATTTTTCTTATGCGTTATTGAAAATGTTTTACAGACGATTATTGTAGTGATTCAAGCGAGGAAGAACAGGAAGCTAGCGATAATGATTCCATACCTGAATATGAATCGCCATCAGATGAACAAAGTATATATGTGATCTACATTTAAAAATATTTACTTCTTTGTAATATTTTAACCTCCATCTCTCTCTCTCTCTCTCTCTCTCTCTCTCTCTCTCTCTCTCTCTCTCTCTCTCTCTCTCTCTCTCTCTCTCCCTCCCCCCTCCCTCCCCCCCCTCCCTCCCTCCCTCCCTCCCTCTCTCATTCTCATTCTCATTCTCATTCTCATTCTCATTCTCATTCTCTGTGTGTGTGCGTTTGTATGTGTATTCATGAGTGACCGAGCGAATAATATATTTATAAAAGAAATACATAAATTACATAAAGAAAGGGGGATTTTCAGACGCAAATGATGTTGATGTAAATGATGTTGACGCAAATGATGTTGACGCAAATGATGTTGACGTAAATGATGTTAACGTAAATGAAAATATTGGTGGTGCAGGCGTACGTATTGTTGACCTAAATAATATTCCTGTTGTCATTGAAGGACAAAATTATAATGCTCCAAGATACAATTACGATAAGTTTATATGTTTATATTTTCTATAAGATTTTTTTTATGAAGTAAAACAAAAAAATGTATATTATCTTTTAAAGGAATAATATTATAAACATATGTAAATTATAATACATATATGTGATATAATACATATGTGTGTACTTTTAGAGAAAGTTTGTCATAAAATTAATGTAATATAAGTAAAACTATAATCATTATTTTAATGCTACATTTTCTTTTTAAAGAAAAGAGTATAGTTGAAAGAGTAATTGAGTACTACTAAAACATGTTATACATATTTTTTGTTACAGATATTGGAACTCTTGATTCCGTACTACGATACGTTCTTGAAATAAAAGGATTGTGTAAGCGAATAGATGATCGTTTAAATAGAATGGAAAATACAAACAATGTCAATGTTAATCATAATAATATTGATATGCTTCCGCAATTACCAATGGATAATATTGAAGACATTGATAATTTTGAAATTATATTAGCATCAGCAGAAGCACAATCACAATTAGTATGTATATGTATATCATTAATTTTCTTTAATTACATATATTTAGTACTAGAAAAATTATATGTAAAAATGTTTTGTTTTTATAGGTTAATATGTTAGTTATGATAGGCGGTACAACAACCAAAGATGCAATGAAACGAGCACTGCAAAAATTATTCACTAATAATCTTGCATCCAAGTGTTCTTGGACTGGAGCTAAAAATAATTTTAAATTAAAAGAATTGAAAATTATTATTTGCATGAAAGGTAAATTAGTGTGTGTATGTGTGTGCGTGTGTGTTGTACATGAATGTACGTGCGTGCGTGTTTATGCGCGTTTTCATATATTACTTTTGAATTCCTATAACTTTATTAACAAGAAAATTACAAAGTTATAAATTTTCTCATATTTTTAGCTTCAATAAAAAAGACTTGTCCATCTATTACTGAAGCTGAATTTGAAGATATTCTAAAAACTTGGTTTAGACAAGCAAACTTGCGGTTACTTCGTGAAAATGCGAGAAAAAATGTGATAAATAACACATAAACGTAATTACTCTATCAAAAAGCTAAAAACTATTAGTGATTTTTTTTTACAAGAAAATATATATAGAAAGCGTAAAAAATTATAATATGTTTTTGCGAAATATTTTATTTTCTTTATCTGCAAATATAATGACCGTTTTGTTACATTACATTTATACTTATATTGTTTCTAAATATATGTTATAGAAATATTATATATTTTTAAAAAACTATGTATTTTTTAAGTAATATATGTATTTTGGAAGATATGTACGTATTATAATTAAATAAATGGGTCACATTAATATTATTATCAATTTATATTTTGAAACATTTATGCGATACTATAATAATCATTACAAAAGCAAATCGTAGTAACGTATAAGTATTATTCCTAAAAGAACGTTTCTCACACAACATCATAAGATGTTTCTGCAACATCGTGTGTTTTGGTATCTGAATACGGACATTAATTATTTATGTAATGAATCTGAGATGTTTCCGTACGTATCTCCGAAACATTCCTAAAAGAACGTTTCTGGCACAACATCATAAGATGTTTCTGCAACATCGTGTATTTTGGTATCTGAATACGGACATTAATTATTTATGTAATAAATCTGAGATGTTTCCGTACGTATCTCCGAAACATTTCATGTTACAGAGGAATGTTTCTGAAAAGTTTTTGATACGTTTTTTGCATAGTGGGTTATAACATTATTCCGTAAATTACCATCTTAAGTCCTTACCTCACTTGCCTTAGATATATACCATTATTTCGTAAATTACCATCTCAAATCAAGAAAACAGGAACAAATCTATATTGCAATATAAAATTTATAAAATTTACATGTTGAAAATTTATAAATAAGTTATCTAAATAAACTCTCTCTCTCTCTCTCTCTCTCTCTCTCTCTCTCTCTCTCTCTCTCTCTCTCTCTCTCTCTCTTTCTCTCTTTCTTATAAGAATGAAATAAATATAAAAACATACATTTAAAAAAAAATCTGCACCTCTTTTTTATTAACAATGTTTCTAATTCTATTCTCTTTATTTCTTTCTTATAGTGTGCAAATATCCTTCTTTTTAATGAGAAACGGAAGTCAATAAGTATCAATACGGACGGACAGACAAACAGTCGGGTTTTATTATAATATGATGTAATGAAATTAAAGAAATATTTAAGATACATATCTTTTTTCTTCAGAGGTTTCAGATTTTTTTTAAAATGTATGTTTTTATATTTATTTCATTCTTATAAGAAAGAGAGAGAGAGAGAGGAGAGTTCTTTTTTATTCATGATATCTTATAATGTGCAAATATCCTTCTTTTTAATGAGAACGGAAGTCAATAAGATATCATATACGGACGGACGGACGGACAGACAAACAGTCGGGTTCTCTCTCTCTCTCTTTCTCTCTCTTTCTTCCCTTTTTTCTCTCTCTTTCTCTCTGTATAATGTGCGAATATCCTTCTTTTTAATGAGAAACGGAAGTCAATAAGATATCATATACTGACGGACGGACGGACAGACAAACAGTCGGGTTTTATATAATAGTATGATATGATGTAATGAAATAAAAAGAAAATATTTAAGAATACATACCTTTTTTCTTTGTCTCTCTCTCTTTCTCATCTCTTCTCTCTTATAATGTGCGAATATCCTTCTTTTTCTTAAAAACGGAAAGACAGAAAGTCAATAAGATATCATGAAATAAAAAAGAACTCTCTGTCTCTCTCTCTCTCTCTCTCTCTTTCTTATAAGAATGAAATAAATATAAAAACATACATTTAAAAAAAAATCTGGACGGACGGACAGACAAACAGTCGGGTTTTATATAATAGTATGATATGATATGATATGATGTAATGAAATAAAAAGAAAATATTTAAGATACATACCTTTTTTCTTTGTCTCTCTCTTTCTCTCTCTATTCCCTTATTTCTCTCTCTTTCTCTCTTATAATGTGCGAATATCCTTCTTTTTTCTTAAAAAACGGAAAGACAGAAAGTCATAAGATAAAAAAGAACTCTCTCTCTCCTCTCTCTCTCTCTCTCTCTCTCTCTCTCTCTCTCTCGCTCTCTTTCTCCCCTTTTCTCTCTCTCCTTCTCTCTTCCCTTCTCTCTATCTCTCTCTCTTATAATGTGCGAATATCCTTTTTTCTTAAAAAAAAATAATATGTTTTAGGATAATAAAAAGTGTGCAAGTAGAAACTTGCACATTGCTTCCTCATAGTTTTTAAGTGTGCAAGTAGAAACTTGCACATTGCTTCCTCATAGTTTTTAAGTGTGCAAGTAGAAACCTTCGCTCACAAAGCTCCTCTATGAGGAAGCTTTTATTTTATTCGATGTATAATTATTAGTATTTATTTGTTTTGGCTTCCTCATAGAGGAAGCTTTGTGAGCGAAGGTTCTACTGCACACTTAAAAACTATGAGGAAGCAATGTGCAAGTTTCTACTTGCACACTTAAAAACTATGAGGAAGCAATGTGCAAGTTTCTACTTGCACACTTTTTTATTATCCTAAAACATATCATTTTTTAAAGTCTCAATATGAGACTTAAGATGGTCTAACTGTTCCCCCTTAGAAAGAGACAAATAATGAGTAAACTAAGGTTTAAAGTTATCCTTTCACCGACCCTCGCAAAATTCAAAATTTTATAAGAAAAAACCTTTTTACCGATTATTAGATATACCGATAATCAACCTAATCTTAAAGTATTATGTATGAAGTAGGGGTAGAAAAGACTGAAGAATATAATAAAATTAAAACAGCCCGATATCTCAATATTGTGAAGTTAGAACAATAACGGACATTTCTAAAAAAATTCAAAAATTTAAAAAAAAAGAACCCCTTTACCGATCATCGCCAAATTCATAACCAACCTTCCTTGAATGATACTCTATCGATTAAAAAAAACAGCCCGATATCTCAATATTTGTGGAAGTTAGAACAACAACGGACATTTCTAAAAAATTCAAAATTTTTTTAAAAAAGAACCCCTTTACCGATCATCACCAAATTCAATACCAACCTTCCTTGAATGATACTCTATCGATTAAAAAAAAAAAACAGCCCGATATCTCAATATTGGCGGAAGTTATAGAAATTTCGGTAAATTTGGCACAAACACACACACACACCATACATAACATACAGGACATTTTTAAAATTGCAATTTTTCGACGTTTTAGAACATTCTGAACACATTCAGAAAAACAAAAAAAATTTTTTTTTTTTACGAAAACAAAGCTTCCTCTATGAGGAAACAAAACGGAAAGACAGAAAGTCATAAAAATCATATTCATGAAATAAAAGGAAATAGAACAAAAAGATGGAGAGATTGAAAGACGTAATTTTTTTGAAATATATTTAAGATACATACCTTTTTTCTTTGTATCTCTCTTTCTTCTCTCTCTCTCTCTCTCTCTCTCTCTCTCTCTTCTCTTCTTTCTCTCTTCTTATAATGTGCGAATAGTTCTTAATTGCTCGCGATAGTCACGAATGGAAGTGCCTGATTTATCAGTTTTGACAGATAATATGTGAAAACAGCAACTTATCATATAATTCACTTAAAATTGTTCGACTTATAAACGATCTCATTTGTTAATTTTTTAATTTATTTAAAAAAAATCGGTAACATAGAGATCGCATGCGCGCGTAGACAAAGACAGAAAGGGCTATATGCAGCGTTTTTTTTTCTATCCTATATCGCATATTAAGGGGGTCATCCCGTGTGATGACCGTTTTTTTAAGGGTTTTTTGCATTTTTTGCGCGAAATGAAAAAATACAGAGCTTCTAAATTTTACTATAATTTATTACATCTAAAAATATATGTGTAAATTTTTTTATTTGAAATATATGCGTCGATGGCGAGTTAACACTGGAATGGCACCCATGTAAAAAAAAAAGCAGACAAACGGCGTCCACGATTCCGGCAGACTGGTTATCTGAAATAAAAAAGCCAAATTGATTTTAATCTATAGATAAATGGCTATCGCGGGAACTAGAATTTTTTAAAAAATATTGAACCGTTTTCTGTCCGCAATAAAAAATAGTCGCAAAAAATCATGTTTATTTTGAGTTTTAATTTTTTAAAAGCATGTAAAAATTGAATTTTTAATATTTCCAAAAATCCTAGTTCCGGCGATAGCCATTTATCTATAGATTTAAAATGCAATTGGCTTTTTTATTTCAGATAAACAGTCTGCCGGAATCGTGGACGCCGTTTGTCTGCTTTTTTTTTTTACATGGGTGCCATTCCAGTGATGTAACTCGCCATCGACGCTATATTTTCAAATAAAAAAATTTACACATATAGTTTTAGATGTAATAAATATATAGTAAAATTTAGAAGCTCTGTATTTTTTCATTTCGCCGCAAAAAAATGCAAAAAAACCTTAAAAAAACGGTCATCACACGGGATGACCCCCTAAGGGGATCCTGGATACCGACAAAAACAGTCAGAGCTCGTTCTTTGAACGGCTTTATAGATTGCAAAAT
>JASTWL010000281.1:0-243546 GCA_035220575.1 Temnothorax rugatulus | reverse complement strand
GAGAGAGAGAGAGAGAGAGAGAGAGAGAGAGAGAGAGAGAGATTATTTGCGTGTCTTATTACATATGTTTTCCGGGGCGAAGCCCGGGTAACCAGCTAGTATATATATATATATATAGATAGTTGAATGCATGGGGCAGACTCTTATTATTTGCGATTGAATAAATTGATAACGAGAAATTATATAGTTATTTAAGACCGTCTTAAGTTCAATCTTAAGATGTCATGAACCAATCACAGAGCCGTATTAGCGTCTTAAGACATTACTTAAGACGGCCTTGAAGACTGTGAATACCAGCCCTAGTGTAGAAAGAGGCACGCCGCTAATATACGTATTTCGTCTGTGAGGCTGACGACGCGCCGGTTCAAGAGAGAAAGAGAAAGAGCATAGCATGTTTGCTCTTTCTAACTGGCCGAGGCTGGCCGAGCGACGAGCGCACATGTACACGGGGCGCTTGGCTTGTGTGCTGACGTCACGTGACGCGATCCTATCCCCTCCACAGCCACGGCTATGTAGCAGAGTCCTAAACCTGGGACCACTGGACGCGATACCCGCGTGGCATCGCGGCATCGTGGCAACGTCGCATAGCCGGCGCGTGCCAAAGCAGCTACACGTCATAGCTCAAGACAGAAGGAGATAGCCGAGACAGCAGATCGTATGTCTGTCCTTCTCTCCTCGCTCGAAGCTTGCCGAGCGCCGGGCCGGCCGAGCGCGGCCGCCGCAGCCAGCATATCCCCTCCAGCTGGCTAGTTCGGACACGAACCATTAGCACGGACGCAAACCATGTGCAGTTACCGAGCGAAACGACGTAGTTGAGGCGCACTTTCTCAGGCGGCGCGTCGGAAAATGCAACACACGGAAAAGGCCGGGATGGCCTCTCTCAGGTTTCTCTCTGATACGGCTATAACTGTCCCCCTAGAAAGAGACAAGGTCGGTAAATGACGCGTCGGAAAGAGACAAAGGTCCGTATTCATAGTCGGATCTTATATTTAAGATCGTCTTAAGTCTGGTCAAAGGCCGTCTTAAGACTCCGTTCAGCCAATGAAATGACCGTATTAGCAACTTAAGACATTACTTAAGACAGTCTTGAAATAAGATCCGACTATGAATACTGGCCAAACGCTAAAATTAGACCAACAATCATCAGCAAACGATTACGCATCAATTAGGCTTTTTTTAAATTAAAAATAAAATTTTTCCGGCTAACTTAACGCTAATTTTTCTTTTTTAATTAAAAAAAAATTAAGAACCAACAAACGTTGCAATTAGGCCAACAATCACCAACAAACGACCAACAAACGATTAAAAAAAAAAAAAAAATTAATAAAGTCGAAGTTGACCGGCTAAGTTTACAGAGCCTGCGTTTATGCGTGGTCCCGCGTCCTGCATCCCACGTGGTCGACGATAGCATGGTGGAAAAACACTAAAAAGCATAGACCATAACGAGCGTAGACCAGGTATAGGCTGGTATTCATAGTCTTCAAGACCGTCTTAAGTAATGTCTTAATACGGCTCTGTGACTGGTTCATGGCATCTTAAGAATGAACTTAAGACGGTTTCAAATAACTATGAATACCGGCCATAGGGCCGGTTTTACCTTCTCCGATAAACTGTAACCTTCGATTAAACTCACTCTTCGTCTCTTTCTAAGGGGGACAGTTAGAAAGAGATGAAGAGTGAGTTTAATCGAAGGTTACAGTTAATCGACGTTGAAGGAAACTGGCCCATAACCTTCTTCCTTCTTCTTCTTCTTCTTCTTCTTCTTCCTATGGGCGCGTTTAGCAGACCAAGCTGCTGAGTAGCAGTCGAACGTGATTGGCTCTTACTTTTAGAACCAACCAATCAACGCAGAGTGTTGATAAGATGGACTCAACAGTTGTGTCTGCTGAACGCGGTAAGCTACTGACCAACCACAGTCGATTATTCTTGAATTGTAAAAATCCCATTAGTCAGTTAACTTACTGCTTACGTCTTACTGTATCTGTATACTCCTGCTGCCATTGTAGACGACGCTTAAAATTTCTGCTACTTATACTAGTTTTCTGGACTTTTAGATTTATCTCTCTCTTCTTCTTTCTCTCTCACAAATAGATCGAATCATTAAATATTTAATCAATGAGTTACATAAATCAAATATAATCCAAGTTCGTTGTGTGTAAGTTAGCTGTGGATTAAGTAGATTAAAAAATCTTCTGGCTGAGTTCTTGGTTAAAGAACAAAATTTTTTTGGATCTCGAATAAGAATACTATGCAAATGTAACATAATTGAGTCAGGTTTCTTAGTATTTGTACATAAAATAATATAGTACAGATGATTTAACATATATTATATTCGCTATGCATGCAAGTACAAATATGAATTGAATGCAATAAATAGTAAAATTTTTTTTGTTGACACGTATATAGGTAAGGTCTTTATTAAACAGTCTTCTACGTTGCATAATGTGTAATGTGTGTGGTAGTTCTTAAAACTATTTTATTTCGGTCAATATCTGTAAAATATACTAATGTGAACATTTCTTGGATTTCTATTTAGATTTATCTCTCTTTTCCTCATGCTCTCTCACAGATATATCAAATATCATTAAATATTTAATTAATGAGTTACACTGCAAATATGATTCACGTTTGTTGTGTGCAAGTGAGCTGGATGAAGTAGACTAAAAAACCTTCTAGCTAGGATAACTACATAGAGTGATGTAAAGCTTATACAATTATTAAGTTTATTATTTGGTATTATTTGTAATAACTTGAATAATATGACAATCAATATATAGAATATCACGATAAATAAAAATAAAGTACACATATTCATTGGAACATAAGTATTATACTCTCCGTTTCTTGTAATGTTTCTGCAACATTTACTACATTTTCTGGATTTTTATTTGACCTCTTTCTTCCTTTTTTTCTATGATAGATATATCGAATCATTGAATATTTAATCAATGAGTTATATAAATCAAATATGATCCAAGTTCATCGTTGTGTCCCAAGTAGCAAGCACTCGTCATTTTGACGTCAATTGACGTCAAAAGTCCGTCATTTTGACGTCAAAATGACGAGTGCTTGCTACCTGAGGTGCAAGTGAGCTGGATGAAGTAGATTAAGATTAAAAAATACTTTAATTGAGTTTTTGCTGGTAAAGCACAAGGAACGGAACTTTTTTGGATCTTGAATAGAAATACTATGCAAGTGTAACGTCTTGTTGCGTATTATGTGATCTGCATATAATAATCCAGCTGTTCGCTCGTCATGGAATGGCTCGCGAAAGAATGGAGTTAGAAAGAAGGATCCATCCATATTTCTCTTCTTTTCTTTATGGATTGATTTAGAAAAGGTTTTTATTATATTATTACAACCTTTCACGTTGCATGTATCTGTGACAACTTTTAAAACCATTTTATCTTGGTCAACAACATCTGCAATACATATTATATAATGTAAACTTTAAGTTACTTTCACACCTGCTAAGTGCATAAATTTTAATATTTACCAATGTAACATGACACAGTTTGAAGAGCCAGTATTGGTATATTAGTTGGGATACAATGTAATTCACAAATATCTCTCAAACATATCTGTTTCCATACATCCTTATCAGGCCAATAGATATAGGTAAAATCCAATTTACATATAATTAACATATCTTTAAAAATGAAATGTTTAAAAGAACTGGTTACTACAACAGGTACCCCCACACTTAATGATCTGTATATACCTATGTATTATTTAAATACAAAAGAAAAAATTAATGTAATAAAACATATTTTAATCAATAAAAGATAATTTTAAGGATTAATATTGAGTTATCATATATGTAATACGTATATAATACATGGTTGAATTCACGACGTATATTATACTATGTATAATACGCATGCTGGGGGTCTATTCTCGCAGATATTATATATGGTAAAAAAGCTGCGCAACGACAATATAACGATAACAAAACTGTCGTTAAGAGTTACAGAAACCTACAGGAAACCACGTATAATATCGTATAGTATATCAAGTACAATACTTACACCATTTAAATATCATACATCTATCAGAATTTGCATGTAGATCCGAGGGCAAATCATTTAAGAAGGAGTAGGTATAGTTAGGTACCTTTGCACCTGAAGTCTATTTGCCTATGTATTTTTTAAATACAAAAGCAAAAATTAATATAACAAAATAATAATGTTTTAATCGATGAAAGATATATATATATATGTATATACTTGGGTAAGTCGTTACATGTATACTTTGCATATAGTAATCATATGTCTTCTCTCAACTGGCATACTATAAAACATTTGTAAACATTGTTTTAACAAATAATGTATAATTTATTCTATTATTTATATCTATTTACTCTTATTATTTTTCTAATCATTAAGATATTTACACTGTCTCAAGAATCCATTTCTTAGATATCAAAGAATAACGCCATATATTTTTGTTAAATATTCCTGAACCAGTACCATATTCTCCGCAGAGATATAAATCGTATCCTTAAAAAAAGATCACATATATTAATAATTAAGTAAATAAGCCAATATTGTTTTAGATAAGACGGAATAAAAGCCTGCATACTTCTGGCAGTAGTGATCTGTATTCCTACGAAAGGTTTACCAGTGCTGGAATTATGTTCGATAATATCTGGAGGATACTCGAATGAGGTCAGTTAAAAAAAAATCATTCCCATCCCAGCAATGAATAAATTGTTCAAGGTTATCGTTGTTACAAGATATAATACCCTGTAAAATTTTTGCTTCCTTATTCTTTAAGATATCTAAAATTGCTTTCTTTTTCAATACAATAATATCGAAAGAAGCTGTAAAACTCTGGAAGAGAAAAGAGATTTTATTATATTTATATATTAGAATTGTAATGCATTAATCATTAATAGACTTAATAGAATATAATAGTATGGTAAGAGAACACACACACACACACAAAATAAATATGTGGGGGATATACAATATACATATGATTTGTAATTAGAAACCCATTTTAATTGAAGTATAATGAAGGTAGAGTCCAGCCGAAAATTCGATTTTGGTTTCGGTTTCAGCCGAAATTGAAAAAAAATTTCGGCGGCGTAGCCAAAACTGTTTTTATTTTCCACAAATTTTTTAAAGACTTGTTTAAAAAATATTTTTATTTTAGAATGTTTAGAAATTTTGTTATTAAAATAATATAATTGTGATACCTTTTTTTATTATTATTAAAATAATATGATTGTGATATGATTGTGATATGATTGTGATACGCCGGATAGTATATATACGTATAGGGGAGATTACGACCGTGTATCTATACAATTTACACTTTTTTAAAGTTTACTAAAAAAATTAATAAAGATATATGGCTGAACATTTTGGCGTAACCTTTCAAGTTTTCTGTAAAAAGAAATGTAATTATAACTGTTCATCTTCTAACATTTTAAAGAGAAAAATTTTCCAAGTGAGCAAGTCAAGCGCAGACAGACGGTTCCGTATGCGAGGCTATCTGGCCACATTCGATGGGCTATCTATCCAAAAAATAAAAAACATTTTATTGATATTAATTTTTATATTAATTTATAATATTATTTATTATTAATAAATAATATTAAAAAAACTGCCTAGTCGAAAGAATCAGAGCAGTAATAGGCGTTTTGTGTAGACTTTCTGATAGGATTCCTGCGTAGAACTGACTTTTCTTTATATCAACGGTGGCATCAAAGTAATTTTGAATTCGTTGCAAAATTAATGTGGTGAGTTTACTAAATTTTTTTTGTCCTCTTTAATTCTTTAATCCTTTTTTTGCATTTGAGGTTTTTACTTTTCGGTTTTTCCTCAGCAGCGTTTGAAATAGAAAATACTAAATAATTTAAGACAAATTCATATATTTACTTGACATATAGATTTTTTAAATTTTGGTGACGATTCTTGAACCGCAAGATCAAATAGCTGCTCGTAGGTCACTTTTTTACAGTAGCGACTGAGAGTTCGAACATTTATTCCAAATTCTAACGCTGTTTTTATGAAAAAATTCTCGCTCGATTTTTATTAAACTACTGTCGCAACAAATTCTTCGATCGCCGAAAAATATTAATAATGGTTTTCGCTTTTTTTTTGTAACGCGTATAGTGTCTGTGAAAAGCATCGCAAGAGAACAAAACAAGAGAACAGCTGTAATTCTTCGCGGTGATCACACGCTTTCGTAAGAAGATGGAAAGAATTCATCTTCGTTCTTGTTGTATTGACCGCTTATGTGAGTATTAGCCTAAATTCAGTAAAGAAATTTTACTATGTTTCTTACGGGATTTTCAAAAAATTTTTCTGTATAGTTGCCACTAATTTTGTAAGTTGGTCTGCGACAGAGAAGGTTTTTCAATACAATTATTGAACTCTTACTTGGTTTCCGTAGACAAACATGGGTCATGCAATGAAAAACACGGCCGATATTGTATGTAACTTTGACGAATATTCGACGATGTGCTCTCCGACTTCACTTTGACTACTTATCTGTCCATATTACATAGGTGAGATCTACTCCGATTTTTTTATTGTAAATTGATGCGAGATATTTTTAATGTGTTATTCATCGTTATTTATGGTTCTGAAGAAGGCCAAGTAAGGCTCGAAACGTTAACATGATTATATATTTTAATTGAAGTTATTAAATTTATTTTCAACATTCCTTATTTGCTCAAAATTTGGTCGTTTTTGATTATTTAGCAGTTTTCTCTTATTCTTTTCAACATAAACAATCCAATCATGAATATAATTATAAGCTGAACTTATAACTATGATTATTTCCCAGCTTATAAACGCAAGCAATGTTAATGAAACTTTTACTAAAAGAAATTTCGAACAAACGGTACACGGAAAAAAATGACGTTGTATCAACAGCATCATTTTTTTGTATCAACAGCATCAGTGTAATTGAGATAAAATTTATTAATGCAACATAGCCCAGTAAAATGACAAAATTTGGAGGAAATAATTCGAACAGGGCTGAAACTTTGTAAACAGACTTGTTTTAGGGTACTGTTTAACATATTAAAAGTCCCCATGTGTAGACGCTACGTTGCAGGCAGGGGAGGGTCCAAAAGGTCCAAAAAACCAGTTTTTCGCAAATAACTCGGAAAATATCAACTTTACCGAAAATTTATGTAGATATAAAAATTGTAGCTTACAAAATTCCGCACAATTTCGTTTTTGATTCAAGTCTGTACGACCAAATGGAGCAGAGATAGAATTTTTTTAAACACCGGTAGTTTTGCAACTCAACGAAAACGCGTCACGCATATATATATGCGTTCATATATATATGAAGTAATGAAAAAAGGTGAAAAATTATTATCCACATATTTTTGGACTAAAATGTTAATTTAACAAAAATTTATTTTTTTTCTTCAATATTTAAACGCCTGTAACTCATCAACGTTTCAATGAAAAAAGGTCTACGACGTCTCATTTTAATGATAATTAAAATATCTTCAAGAAAAAAACATAACATTACTGCCTCCAACCAATCAGAAAAAGTTATTTTCTAAAATGCACTCAAAAATGACATTTTAATCTATAAAAATGTCATTTTTGAGTGCATTTTGGAAAATGACATTTTAATCGATAAAAATGTCATTTTTGAATGCATTTTGGAAAATAACTTTTTATGATTGGTTAGAGGCAGTAATGTTATGTATTTTTCTTGAAGATATTTTAATTATCATTAAAATGAGACGTCGTAGACCTTTTTTCATTGAAACGTTGATGAGTTACAGGCGTTTAAATATTGAAGAAAAAAAAATTTTTGTTAAATTAACATTTTAGTCCAAAAATATGTGGATAATAATTTTTCACCTTTTTTCATTACTTCATATATATATGCACGCATATATATATGCGCGACGCGCGTACGCGTTTTCGTTGCGTCGCAAAACTACCGCTGTTTAAAAAAATTCTATCTCTGCTCCATTTGGTCGTACAGACTTGAATCGAAAATGAAATTGTGCGGAATTTTGTAAGCTACAATTTTTATATCTACATAAATTTTCGTAAAGTTGATATTTTCCGAGTTATTTGCGAAAAACTAGTTTTTTGGACCTTTTGGACCCTCCCCTGCCCGCAACGTAGCGTCTACACATGAGGACTTTTAATATGTTAAATAGTACCCTAAAACATACCTGTTTACAAAGTTTCAGCCCTGTTCGAATTATTTCCTCCAAATCGACAAATTTCGAGTCATTTTACTGGGCTAACATCAATATTAATGAACAAAAAACATCAGATAATTGTTTTAATAATTTAAATATATTTGGTCCAATAATATCCAATTGAATTAACTACATATGCTTGTGGCAGTCCGTGACGTCGACGTTTAATTGAAGCAAAGGGCCTAGCGGAGTAAGCATGTGAAATCTGCCCTTGATCATACAGAGCTGACATTAATGTCACAAGTTAGTACCAATATGATAAAACTTTCCACCAAATATTATTTAAAAAAATTCATTTTTTTAGAAGTTATGCAGGGAAAAAGTAAAATAAAGAAATGTATTTTTCTCGAAAACCACTTGACCGATCTTGATGAAAAAAATATATGTTATGTAGACTAATAAAACTAATTAACAAAAAAAAATGTCCAAAATTTTTGCCAAAAAAAAAGACCAAAAAAAAATTTGAATTTTTTAATATATTTTTTTAGGGTGATATTTTCAAGGTACCACTTTGAAATTTTTACGAAAATTTCTCTTAAAGTGTCCACTATAACATATATTTTTTTCAATTTTTTAAAAATGGTGGAACATAGTTAAAAATACGAAAATCGTAAGCGCCGCGTTACTCCGGCGCACAGTGCAGTGCCATTCCGCGTTGCGGGTGTTCGATGTGACTTTAATAGCTAATTGCAGACGTACATGAGCAATTCCACGTCAAGCGGGAAAAAATAAATACAAAATTTTGGATCATGACTCCGATTTCGTCACTGAATTTTCTACACGTTTTATGCAACCAAAAAACGAACGTCAATTTTTTTTAGATTTTTAAAACCAGCATTTTCAAAGTTATTAAAGATCGAAAATTGCACCAAATCGCTGAAAATTGGACAAACACTCTCATTAAAATATCAATATCTCCGGTTTTATGCTACTTACAGACTTCGGCGTGGGCTTATTTTGAAGCTCTTGAATGTCGCTTCAATTTCGTGTAATTGAATTTTAACAAGAAAAATTTTGGTTAATTGTTATAAACAATTAAATTTTCAAAGGTGATTTTTTATAACTTATCACCACTGTACCATGTTGAAAAAAATACGAGTTTGTTCGTTAGTTAATTCTCTACAAAACTGGTAAGTTTCAGAATGGAGAACGAATGGACACTATTCGAAAAAAAAAAAAAAAAAAACAAGTAACCACGCTGCTGTCCTGGCGCGCTCATAAGACTTGCGTGCAGGAAAGGAATTGTGTTCGGGGTTGAACAGGATAATTCAACAACACCTCGACAAGTATTTGAGAAAACCAAATAAGTATTTTAATTAAAAAATTTTTTTGGGGTAGTGATGGGGTCTTGGAGTGGTTCCAAGCTGGTCTTCGCAAATAGTCTTTGTCGGGTTTCGCTGTAATGACACGTGACTACTTATATCTAAGAAATATGACGAAATCTGCTTATTCGTACTATAATATTGAGTACAAAAAGAATGCATATACATACAATTATTTAAGCACAAATAAAATACAAGCACATTCTTGATACAGATCTATTCACGTTTTTACTTTATGCATATAAAATTATTGCAATAAATGGAGCTGCTCAAGCTTGCTCCAGGCGATTTTTTATAAATAAAAAATATATAAAATTATGTAGAACACGCTTATTTTTTTCAAGGAATAAAATAGTACGAAATAAAATTAATAACGCGATGTAAGCAACGACCTGCATATGCTTGCGCTAGTTTGAACAGCGCTAGCGTAAAATGACATACAGAGTGTTTTATTTATTCATAAAAATAATTGATCGTGCAAGGCGTAAGGTGCTATAAATTTTAGCTAACCGGGACGCGAGTGGCTAGCATATGGCCATATATGGTTAATTCGCGTTTTCCACAGTAAGACATCATTCTTTAAAATCAGGTAGAATCGTGTGCACACTAAGCTCAAACCGTGTACTAGCGTCGACGCATCGAGGAAGGAACATATATGAAGGAATATCTGAAATGCAGAACAATAAAATAATTAAACGCACATTCAAACAAATGTTCCGGAAGAGATGGAGGATGGAGACAGAACGAAAGAGGTATATTTGACCGTCGCTGATGATGGAGCATATTTTACTCCATCAGCGACTATACTTACTGCACTCTTACTGCAGAACTATTTCGAGAATGGATTCCGATCGGAATTGCTCAGTTCTTTCCTAGATTTTTATTGTGTTTATTAAAGAAAATGGAATAATTCTGATCGGAATCCATTCTGAAGAGTTCCATATAACGGGTGCCCTGGCGGACGAAATAACAGCGACGATTAAGAGAAGGAATTTCGTGCACGTGTACGTGAAATACGAGAAAATCGACGTTTTTCTTTTTCTTATACAAACCTCCACCGGGAGTTGCAGCAGTGACAATTGTGCATATTCCTCTCCGTCATGGGCGCAGTTTGCATTCTCGTCATCCATTCTTTTTCGCACCGTGTGAATTTCAGTATTTTTACTCGAGCTGCTCAAGACTGACCTGATGGTTCAAACACGGAAGAACTTCCGTACATCCGGTGCATCATGCATCCACGTGCGTTGCACATGACCGACGCCACCTATACAGGGTGTCGCGAAAATAATGTACGTCTCTCGGTCGATCTGTATTCGACTCTTCCATGTTGAGAAAGGTGATTAAATTTGCTTGTTTATTTATTGAGCTTAATTAACGGTGTCCATCGAGTTGTGACGTAAAGAATTCCGACAATGGGAACGTAATGCGAAACGTTACGCGACATATATCCCAAAGAGGCTTTGAATTCTATCCCGCGTTCACAGGACCTGCGACGATTCGGGAGAGATGTTTTTTTCTGCGATCGAAAAGGGATAAGGGACGTTATCTGTTACTCGAATAAACGACTTATACTTTGGATATAAATGTTATGAACAAGCGTCTGGTATTCGAAGAGTCTAAGCGTCGCCGCTTTTCGAGTCCGCACGTAAACAGTTTCACATGACCAGGAAGAAATGCATGATATTAAAATATAAAACACCTTATCAGAAAAATTTGCAAAACGACAAACGATAAATGATATGATATAGGATATACGATAATGAAAAGTATAAAATATATTTAAGTACTTATGGCACTAAAGTATAGTATTAAAAATATATACTTTTTATTATTTTCTCTTCTTTCTAAAATTCTAAACAATCTCATTATGAAAACGCGACAATTATAAGCTGTGGTTATAATTACAGCTTTGATTATCGCTCAACTTATAAGTTATAAGCGATGTTAGTGAAGCTTTTACTCAAACAAATTTTTCGACAATAGGATATTAATTTCGTGCAACATATAGATGTGTCCTACATTATATATTAAAACGATGCGTTAGAATAGTATATCTTAATAAAAACTAAGAACATACATTACATATCAAAGTATATAGTATACCTATAGAATAGTTATTATATAGAAATTCTCCATTCATTGATATTTTGTTGAATACGTCGATTTCGGACGCCAAACCACGAGATCATTATCGCCGAATATCGCAAGAGTGTCACTTAGACAGTCCATCTGCAACATAAAAGACACGAACAATTACATATAAAATTTAACATAGTGCAAGATATGGCAAAATAAGACTTGTCAGAATTAAGGAGGACCTCACTAACATTCAGAAGACAACGATAAAACTTGATTTTAAAATGTAAATGAAAGTAATTAAAATTCAATTTTCAACATTTGTATCTTGATCCTTTCAAACTAGTCATCATTTTATACGTGATAGGGAAGACGTGGTAGCACGTGGTAGCCCATCGACATAGAGCATGAACTGCGCTCAGGTATAGAAAAATATGACCGGTGACTCACCGGTCGAAAAAAAGAAATAGTGACTGGTCGAGGTCAAGCTCTTTTTCTACCCTGTAGCGTATTAACCTCTTACTTCGTTTCCTCTTTGTCTAAATTCTACTGGACACTTTTGAAGGGTTTCATGTAGGGAATTAGGGATCGCGTAATAGTCCATACTATATGTCGATAGCCAATTAACGTGTCTTTTTTTCGGGAAAACCAAAAACCAAAAATTTTATTGGCTACCGCAGCATTTCTTGCCGCTTCAACAAGCGTTTCCGTTTCCTATGTTCAATTATACTGCAATTATACTGCAAAGCAATAAAAGCATTGAAATTTAGTGAGCTGAGAGCTTATGGACTGAGAGAAAGGGGGGGATGGATCTCTTCATTGAAAAGGATATTTCATCCTAGATGATATCAAATGGATTTAATTTATTAGTGCTATTATATAATATATTACAATTGAAACCATTGACTTTATTTGTGCATTATGAATCAAACATTTTTAAACACTTTTTTTTTTAAATACAATGTAATAAAGAAACAATTCACATTTTTATTATTTTCCAGTATGATATTTAACCCTCAGCTGGCACTGTGGGGTATTAAACGCCCCATGCAGTCTAGTTCAGCTCTAATTTAAGCCCCCCTGTAGTACGAAAATGGTACTAAAAAATGAAAGAGTTAAAATATAAGAGTTATGAATTTTTGAGTGAAAACAGTAATTTTGACGTAGAACTACGTCTTTGTCGACAGTAAGGAGGGAGTATAAGGGGAGGTATTAGGGGGGAGAGGGTATTGGGGGGGGTATAAGGGGGGTGTAGGGGGGGTATAAGGGGGGGTAAATCCAGGCACAGCCTGCAACGAATGCAACGAAAACATGTCACACTTTGAACGTTTATATCTTCGAAACTAATAATCGTAGAATAATGATCAACATCTCATTTTAAAGCTTAAGAAGTCCCATTTATGATAAAACAAGTCGGAACCCTCCATTTCTTATCTCTTCGATACAGTAGCGTTATAAAGTTTAGCTAAATTTCTTATAGATGCAACGAAAACATGTCACACTTTGAACGTTTAGATTTTCGAAACTAATAATCGTAGAGTAATAATTGACATCTCATTTTAAAGCTTAAGAAGTCCCATTTATGGCAAAACAAGTCGGAACCCTTTATTTCTTACCTCTTTGATATAGTAGCGTTAGAAAGTTTAGCTAAATTTCTTGTAGATGCAACGAAAACATGTCACACTTTGAACGTTTAGATCTTCGAAATTAATAATCGTAGAGTAATAATTGACATCTCATTTTAAAGCTTAAGAAGTCCCATTTATGATAAAACAAGTCGAAACCCTCCATTTCTTATCTCTTCGATACAGTAGCGTTAGAAAGTTTAGCTAAATTTCTTGTCGATACAACAAAAAGAAACGGGCACAGTAACAACTGTGCCGCAAGCAACAACGTAGAACTACGTCAACTGTCACTATTTCATGTTGAAGTATTCAGCGAAGGAAAGTAGACGTAGGGCTACGTCAACTGTCTTTGGCTGAATAATAGTGACAGTTGACGTAGCCCTACGTCTACTTTCCTTCGCTGAATACTTCAACATGAAATAGTGACAGTTGACGTAGTTCTACGTTGTTGCTTGCGGCACAGTTGTTACTGTGCCCGTTTCTTTTTTTGTTTTCTTTTACGTTCTCCAATTTTTTTCATACTTAATACCTATTACATTTTATCAAAATAACCTATGACATTTGTTAAAACAACATTCAAAGATTATCTTGGAATTTTTTTAAGTAAAAAAAGTCAATAGCTTCATCGCAGCAAGCATTTTAGTGGTGGGGTCTGAAACGGCCCCTGTGTGCCAGCTATGCGATTCTGGTGAAGTGTGCAAGCTAAGGGTTAAATCGATAAATAAAATAATAAAGAAATATTATTTTAAAACTTTGACGCCGTTTTTGTTATTAAATGTTAAATAAGATATATATATATATATATATATATATATATATATATATGTTTTTCATTCAGTTAGTCAAACATAAAGGAAGACAGAGAATCAAAACCATCATAGATATGTGTTTGTGCGTGAACGGAGGGAGGAAAGGAAATCGAAAAAAAATGTCAGAGTCTTATATGTATGTTCTCGAATTTACTGCTAACAATGATCATGTGTCTGTGTTTTAAAATTCGTTCTTAATACACTAATTCTTTACACTATGCATATAGTCATTTTATTCTTCCGTGAGCAACGGAGTGAAGTCGCGATTCCGCGAGCGGCGGACCGCGGCGCGGTGTGAAGGGATCTCAAACGGCGACGATTGAAAGAGAATTCTCGCGATCAGCGATAATTCTTGACGTCAGATTCACTAACGCAATTTCGCCATTTGAATTCGGGAAAGTAGAAGAAGACAAGCCACCCACTTTTTTTGTCTCTTGCTAGACATCTAACTGTCACTCACACTCACTTAAAGTGCCTAATAAGGGGGCAACCAACCTTTGACCCTTGAATTTTGATAAATTTTTGATATGTTATAGTACACCCCATTCATTAATACTGTTTCGTTCTCGACCGGAGATTCTGCGGAGTGCGATTTATATCGGCACCACTCAGAGAGAGTGCGAAACGAGGGGAGGGCTGCGGATGAGGGAACGACTTTTGCAACCGGTATTAATTTGCACCGGGAACTCGTGGTGAATTTCACGGACACTGTCGTGGTTCGAATCGCTCGGAAATCTTGAGGCGTCGGTTGTCTGCCGCAAACGCGAGACGGAGATCTTGCCGAGCATCGACTTGATGCCCTTACGACGGAAATCTTGCGGTTGAACGGAGGAAATCTTGTCCGCGAGGCAGACTACGAGCGCGAACGCGACACGATGACAGTGATCCGGGGCGAGCTCCCTTGATGAGCTCGATGGTCACTCTCGTAGAGAATGTAAAGTCTCTTGATACTCACGCACTCTGCTGAGATGAATGGGCGGCGATGCCGCGCACGAATCGATGGAGAAACTGCGCACACAGAATGTTTGCCGTTATGCCGAAATCATTCGATTTGGAGACGTGCGAAACGAGTCTTTCTTGAGATTGTTCTCTTCCGCCGGGAGGGTTCTCGAGGGACGGGAACGAAGGCGAGATCCGGAACGCGCGGCGCTCTCTGATTGATCCGATGATTGACGGAGTTGTGCTGTTTCTGCTACTTTTACTAATTTTCTGGACTTTTAGATTTATCTCTCTCTTTCTTTCTCTCTCTCACAAATAGATTGAATCATTAAATATTTAATCAATGAGTTACATAAATCAAATATGATCCAAGTTCGTTGTGTGCAAGTTAGCTGGATTAAGTAGATTAAAAAATCTTCTGGCTGAGAGAATTTTTGGTTAAGATCAAAGAACGAAACTTTCTTGGATTTCGAATAGGAATGCAAGTGTAACATGATTGAGTCAGGTTTCTCAGTATTTGTATATAATAATAGTACGAATGATTTAACATATATATTCGCTATGCATGCAAGTACAAATATGAATTGAATGCAATAAAGAGTAAAAAATTTTTTTGTTGACACGTAACATTTATTAAGACTAGAACAATACATGCGCGCGCTACGCGCGCGCCATTTATTCAATTTATTCAATATATATATATATATATATATAAAGATATCTATGTCATTAAAAATATATAATTAAGTTTATTTGAATAAACTTTAAAGAAACGTACACGATCAGCAATACTGATCATTATTATTGAATCAATAGTAATGACACATTATGCATCAGTATTTTTGTGACCGTACACTATCAGTTTTAGTATTAATATTTTGATCAGTATTGGTGTGCTCTTTATTCAGTAAAGATAAAGATCTTGTAAAATAGATTTCGAAAAAAAAGACGTCTTGCAATAAGTAATATTAGCATTTACAATCACAAAACGAAATCTTTACCTTTGTTCATTCCATCATTCTTACCCGTACACAATCAATAATACTATTCAGTATTATTCAGTACTGACAGTATTATTGATCGTGTACGGTCTCCTTTATACAGACAATAAAATAATGAAATAGAAGAGAAATAAAATAGAAAAATAGAGATTTTTAAAAATATAAATTTGATATTTAAGATACCTTCTTTCTTTGTCGCTTTTGCTTCTTCGTTCCTTTTCTATCTTCTTCTCTCTCCTCTCTCTTCTCTCTCTCTCTCTCTCTCTCTCTCTCTCTCTCTCTCTCTCTCTCTCTCTCTTATTTACTTCTTTGTTTAGTTCTCATCCTTTTCATTGTTTTTATTTCTAACAAGAGCCACTAATCATACAGAAATGGAGAAGATAAATACTTCGAGCGAAAAGTACGACGAAACAGATCTGTTAAATTCTTCAGGAGATGAATTAGAAGTGAATAAAATGTCAATTTCTGGATCTAATAAAAACGTAATTGATACCAATCCACCATCTACTTCGACTGGGTACGTACGATTTAAAGCATTTCCTTAATAAAAAATTAAATTCTCTATCTCTCCAAAAAGAACCAAAGTCTTTATAAATACAAATAGCTTCTAAAATAAAACTTCAGAAATAAAAAATCTGTAAAAATCTATATATATAAAATATAAAATTTAAAATTATATAGTTAAGATATAAGCCATACAAATCAAATATAATATAATTGTTAAAATGTATGTTATATATAAATTATAAGTTATTTAAAAAAAATAAAAACTTATACAGTATTAAGTATTGCAATGATAAGAAAGAAATATACATAATGATAGAAAAGTAAAAAATAAATAGTAAATAATAGAAAAAATAATAATTATGTAAATATAATTAGTTTATACATACATCTATACATATACACACATACACACACACATATACATACATACATACATATTATACATTATATAATTACACAATTATTATTTTCTCTATCATTTACTTTTTATTTACTTTTCTATCATTATGTATATTTCTTTCTTATCATTGCAATACTAATACTGTTTTATTTTTTTTAAATAACAATTTATATATAACATGCATTTTAACAATTATATTATATTTGATTTGTATGGCTTATATCTTAATTACATTATTTTCAATTTTATATTTTATTTATATATTTTTACAGATTTTTTATTTTTGAAATTTTATTTTAGAAGCTATTTGAATTTATAAAAGTTTGGATTTTTTTACTTTATAACTGTTAAGAAAAAATCATTTCTAAATATATCTAAATTAAAAAAAGCATATACCTTAAATATAAAATTAGAGATTGATTTATAATGATAAAAGTAAAGTAAAATTTTAAAATAAATTTTTTTTTATTTTTTAAAATAATTTTAGATATAGTATTTCTCAATTTTTGTTTAATCTTCTACATATGTATATAAAATAGAATGTCTGTATATATGTCTGTTTGTTCTTTATACACAAACTATTCGACCGATCTGAACCAACTTTTTCATAGTTACTCTTTATATCCTTACGCAAAACATAGGCTACTACGGAACCTTGATATTTCACTTATACCGATCAGCAACTTTATCCCTTGAATTTCTCGGGCGTTTTTTTTTTCGAAAATTTTGAGATTGCTTGCTCGCAATGTACACAGAACCTCGATATTTTACTTACCGATTACCTATTTCATCCCTTGATTTTTCCGGGTGTTTTTTTCAGGAATTTTGAGATTGCTTACTTGCATGTAACGTAATTCGTTACTATATATATAAAATAGAATATCTCTCAGTCTGTTTGTTCTTAAACTATTTGACCAATCTGGACCAACTTTTGCACAGTTATTACTCTTTACACCCTTGCGCAAAACATAGGTTATTACAGAACCTCAATATTTTACTTATATATATATATATATGTATATATATATATATATATATATATATATATATATATATATATATATATATATATATACCGATCAGCGACTTTATCCCTTGGTTTTTTCGAGCATTTTTTCGAAAATTTTGAGATTACTCGCTCGCGATGTACATAGAACCTCAGTATTTTACTTACCGATTACCGATTTCATCCCTTATGGTTTTCCCAGGTGTTTTTTTCAGGAATTTTGAGATTACATGTAACGTTATTCGTTGTTCTATTGACAATATCCATACTGTCAATTTTTTAATAATACATCTTTAATAATACAAAATTTTGTTTTTTAAAAAACACATTTTAACAATACTTTTTTTAAATATTTAATATTTTAATGTTTTTTTTTCAAATTTCTTCTTTCTTTCTTCCTCTTCCTCTTTATTTTCTATACATTTTTGCTTCCTCAAATTTCTTATTTTTTCTTTCTCTTCGTCTTTATTTTCTATTGGCTTTTGCTTCTTATCCACAAAAGATAATTTTGATAAAATTCTACCCAAATTTTTTTAAAGAGAACTAAGGGTACATCCCGATGGAGAAAGAAAGAGCGGAACGGAACAGTAACAGAATTACTCTGATTGGCTAATCTGTCACAATATGGTAAAACTGATAGAGATTAGCCGATCAGAGTAATTCCGTTACTGTTCTGTTCCGCTATTTCTTTCTCCATCGGGATGCACTCCTAGTTCTCTTTAAAAAAATTTGGGTAGAATTTTATTAAAATTATCTTCTGTAGATAGGAAGCGAAAGCGAATAAAAAATAAAGAGAAAGAGAAAGAAAAAATAAGAAGAAATTTGAGGAAGCAAAAACGTATAGAAAATAAAAAGGAAGAGAAAGAAAAAAAAAGAAGAATTTGAGAAATAAATATTTAAAAAAGTATATTGTTAAAATGTATTTTTTTTTTATCTGTCTATATATATATATATATATATATATATATATATATAATTTGGTATTATTAGAAATGTATTAAAAATGTATTAAAAAATTGACAATATGGATATTAAAACTCAAATAAAGTTCTTTAAGAAAAAAGACGCCTAGGCGAAGCCCAAGCAACCAGCTAGTTATTATTATTTTAGTCTCACTTATCTTAAAATTTATTAAAATATATTGTAACTGCAATTATTCATATATATATATATATATATATATATATATACTATATATATATATATATATATATATATATATATAGATAATAGGTGTTTTTTCTAAAAATAATATTACAGTGGAGCGGAAGAGTTTTTGTGTGATCTCCCAATATAAATGCAATGAATGTTTTAACATCTAGCAACGTACTTGACAATATTCAGTTTTATGATTCTACTGTGTAAGTATGATTTTAACAATTTTTCTAATATTATATATATATATGTGTATATATATATATATATATATATATATATATATATATATATATGTAATTACATAGATTTTATTTGTTATATCACTAACTTTATATCTCTTTCTTGTTATTATAATATCCAATATTCTATAAAAGTTTTCACATTCAGAAAATTCCGATATTATATCTACATTATTATATAAGATGTATATGATAATATGAAATAAAAAAAACACATGTACATATTTCTTGATATTTTTATTATAAATGTATATAACTAAAATATTTCTCACAAAAAATTACCAAATTTCTACATAAGCTTCTTTAGTGACATAAATAATGTTGGGCCAATATTCCAAGCCAAATGTGCTGTAATATGTCATTAATTCTTTTGAGAGATTTTACTCCCTTAGACTTTTTCTTCTGGGTATATGTATTAAAATTGTAATTTATTCCACTAAAGTACCGAATGTTTTGTACAATTAAATTGTAGCCGTCATTGGTATACCATAACTAAATGACAAGCTACAACACACTTAGCATGAAAGTGGAATACTGGCTTAATAATTTTTGTGCCATTAAAGATAATTATATAAAAATTTAGTATGATTTTGTAATAAATTTTAAGTTGTTAGTTTACAATAAAAATGTACAAAAATATGTATGTTTGCTTTTATTTTGTATTATTTTTAAATACTGGACGTTCATTGTATATATTCTGTATTATTGTAATTAATTAATTAATTTTGTATTTATATAACGTAAATTATATCATTTTATATTTCAAATTTTATTTACATTTTTCTGCAGATTTTTTGTTTGCGTTTATAAAGTTTCATCTCAGAAATGCTATTTACTTTTATAATTATAAATGTTTATATTTTAGGTTTTTTAAATATTTTTTTTTTAAGAAACGATACTAACAATAAGTAAATTCCAATTAAAAAGAACATGTACTTTAATGGAAAATAGAAGACCGATTTATTTTAATAAAATAAATTAATGTTTTAAAAGGAGAAAAATTAAATTATATTTTCTCTTTTGTCGATATAATTTTAGATAAGACATTTCTCAATTTTTGTTCAATTATCACTTATCTTAAAACATATTTAGAAAATGTATTGTTATTAATCAAGTAAAAAATACTTTTTACAATACCTGCGCGGAAAGTTCGACTTTCCGTGCGTGTAGAGCAGGGCAAAAGTGACTATTTTCACGCCAGGGCTTACTTTTCTCCCTAGGGAAAACAAGTAGAAACTTGCACATTGCTTCCTCATAGTTTTGAAGTGTGCAAGTAGAAACCTGCACATTGCTTCCTTATAGTTTTTAAGTGTGCAAGTAGAAACCTTCGCTCACAAAGCTCCTCTATGAAGAAGCTTTTATTTTATTCGATGTATAATTATTAGCATTTATTTATTTTGGCTTCCTCATAGAGGAAGCTTTGTGAGCAAAGGTTTCTACTTGCACACTTAAAAACTATAAGGAAGCAATGTGCAGGTTTCTACTTGCACACTTCAAAACTATGAGGAAGCAATGTGCAAGTTTCTACTTGCACACTTAAAAACTATGAGGAAGCAATATGCAGGTTTCTACTTGCACACTTCAAAACTATGAGGAAGCAATGTGCAAGTTTCTACTTGCACACTTAAAAACTATGAGGAAGCAATGTGCAGGTTTCTACTTGCACACTTAAAAACTATGAGGAAGCAATGTGCAAGTTTCTACTTGCACACTTAAAAACTATGAGGAAGCAATGTGCAGGTTTCTACTTGCACACTTAAAAACTATGAGGAAGCAATGTGCAAGTTTCTACTTGCACACTTAAAAAAAATTGAAAAATTTTTTAAAAAAGAACCCCTTTATCGATCATCGCCAAATTCGATACCAACCTTCCTTAAATGATACTCTATCGATTAAAAAAAAAAAAAACAGCCCGATATCTCAATATTTGCGGAAGTTAGAGCAATTATGGACATTTCTTAAAAAATTGAAAATTTTTTTAAAAAAGAACCCCTTTACCGATCATCGCCAAATTCGATACCAACCTTCCTTGAATGATACTCTATCGATTAAAAAAAAAAAAACAGCCCGATATCTCAATATTTGCGGAAGTTATAGAAATTTCGGTAAATTTGGCACATACACACATACATACACACACACATACACACACATACACACACACACACACATACATACATACAGACGTTTTTTAAAATTGCAATTTTTCGACGTTTTAGAACATTCTGAACACATTCAGAAAAACAAAAAAAAATTTTTTTTTAACGAAAACAAAGCTTCCTCTATGAGGAAGCAAAATTAATGACGTAGCAGATAGAAAGTGATCACTTTCCTCCCTAGGGAGGAAAGTTGTTACTTTCTGCCCTGTATAGTGGGCGGGAAGTGCATGGTCACTTTCCTCCCTAGGGATACTTTCTGCCCCGTGTGGCGGTCCTGTATATATAATTTTAATTCCAATTATATAATTTTATTTCATTCAAATTTCGCTCTATAGGCATTAAAAAGTCAAACATTTCCGTAAAGGTGTTGTGAAAAATATCGTGTGCACCACGGGGAGAAAGCTTTTTCAGACTCGTGTGATTGCTGCCTTTGAAACGTAGCTTTCTCCCCTAGGTGCACAATATACTTCTGTAATTGTAATTTAAATATTCTTAATTACTTTATTATTTTTATAGTGAGATAGTAGGATATGTGGACGGTATTGAAGCTCCTCGGTATGTAGGAAACAAGTCGCAATACAAAGTTTTCAAGTTTTTTTTAAATAATGGAGATGGGAAACGAGTTCAAATTATAGCATGGAATGATGATATCGAACAGGTGGAAAAGTACATAAAATCAAATTACGTAAGTGTTCTGTACTTTACATTCCTTTTGGTTCATATAAAAATGATATTTTTATTTAATAACGGATGTACAATTAAATGCAAATAATTTATAAAAATTATAAAGTTTTTATATAAGATAATATATGTATATTTGCTGTAATAATTTATTTTTAAATCTGTAACTTAATAAGATAGTAATGATAAATAACTCTGAACTATTTGTCATTATATTCTTAGATCGTGACATCATCAAAAATAAGAAAATACAGAATAAAAATTTCTGTTAAATATGTTAAATATTATATTAATAACATAATATTTGCATTTAACAAAAAAACTTGTAAAATATATATAAAAAATTTTCTTTTATTTTGGGGAAATATTAAATTATATTTATTTTTAAATAGTGTTGTTTAATTAAAAAATATTTTTATTTTAAATTAGAAGAATTTCTATTATGTAAGACAATAGTGGTGAATAAACAAGAACCTTAATACTATGTACATATTTTACGTATAATATAACTTTTATCTAATATGTATATAGAAAAATCATACAAAGTTTAAATAATTTATTCATAAAATATGAATATCTTATTACTTACTGATATAGTGTTATTTTCTGTAAAACTAATACTGAATATACTAAGAGACATTACTTTTGATATCATTTTTTAATCTCTTATCAAGACTATTACGTAGTCCGTCAATAAAGTAATAAGACTAAATTTTTTCTCAACAATTGGTAAAAGCGAGACCGAGAGCTATATTTATACTCTACTTTTAGTAAAAAATTTTTAGTAAAAATTTTAATTTCATAACATCAACACATGTGATTCTACAATCATTTGTATAACTGCATATTTAGATAACATCACAAAAATAGAGTATTGAGCAGCGTTATACAATCTATTTCTGTGTCAAACTTTTTGTGTCCATGATTTATTACCTGTTACAAACATGTTTTAAGAAATCTCAGTTATTTTCAAAAATCTGTGCTTTGTCACCTGTTATGAACGTAACAAATCATAGATTTTTGGAAATGACCAAGATTTCTTAAAACATGTTCATAAATGGTAACAAATCATGGACATAAAAAGTTTGACACAAATTTTGTTTACATAATGCTGTTCAATACTTATGTTCCATTTTTTTGACGCGTTACCCAAACGTAAAGTTATACAAATAATTGCAGAATTACATGTGTTAATGTCATCAAATTGAAATTTTTGCTAAAAGTGTAAAACATAAATGTAGCTCTCGATCTACTACGGTCTCGTTTTTACAGTGTCACCGGTATTGAGAAAAAATTCAGTCCTATTACTTTATTGTCAGACCACGTAGGTAACATGTAAATTTATTTTTAAACATATATGTAAAAATCTAGTTTTGATTCCTCTCTTAAGGGGGGATTTCCTTTTTTTTCGCTAAATTTATCGCTTTTTTCTAATTTTCTGGTGAAGAAACTGTACAACGGATCAATGCGAAATTTGGCATGTGGACTTATTTATCTCTTATCTATTCACAAAAAAATTAAAAATCATTTCCTCCCAAAAATACGCCTCTCACCCCCCTCGACGCGCGATGATCCCCCAGTTGACGGTGTGCACGATTTGAGTCTTCCCATTAATCCTGCAACAAAAACCCAAGAACATTTTACTTTACACATATGTAGCTATCGTTTGACGAAAAAAAAGCAATACATTGAATATTTTTTTGTTTATAACAAAAAGATCGATCTATTTTTTTTATCAATCGATATTTTGAGTTCAAAACATCACCGGATCCTCAATTTCTTTTTTTTTTCGCTTCGTCAAACGATAGCTACATGTGTGTAAAGTAAAATGTTCTTGAGTTTTTGTTGCAGGATTAATGGGAAGACTCAAATCGTGCACACCGTCAACTGGGGGATCATCGTGCGTCGAGGGCGGTGGGAGGCGTATTTTTGGGAGGAAATGATTTTTAATTTTTTTGTAAACAGATAAGAGATAAATAAATCCACATGCCAAATTTCGCATTGATCCGTTGTATAGTTTCTTCACCAGAAAATTAGAAAAAAAGCGATAAATTTAGCGAAAAAAAAGGAAATCCCCCCTTAAAATTGCCGTATTAAATCAATTTATTGTTGCTTCATTTCTGCAATGCCGATTGGTTCTTTCATTATGCTTACTTCGTGAGTGACTGTTATTGTATATTTTGACAGTTGTGTGTATCAAGGCTAAATAACGCGCGCGAAGCTCGCGTCTGTGGTGTCTAGTACTTAGAAAAATAGTATATTTATCTAAAAAAAGATACCAAATTTATTTAAATAGTTATAAATTGGTTTAAATTAGTTAAAAAAAGAGTATAGCCAGGTTTGTATGGGAAATCTGCCCCCGCGGCTTTTTCGATTTGCACTTGGGGGATCGATTTGACATTAAATAAAAATAATTCAGCTAAACTTTTAGCTCTTTATCTCAAACGATTTTCGAGGTTTTCAAAAAAACCACTTTTTTCGATTTTATTTTTTTTTTCAATAGTAAAATTCAAAATTGATGAATGGTGATTTTTTTTCTAATTCTTAGGAGTAAAAGGGATGAAAAAACACTTTCATTATAAATCTCAGGTGGAAAGCCGATTTTTAAGAACAAAAATAAAACTATAATCATTATTTTTACCGTGTTATTTAAAAGTGTCCACCGCCAAACTTTGTCAGAAAATGTCTTCTATACTCCTTTACACTCAGGAATTTTTTCATTTTTTTTGAAGTGGTGGAACATTATGAAAAAAAATAAAAACTAATTTTTTTTTTCAAAATCTTGCGTTTGAATGCATTAAAACTCTTATACTGCTAGAGAAATATATAGAAAATAATTTTTCAACTGAAAAAACACAACTTACTTACAAAAATATTTAAAAAATTAAGAAATGCATTACTTCAAAAAATAAAGGACATTAAAAATTTTTGAATTGACGTTAAAAATTTTTTTTAATGTTGGTATCTCTCATTTTGATTTCTTATTGTCTTCAGAACTTCATTGAAGTTAGCGCTAGCTTAACTGGTACTCGCTAACGCCACTGGGACTACTGGGACTTTCAGAACCTATTTTTTACTCTATAGAGGTTGTTCGATTAGAGTTAACCTAAAAATGATGATACAACCATTATTGTGTTTAATTGGACTTTTAACTTATGTATGTATTGTTCTTTTTCAATCAATTTTAAGACTGTAATCTAAACAGTGTTACGTTCATTTACTATCGTTGCAGTAAGTAATTTCTTTATACTCTTATGTATTCATGCAGTTTTAATATATACTATATATACTATATATACTATATAGTATATATATACTATATAGTATATATATATACTATATATACTATAATTTTAATATATACTATAGTTTTAATATATACTATATATACTATATATACTATATAGTATATATATACTATATAGTATATATATATATATACTATATATACTATATATACTATATATTAAAACTGCATGAATACATAAGAGTATAAAGAATTTACTTACTGCAACGATAGTAAATGAACGTAACACTGTTTAGATTACAGTCTTAAAATTGATTGAAAAAGAATAATACATACATAAGTTAAAAGTCCAATTAAACACAATAATGGTTGTATCATCATTTTTAGGTTAACTCTAATCGAACAACCTCTATAGAGTAAAAAATAGGTTCTGAAAGTCCCAGTAGTCCCAGTGGCGTTAGCGAGTACCAGTTAAGCTAGCGCTAACTTCAATGAAGTTCTGAAGACAATAAGAAATCAAAATGAGAGATACCAACATTAAAAAAATTTTTAACGTCAATTCAAAAATTTTTAATGTCCTTTATTTTTTGAAGTAATGCATTTCTTAATTTTTTAAATATTTTTGTAAGTAAGTTGTGTTTTTTCAGTTGAAAAATTATTTTCTATATATTTATCTAGCAGTATAAGAGTTTTAATGCGTTCAAACGCAAGATTTTGAAAAAAAAATTAGTTTTTATTTTTTTTCATAATGTTCCACCACTTCAAAAAAAATGAAAAAATTCCTGAGTGTAAAGGAGTATAGAAGACATTTTCTGACAAAGTTTGGCGGTGGACACTTTTAAATAGCACGGTAAAAAAAATGATTATAGTTTTATTTCTGTTCTTAAAAATCGGCTTTCCACCTGAGATTCATAATGAAAGTGTTTTTTCATCCCTTTTACTCCTAAGAATTAGAAAAAAAATCACCATTCATCAATTTTGAATTTTACTATTGAAAAAAAAATAAAATCGAAAAAAGTGGTTTTTTTGAAAACCTCGAAAATCGTTTGAGATAAAGAGCTAAAAGTTTAGCTGAATTATTTTTATTTAATGTCAAATCGATCCCCCAAGTGCAAATCGAAAAAGCCGCGGGGGCAGATTTCCCATACAAACCAGGCTATACCCTTTGAATAAAATTCTGAGAATCTGCAAAGAAAATACAATGCATATAAATAAGTAAATATACATTGCACACAAATATGGGCCCGATCTTATTTAGGTACTAACTCTGAGTTAGGTTTCCATTCTTCAGGACCTCCAAGAGTAATTCATCTGATTGACTAAGATATTTCTTATTTAAAGATAGTACGGCGTTAAAAAAATCATTCCACTTGCGTATCAAGAGTTGATCTTGCTCTTTATATTTTTGGCAAAAATCCTGTTCAATCTACGGAATTAATCATTTATGTTTGTATTATATCTTTAAACGTTAAACAGTCCGGTTTTTTTGAATTATATTGCGACCAATGAAACAAAAATTATAGAAGAAACTGTTTTATACGCACTCCCAGTCAGCCAAACCTGCAGATCAGATTTTGTCAGATGCATGCTACAAATTTTTATCGGCAGATACGATACAAATTTGACGCAAAATCTGTCATATCTAATGATGTTGACAGATCATCACCAGAAAAGCAACAAGATCTGCTGATATAATGTAACGCAGATTGTTGCAAAAAACCGAGCAAGTCAACTGACATAATCTGTCGACAGATTGGAGGCAGAAATCGAGCAGGATCTGCGTAATGCGGTCTGGCGGCAGATAGGCAGCAAAAACCGAGCAGGATCTGCGTAATGCTATCTAACAGCAGATAGGCATTAAAAACCGAGTAGATCTGCGTAATGCAATCCGACGGCAGATAGGCAGCAAAAACTGAGCAGGATCTGCGTAATATAATCTGGTGGCAAATAGGCACCAAAACCCGAATAGAATTTGTTAATTGTTTTAGCGGATCCCGCTATAATAAAATATCTCGGCTACTATTTATATACTAGCTTTTCGGCCCGCGCTTCGCGCGGGCCTCGAAGCTATTGTATTTTCGGCCCGCGCTTCGCGCGGGCCTCAAATAGATCTACCTATATATTAATTATATATGCTTTAAACTCACCCATTAATTTGGAACACTAAATTTGATATTTTTTCTTCTTAAACTGTAATCTACATCTTCTACATCGTCTGTGTGTCTGTCTGTCTGTATGACTGCGAATTACTCATTCGTTAGTAGACCAAATTACAATTGAGAGAAAGGCGCGGAGATCCATCCTTTTTTTTACTCTTATTTTAATAATAATTTTTAATTTAAATACATTTTTTTTTATTTTTAAAAAGTTTCAATTTTTTAACGTGAATTTTTTAATATCCGTAAATTTTGAGATATTGGGCCTCCTTTTTTTTTTTTTTTTTTTTTCGTTGGAGGAGGAAAATGCCTAATGCATACCCTAGGGCCGGTCCCTAGGGTTATGCCGGGCTTGCACCGGCTAAAAACCTCCCCCGGCCCCCACCAAGTGATATTGAATTACCATTTAAGCTTAAAAGGCGACAGTTTCCAATACGTGTGGCATTTGCAATGACAATAAATAAATCCCAAGGACAAACATTAAAAAAGGTAGGGATATATTTACGAAATACAGTATTTGCACATGGACAACTCTATGTAGCATTTTCAAATGGTTTTTTATTCCTCATCAGATCTCTTAATAATTTATCGACTGCTGTTAAAGCTTGTCCTACAGTCATGCTCACTTCATCCCATATTATTAGTTTCGCAGAGATTAATTGTCTTGCTTCCTGCGTATTTCCTCTGATATTTGATTTCGTTCTCTCGTCTATTGGTATTGTTAGTTTGAACAAACTGTGATATGTTCTTCCTCCCTTTAGAAGTGTTGCTGCTATGCCTGTTGATGCACATGGTAAAACCACCTCATTTCTTCCTCTGATTACACTTAGTAATGTATTAAACAGGTATGTTTTTCCACTTCCAGCAAATCCGTCTATAAAAAATAATCTTTTGACCTCATTTTCATTTTCAATTGCTCGCATTACTAATTCGTACACGTGCTTTTGCTCTGCATTTAATATCAATAATAAATCTTCTCCTCTACTTCTTTCTTCATCTAAATTATATTCTGTTTTAGTAATTTTCAATGACTTTGGTTTTGGCAATTTGAAGTTTATGCATGAAGTTCCATTATTTCTCATAATTTCCTCAATATAATTAATAGCTATATTTTCTGGATTATTCATATTTTTGTGTACATAATCTTCAATCATTGCGTCTTTATATTTATTCCAAAGTGTTGGTACATCTATAGGCGTTCCATATATGCAAATATAAGCAAACAGTTCTCAAATCTATGCATGAAGATTCAGTCAATTAATTTCCGAAAAATTTGAAAAATTTTGTAACCGATTTCTAAAATGATCGGTAACAAAAAATTATACACTTTATAGCATTCCCCACAAAATTCTACCCCTGTTTCATATACAATTCTTTAAAATTCAGTCGATTATTTCCCGAAAAATTAAAAAAATTTAAAAAATCGGTTTCCAGAAAATCGGTAGCGAAAAACTATACACTTTATGGCACTCCCCGGGAAATTCTACCCCTATTTCATGTACCCTTGATAAAAATTCGGTCCACTAACGAATGAGTAGTTCGCGGACAGACGGACGGACGGACGGACGGACGGACGGACGGACGGACGGACAGACAAACAGTCGCGTTTTATATAATAGGATAAATTAAATTTCTTAATTAATTAATGAATTATTATTATTAATAAATTATTATTATTAATGAAGCAAATAAATAAAAAAAAATTAAAAAACATTTTATTCAGAAATATAAAAAACGGTGCAAAAAATGCACGAGACAATTAATAATTATATGTAATTGTATTTTAATACAAAATATAAATTTATAAAATTTACACACATTTAAATACTATAAAATTATTGAAATATACATTTTAGTAGAAAGTAATAAAATACAAAATAAATATAGGGGAGACCGGGGCTAAACCGCCAGTTTTTTTTCGGTGCCGATTTTTAACAACAAAATAAATAATTTTAGTTAAATGTGGTATACCACTGTAAAGAGTGAACCTTTAGCTACAAAATTTATATAGGAAATTTTTATCTATGTTGCTTTGTTTAACCGGTATAGAGCAAAAACGACAACGGTGGAAAAATTGAAATCTCAAAAATGCCGGGGTTGAACCGCCACCCCCCCGGGGCTAATCCGCCACACTGCATTTTCAATACATATACGTACATCTAATCCTGAAAAATGATAGGATACATTTTAATAATTGTTTTTTAAGAGAAAAATATAAAAATTTATTAAAAATTTTTATGCGAAACATTTTTTTTACTTATTCCATAAAACAATTTAGGCACGTGAATACAGATCCTGACAAGCGCACGCATGTGTTGTGTCTACGCTCGCACGCAATGCACTGTTTCCCATATGCTCTGTTTATTGTCAACTTCTCTGAGCACACGCAGCATGTATTATTCAAGTCTTCGTCAGAATCGGACCGCTGCTGCTTCCTTGATTTCGATTTACGCCCACTGCTCGTCGAAGGCTGCGGTTCTGTTTGTGTGGCATTTTTTTCAAGTCGTTCAACGTGGTTCTCCGGACATCGAATTGTTTTGCGGCTGCGTAAAGCACTCATTTTATCTTTTCTCACCGCAAGAACTGCCTTCTTGAGTTGCTCCTTGTCGACGGGAGTCGTTTTGCGACGAAACGTGCGTACCATTTTCCTCCTATACAAACTGACGCACGTGCAAGGGAAGACAGAATCACGCTCGAGGGAAACCTAACCTGAAATCGCCGTGAGCTGAAGTCGTGCGCCCGGCACGCCACAGTGACGAGACTGGCGGACCAGCTCCGGGTGCTTACTGGCGGATAAGCCCCAAACATAAGTTTCAGGTTTGATCGCCCACGAAATATTAGACATCAACGATAATGAAAAAACTACACTGGATTCGTGTTCAGCATGCATTACTCTTTATAATCACTTACTTTGAGATTCGGTGATACAATAATATTCAAGATATTACAAAATTTCCACGCGCAGAAAATTTCACTTTTACCTTCCGAAAACACGTTTGCCCTCGTAAAAATCATAACACGGCAGGTAACCTGCCGAAACTCCGTTGGTCACATGGGTACCATAAGCAGCGTTTACAATGTTAATAGCGAGTTCGCACAATATACAGGTTTCGAGATATTTGATTTGGCGGTTCAACCCCGTTGGCGGTTTAGCCCCGGTCTCCCCTACATAAAAATTTAATATACAAATTAAATATAATAATTAAAATGATGGAAAATCAACTCGTACATTTCTCTCCACGAATTATCACTCCTCTTCGTTACTTCTCATCGTATGTAAGTTGACCTAAACAGACTAGAATAACACAAAATTAAGAAACAGAAACAACTACGTGAAACATATTTTTATTGCGCATCGCAATATATTTGAAAAAATATTGCAATACGCGATATCAAACACGCTGGCACTTTTGGTACCATACGATTATAAAGTATTATAGCACTGAAAAGTGCCGATTTATGATTGCGGACAGAGAGTTTCTGTTTGATAATTAAAAAATGGGCGCTGAAAAGTGCCGATTTATGATTGCGGACAGAGAGTTCCTGTTTGATAATTAAAAAATGGGCGCTGAAAAGTGCCGTTTTCTTTTCCTTCTTCAGGAAAAGTAGTATCGATCCCTGGTGTACGTGTAGGAACTTCCTGGTGGGTACGATCCTCCTCTGATGTGTAGAATCCTTCGGATGTGTGTAGGATCCTCCTGGTCTTAAGTCGTGGTAGTGACGTCGTCGTGTTGTACCTAAAACTGTAAGTAAAAATGCGTCATATTACAACAAAATCACAAGAAAAATATAGACACATATATAAGGGGCATGACATATAGAGAAACTTCAGCAGCAAGACTGAAACAGTGAGTAAATCGATCGACCATAGTTCTTGATAACCCTACATTAATTATCTATTAATCGATTCGCTTATTGTTAAGTTCGCAAGTCTCTTACTGCTTAGATTTCTTTACGTGTCATATGATTCTAAGAAAGCAAAGCAAAATTGCTGCGTACAATACCTATCCGTTTGTTGACTCGATCGTATTAGTGGTGTCGTCTTCTGCTCGTCGCTCGTCGCTCCACAGATCGCGGCGAATGCTTGCGCCGGCTACCGTAACACCGCGTCGATCGCGTGGACCGCGTGTCTTGTTTCTGTGTCTCTCCTTGGCCGTTCGAAGAGCCTCTCGCATGCACGACTGAAATTCCGAGCGCGTCGGTCTATCAAAATGCCGGTTATTGCATACCGCTTCTGAAAATGGAACACATTGCAGTTGCATTAAGGGGATCCTAAAGCCAAATTACCGACAATTGCAGGGAGGGTTCCAACTTTGAGTAGACTGCACAGAACTTAAATTTTTTTTTACACAATTGAAATATGCACGAAAACGAAGTGCGCGACTGTTGATTTCAAGACAAAAATCGGAAAAAATAAAAAAAATACATTTTTGCAATTTTTTCTGATTTTTGTCTTGAAATCAACAGTCGCACACTTCGTTTTCGTGCATATTTCAATTGTGTAAAAAAAAATTTAAGTTCTGTGCATTCTACTCAAAGTTGGAACCCTCCCTGCAATTGTCGGTAATTTGGCTTTAGGATCCCCTTAACGCTAACAACAAATATGTGTAAAAAAGTTATCGTACCGTAGATTGCCATAACAAGACGAGTGTTATAAAGCGATCGTTGTCCTCCTTCTCGACCCCACCAAGTGAATGAAGGCGTTACGGCATCCGTAAGTCCTTCCTTGAAGCAGAGATTGACTGCTTCTTTCAAATTGAAACCGCCGACGTAACGGAAATAATGCACCTGTAACAAAAGTATGAACAATTAAACATATTGAACACATATCATAATGTATAACATGTACGTACAAAAAACGCATAATTTTTCTTTTAACTTACGATTTCGAAGTAATCGTTGTCATCAATATTTTCAAATGTATCCAGCTCTGCCAAAGATGAAACGGGAAGGATGGTTGGTTTACGAGTCGGGCGTTGGCGATCTTGAATGATTTTTAAAATGTTTTCCAGTAAGGTGTTTGTTTTTCTGTATAAATAAAACGTTAACAAATATTAATATTATAGAAGTGCATCAATAAGTACAATATATCTAATACTTACTTCATCTGTAACTCGATGCCATTCAAACGCTCGTGTACACTTCTGCAAATATTAATTAACATTAACAGATAGGTAACGTTTTTACAAATCCATTTCTATATACATTTTTTTCATTCGTAGAACAAATAAACATGTATAAACTTACCGATTGTCCGTTGAGATTCCTGATCGCCAATTTTCTGGATGAATCAATCCTGGCTGTTGTGAAGGATAGAAGTTTTCCTCTCCCACAGATCTGGTATTCTGAAACTCAGAAATTGTGTTTCTACAAGTTGCTCTTTCCTGTGTTACTTGCGCTGTATTGGTAACAGTGTTATTATAAGGTGTGTATGACTGAACGTTTGCATATGATTGAATGTCTCTGTGTGACTGAATATTCGCGTATGATTGATTGCTTGTATGAGGTTGAATGTTCGTGAGTGATTGAAAATTCGCGTGAGATTGAGTGCTTGTATGAGGTTGAATGTTCGTGTGTGATTGAAGATTCGCGTGAGATTGAGTGCTTGTAGGAGGTTGAATGTTCGCGTGTGATTGAAGATTCGTATCGTACGATTGAACAATTGTATGTGGCTTAATATTTGTTTCAGTTTCATTGCGTGTGTGCGGTGATAAATATGTATGTATATGTCATTATTATTTAACAAATGTAAGCTCTTATTCGAATCGGTGTCCTCGTCCAGAGTATCCCTTATGTCGATATCATCGTCTATTTCTTTATCAGTGATAGGCTTTGTAGTCGTCCCCTTCCGTTTTGTATCGTCTGAAGAAATGATTATACATATATTGCCACGGTTCCGTGATATTGCGTTCCGGCTGCTCCATCTCTATCTGTAAATGCAAACATTAATATAGTATGTCCCAGCAAACCAGTAATCACCGAGTGCGTAAATTTGATAGCAAATTGTCGCCAAGATGGCAACAAATTCCGAATTTGTTGCCATCTTGGCGACAATTTGCTATCAAATTTACGCACTCGGTGATTACTGGTTTGCTTAGTAATGAATGTATTTTATATTGCCTGCAGCTAAACGACTTTCTGAGAAACATTGTAATTCTAAGAGAAAAATAGCCTAAATATGAAATAAATTTAATTAAGTTGCAGAAGATAAGTGAAATTATTAACAATGTTATGGCATATATTATTATCTATATTTCTCAAAGAAGTAATAAAATATATTTCATAACATAGATTATGTATATATACGTGCAAAACGCGCGATGTAGCCAACTAAATAACTTAATAATATTACAAGAGAAATATACCTCATGCAACAATTTTTCTTTCGGATTCATCCATCATAATATATTATACATATCCTTTCCCAGAGAAAAAGAGAGAGCTGATCATGTTACGCTATGATATAACCTACTAAATATAAAACATAAAGTGTAATTATAAGAAAGTATTTGAATCACACGAGGAAAGAAGATATTATGAGATTGACGAGAAACGTGCAAATACAGTACACATTACTTAGGATAAACAGTACAAGAAGAAATTGTAACAAGTGATTTTTCAAATTTCTTAAAAAGTGAAGAAAAGACAGAAAATAACGCACAACGGCAATGTCTGTATGAATAATATTATAGTATAATATTATATGTATATATATATATATATATATATATATATATATACCCTATATCTAATAACATACATTCGGCAATTTCTTGAATAGAAAAATAATATGTTAAACATTGTATAAAGCATATTTTAGATGATGCAAGACACACGAACATCAAACCATACCATTCACAATTCCTATGAAAATACAATGTAAAATATTTATACTAATACGGTTTTTATATCTTCTCGCTGTGTGTAATAGCGACTACCAGGTATTGAGATATTTCCGGATGGTTTTCTTCATCGCTACTGCTGTCGTTCGCCGATGTAAAATTCCAAAGAGGCATTCTGTAACATTTCGCGGAAACTTCCTCCAAACGAACATGGAACATATCATTACTCAAAGTGGAACATTTGTACACTTGGAGAGCAGAAGACAAAATGCCGATATCATAAAAATCACCAGTGTCTATAAATTTTTTTACTACTAGAAAGTACTTATTATTGTCCATAACAATGTCGTGGACAATGCAGATGGATCCATCATGTAAAAGGCAACAATTATCACGCTTATCTACGCTTAATAACATTTTGTTAAATATGATCTTACGATATTGAGAACCAACTGCACTACGCTGTACGGAAACACGAATGGAAGAATCATCAGTGTCGCAATTATTATTTGTTCCGTGAATATCTATCTCTGCCATTCGATTGGAAAACTGTTGAAGAGGTAAACCTGGTTTTCTGCAATACTTTCTAAAGATTGACATATTGTTTTCGTATGGGAAAGCAGAAAAGGAGTCTAAACTACCAAGCTGTCTTACATCATCAGGGAGATGAAGAAGACCATGGACATTGTAGGAATTGAAATTTGAACCGTACAGACTTTCAGATCTTTGAACAAATTTTTGCAACGCAAGTTTCGCAAAGTTTAAATGCAACCTTGATGGGGATTTCGAAACCAGAACTTTTATAGCTGCGTGTAAAAATAAAAAATGTTTATACAACCGCTCATCAAGTATACCATATGTTACAGCTAGTCCTGTGTATAGAAGAAATTGGCGAAATTCTGTTGCTTTATATTTAGAACATGCTTCGAGTGATCTCGGACGTCTTGCGAAATCCGAGGGACAATATTCTTTAAGAGTATTTAATCTCTCAGAAATAACAGATATATTTGTAGCTGATAATTTCGAGAATCTTGAATATTTGCCGTGCACCCACGCAGACAAAAGTTTCTTCATCACTCCTAAACATACAAGATGCATGTATTCAAATGGGACTTGCGAAACCATTTTTATTGGTAGCCTCGATAACGGGCTTATCCCTTCTTTGTGGTGATCTTCATCAAGACGTCTAACGTATTCTTCATCGGTTCGAGGAGAATGACCGACACCATTGAAAACATAACGACCCTCGCTACGTGTACCAGAGACTTTACACTTTGAACAGGGTTGGCTGGATGTGTGACCACGATGATTGAGAAGAAAGGCGCGTGCTGGAGCATCAGCTATAAAGCATCTCAAACGTATTGGTATTTTATTATTCTGAAAACTTATACCTCCACTTAACTCTAATTTTCTGAAATCATCTACAAACTTTTCAAAAAATGTATTAGGATCGCATGGCTTCTGCGTACCTTTATAAATTCCTATTACTATTGGTCTCGCATTCTGGATATTTGCAATTCTTATTTGAATTGGCCAAATGTGAATACTACCTGATTTATCCAAATAAACTCCATCTGTGTTAATGTCTATTTCCAATTGATTGGGAATAGATGCAAAAGAAACATTTGTAAGGTATTGAATAATTTTTTCTTCCAGATCAAAATGAATATATTCACCTGGCTCTACGTTGAATATGACAGCACGATTTCGTGGCGTATTGAGAAGCGTTCTAACATCCTTCGGCAATGTAGACAAGCAGTGATGTGTTCGAAGAAGAGATAATATGTTATTACTTTGAATGTGTGTCAAATTATTATCGGCGAAACAAGCTGCTAAACGTTCGCGAAAAGATAAATTCGTCAAAGCGGTCGTATCAAAAAATGATAAAGATGTATCATCGGTATCAGAAATAGACAAAGAAGAAGAAGATTTATTCTCCACATTTACATTATCATAGATATTATTTACGAGGTTATGGTTAATAGCTGAATTGTCGCATTCTGCGATTGATAGGCTAGGAATGTCTTGTATATTGCGATTTTCTTTATCAGTAATGTTAAAATTTTGCAAACGCAACTTATCTTTAATTTCAGATCTGATCCTGTTTCTTTGTCTCGCGGACAATGCACGCAGCGATTTTCGCGAAATAGATGTTTTACAAATTAATGGTTTCATAGTTACGCCTTTCCTGAAAAATGATGCAGACAGATCTCGCCAAATCTCCTTGCAGCACAATCGTAATCGATACGCAAAACGAAAACTTTTATCTTTTCTTCGCTACCGTGTCACTATCGTAACGAGATCGAACTCAGAATGATCGGAACGACGGCGCGTTCAACTACCGACTAAGTTACAACCAATCACAAGCCAATATCTTCCGCCCAATCAGACCGTCGCTTTTTCCCGCGTGGAAAGTGCCTCCGTATCCTGTAAGCGCGAAGTAGCAGTAACGGCTCCTGCACACAGGATGCGGAAACGCTTGGAACGCGGCAAGGAGCGACGGTCTGATTGGGCGGAAGACATTGGCTGATCTTGTGATTGGTTGTAACTTGCTCGGTAGTTGAACGCGCCGTCACTTCGATCATTCTGAGCTCGACCTCGACGATAGTGACACGGTAGCGGAGAAAAGATAAAAGTTTTCGTTTGCGTATCGATTACGATTGTGCTGCAAGGAGATTTGGCGAGATCTGTCTGCATCATTTTTCAGAAAAGGCGTAACTATAAAACCATTAATTTGTAACACATCTATTTCGCGAAAATCGCTGCGTGCATTGTCCGCGAGACAAAAAAACAGGATCAGATCTGAAATTAAAGATAATTTGCGTTTGCAAAATTTTAACATTACTGATAAAGAAAATCGCAATATACAAGACATTCCTAGCCTATCAATCGCAGAATGTGACAATTCAGCTATTAACCATAACCTCGTAAATAATATCTGGGATAATGTAAATGTGGAAAATAAATCTTCTTCTTCTTTGTCTATTTCTGATACCGATGATACATCTTTATCATTTTTTGATACGACCGCTTTGACGAATTTATCTTTTCACGAACGTTTATCATCTTGTTTCGTCGATAATAACTTGACACACACTCAAAGTAATAATTAGCATATATAATTATCTCTTCTTCGAACACATCACTGCTTGTCTACATTGCCGAAGGATGTTAGAAAGCTTCTCAATACGCCACGAAATCGTGCTATCATATTCAACGTAAAACCAGGTGAATATATTCATTTTGATCTGGAAGAAAAAATTATTCAATATCTTACAAATGTTTCTTTTGCATCTATTCCCAATCAATTTTGGAAATAGACATTAACACAGATGGATGTTCTTTGGATAAATCAGGTACTTAGTATTCACATTTGGCCAATTCAAATAAGAATTGCAAATATCCAGAAACCAATAGTAATAGGAATTTATAAAGGTACACAGAAGCCATGCATTCCTAATATATTTTTTGAAAAGTTTTGTACATGATTTCAGAAAATTAGAGTTGAGTGCAGGTATAAGTTTTCAGAATAATAAAATACCAATACGTTTGAGATGCTTTATAACTGATGCTCCACCACGCGCCAAGTTTTCAATCATCGTGGTCACACATCCACCCTGTTCAAAGTGTAAAGTCTCTGGTGCACGTAGCGAGGGTCATTATGTTTTCAATGGTGTCGGTCATTCTCCTCGAACTGATGAAGAATACGTTAGACGTCTTGTTGAAGATCACCACAAGGAAGGGATAAGCTCGTTATCGAGGCTACCAGTAAAAATGGTTTTGCAAATCCCATTTGAATACATGCATCTTGCATGTTTAGGAGTGATGAAGATACTTTTGTTTGCGTGGGTGCACGGTAAATATTCACTATTCTCGAAATTATCAGGTAGAAATATCTCTGTATCTCTGAGAGATTAAATACTCTTAAAGAATATTATCCTTCGGATTTCGCAAGACGTCCGAGATCACTCGATGCATGTAAATATAAAGCAACAGAGTTTAGCCAATTTCTTCTATACACTACATACTATAAACATTTTTTATTTTTACACGCAGCTATAACAGTTCTAGTTTCCAAATCCCCATCAAGGTTGCATTTAAACTTTGCGAAACTTGCGTTGCAAAAATTTGTTCAAAGATCTGAAAGTCTGTACGGTTCGAATTTCAATTCCTACAATGTCCATGGTCTTCTTCATCTCCCTGATGATGTAAGACAGCTTGGTAGTTTAGACTCCTTTCCTGCTTTCCCATACGAAAACAATATGTCAATCTTCAGAAAGTATTGCAGAAAACCAGGTTTACTTCTTCAACAGTTTTCCAATCGAATGGCAGAGATAGATATTCACGGAACAAATAATAATTGCGACACTGATGATTCTTCCATTCGTGTTTCCGTACAGCGTAGTGCAGTTGGTTCTCGATATCGTAAGATCATATTTAACAAAATGTTATTAAGCGTAGACAAGCGTGATAATTGTTGCCTTTTACATGATGGATCTGCATCGTTCATGACATTGTTATGGACAATGTGTACTTTCTAGTAGTAAAAAAATTTATAGAAATCGGCATTTTGTCTTCTGCTCTCCAAGTGTACAAATGTTCCACATTGAGTAACGATGTGTTCCATGTTCGTTTGGAGGAAGTTTTCGCGAAATGTTACAGAATGCCTCTTTGGAATTATACATCTGCGAACGACAGCAGTATAGCGATGAAGAAAACCATCTGGAAATATCTCAATACCTGGTAGTCGCTATTACACACAGCGAGAAGATATAAAAACCGTATTAGTATTAATATTTTACATTTCATAGGAATTGTGAATGGATATGGTTTGATGTTCGTGTGTCTTGCATCATCTAAAGTATGCTTTATACAATGTTTAGCATATTATTTTTTCTATTCAAGAAATTGCCGAATGTACGTTATTAGATAGTGTATATATAATATTATACTATAATATTATTCATACAAACATTGCCGTTGTGCATTATTTTCTGTCTTCTCTTCACTTTTTAAGAAATTTGAAAAATCACTTGTTACAATTTCTTTTTGTGCTGTTTATCCTAAGTAATGTGTACTGTATTTGCACGTTTCTCGTCAATCCCATTAATATCTTTCTTCCTCGTACAACTTAAATACTTTTTTATAATTACAGTTTATAATGTTTTATATTTAGAAACCGTACGTTATATCATAGCGTAACATGATCAGCTCTCTCTCTCTCTCTCTCTCTCTCTCTCTCTCTCTCCCCTCTCTCTCTCTCTCTCTCTCTCTCTCTCTCTCTCTCTCTTTGGGAAAGGACATGTATAATATATTATGATAGATGAATCCCCCCGAAAGTAAAATTGTTTCGTGGGATATTTCTCTTGTAATGTTACTAAGGCTGCGGTCCATTTGATGTTACAAATGCTTCAAAACATTCTTTGTCTTCTCTTTTCTTCATTGAAAAAAAGGAGAAGATAAATGTTTTGAATTTGTAGTGTTAAGTGGACCGCAGCCCAAGTTATTATGTCGACCATGTCGCGGGTTTTGCACATATCTATATAATATATGCCATAACATTGTTAATAATTTCACTTATATTCTGCAATACTTAATTAAAGGTATTTTATATTTAGGCTTTCTCTTAGAAATACAATGTTTTTCAGAAAGTCGTCTAGCTGCAGGCAATATAAATTACGTCCATTACATATAACTTATTAATGTTTGCATTTACAGAGATATGGATCAACGGCCAAAGCGCAATATCAAGAAACCAAGACGATATAAGCAGACCACTTCTTCGGACGAAAATCAAAAACGGAGAAAAATGACTGCAAGGCCTATTACTGATAGAGAAATAGACGATGATGTCGACTACATTAGAAATACTCTGCAAGAGGACACCGGAGAAGAGGATTCGGATGAGAGCATACATTTAATAAATAATGACACACATACATATTTATCACCGTACACACGCGATGAAACACAAACAAATATTGAGTTACACACAAATGTTCAATCATACGATACGAATTTTCAACCACACGCGAACATTACTCCTACAAGCACTCAATCTCACGCAAATCTTCAATCACACACGAATATTCAACCTCATGCGACCAGTCAATCTCTCACAAATTTTCTACCACACACAAACATTGAACATCATACAAGCACTCAATCCCACGCGAATTTTCAATCACACACGAACATTCAACCTCATACGAGCAGTCAATCTCTCGCGAATATTCTACCACCCACAAACATTGAACCTCCTACAAGCACTCAATCTCACGCGAATCTTCAATCACACACGAACATTCAACCTCATACGAGCAGTCAATCTCTCGTGAATATTTTACCACACACAAACATTGAACCTCATACAAGCACTCAATCCCACGCGAATCTTCAATCACACACGAACATTCAACCTCATACAAGCACTCAATCCCACGCGAATCTTCAATCACACACGAACATCCAACCTCATACAAGCACTCAATCCCACTCGAATCTTCAATCACACACGAACATTTAACCTCATACAAGCACTCAATCTCACGCGAATTTTCAATCACACACGAACATTCAACCTCATACAAGCAATCAATCATACGCGAATATTCAATCACACAGAGACATTCAATCATATGCAAACGTTCAGTCATACACACCTTATAATAACACTGTTACCAATACAGCGCAAGTAACACAGGAAAGAGCAACTTGTAGAAACACAATTTCTGAGTTTCAGAATACCAGATCTGTGGGAGAGGAAAACTTCTATCCTTCACAACAGCCAGGATTGATTCATCCAGGAAATTGGCGGTCAGGAATCTCAACGGACAATCGGTAAGTTTATACATGTTTATTTGTTCTACAAATGAAAAAAATGTACATAGAAATGGATTTGTAAAAACGTTACCTATCTGTTAATGTTAATTAATATTTGCAGAAGTGTACACGAGCGTTTGAATGGCATCGAGTTACAGATGAAGTAAGTATTAGATATATTGTACTTATTGATGCACTTCTATAATATTAATATTTGTTAACGTTTTATTTATACAGAAAAACAAACACCTTACTGGAAAACATTTTAAAAATCGTTCAAGATCGCCAACGCCCGACTCGTAAACCAACCATCCTTCCCGTTTCATCTTTGGCAGAGCTGGATACATTTGAAAATATTGATGACAACGATTACTTCGAAATCGTAAGTTAAAAGAAAAATTATGCGTTTTTTGTACGTACATGTTATACATTATGATATGTGTTCAATATGTTAAATTGTTCATACTTTTGTTACAGGTGCATTATTTCCGTTACGTCGGCGGTTTCAATTTGAAAGAAGCAGTCAATCTCTGCTTCAAGGAAGGACTTACGGATGCCGTAACACCTTCATTCACTTGGTGGGGTCGAGAAGGAGGACAACGATCGCTTTATAACACTCGTCTTGTTATGGCAATCTACGGTACGATAACTTTTTTACACATATTTGTTGTTAGCGTTAATGCAACTGCAATGTGTTCCATTTTCAGAAGCGGTATGCAATAACCGGCATTTTGATAGACCGACGCGCTCGGAATTTCAATCGTACATGCGAGAGGCTCTTCGAACGGCCAAGGAGAGACACAGAAACAAGACACGCGGTCCACGCGATCGACGCGGTGCTACGGTAGCCGGCGCAAGGATTCGCCGCGATCTGTGGAGCGACGAGCGACGAGCAGAAGACGACACCACTAATACGATCGAGTCAACAAACGGATAGGTATTGTACGCAGCAATTTTGCTTTGCTTTCTTAGAATCATATGACACGTAAAGAAATCTAAGCAGTAAGAGACTTGCGAACTTAACAATAAGCGAATCGATTAATAGATAATTAATGTAGGATTATCAAGAACTATGGTCGATCGATTCACTCACTGTTTCAGTCTTGCTGCTGAAGTTTCTCTATATGTCATGCCCCTTATATATGTGTATATTTTTCTTGTGATTTTGTTGTAATATGACGCATTTTTACTTACAGTTTTAGGTACAACAGCCACGACGTCACTACCATTACTGAAGACCAGGCGGGGAGGTCCTACATACATCCGGGAGACCCTACACACCGGAGGAGGATCGTACCAGGAAGTTCCTACACGTACACCAGGGATATTACTTTTCCTGAAGAAGGAAAAGAAAACGGCACTTTTCAGCGCCCATTTTTTAATGATCAAACAGGAACTCTCCTCTGTCCGCAATCATAAATCGGCACTTTTCAGTGCTATAATATTTTATAATCGTATATGATACCAAAAGTGCCAGCGTGTTTGGTATTGCGTATTGCAATATCTTTTTTCCAAATATATTGCGATGCGCAATAAAAATATATTGCACGTGTAGTTGTTTCTGTTTCTTAATTTTGTTATTCGGTCTGTTTAGGTCAACTTACATACGATGAGAAGTAACGAAGAGAAATAATAATTCGTGGAGAGAAACAGGGATCGATTTTGCATTATTTTAATTATTATTTATAATTTGTATATATATGTTGAAATTTGTATATATTGTATATTGCATGTATGAAATCTTTATGTAATTATTCTTTATTTCATTGCTTTCCACTAATTTATATCATATTTCAATAATTTTATAATCTTTATGTGTAAATTTTATAAATTATTTTGTATTAAAGTATAATTGTATAATTATGGTATTATATTTACTTAATTATTTGTCTCCTCAATAATATTTTATTAATTAAAAAAATTTAATAGTAGCCGGAATAATAAGGACCGCTGAAACGACAGGTTCTGCTCGGTTTTTGCTGCGTATCTGCCGTCCGATTGCATTACGCAGATCCTGCTCGGTTTCTGCTGCCTATCTGCCGCCAGATTGTATTACGCATATCCTACTCGGTTTTTACTGCCTATCTGCTACCAGATTCGATTATGCAGATCCTGCTCGGTTTCTGCCGCCAATCTGTCGACAGGTTATGTCAGCAGAGTCTGCTCGGTATTTTGCGACAATCTGCTGTCATATTATGTCAGCAGAATCTGCCTACAAAACACCAGCTTAATGCGGACACAGATGACTATGGTTTTGGTCTGGGATTTTGATCGAGTTTGATGCCAATCTGCGCGCATGCTGCTAACATTTTGCTTACTGGGACTAGTAACCCAGATAGCAAAATGTTAGCAGAATGCGCTCAGATTGGCAGCAAATTTGATCAAAATCCCACACCATAGCCATCTGTGTCCGCATTAAGCTCGTGTTCTGTCGACAGAGCCTGCTGACAGGCAATGTAAGCAGATTGCTAACAGAAACCGCGCAGAGCCTGCTTATACAACCTGGCAGCAGATTGGCAGCAAAAACCGAGCAGAGCCTGCGCGCTCGACCTAAGAACAGATTGGCAGCAAAAACCGAGCAGACTTTGTCCATACCCATACAGCACAAAATATTTTTTAAATATTTTTTAAATATTTTTTAGAAAGATTAAAATAATTCACAAAAATATTTTTTAAATGTTTCTATGTCCGCCAGATTATGTCAGAAAAATATTTTCGAAAATATTTTTAAAAGATTGCAAATAAATATATACAATAATATTTGTAAAATCTTTCTATCAGAAATATTGCTTCGAAAAATAAAATATGTTTAACCCAATCAGCAATAATTGTTTCACGTTAGAAAGATTTTTTTAATATTTGAAAAATATACATTATACACACAATATACTTTACATCTTACTTTGGAAAATATTATTTTGCATATCTATATCATTGCAGCAATTTTGGTTGAGCCTTGCGTTGTATTGCTGACAAAGATATGTCTCGCGGATGTTTGATTTTGCTTTGCAGAAAGCCTGCTTATGTTAGCCCTCAACAGAAATTTATTTACGAGTTAGTCTTACCATTATGCGCCGCTTAGTGGCGTCGTTGCAAACTATCACGGAAAGGATCTGTTCGGTTTTTGCTGCCACTCTGTTCTCAAGTCATGCGCGCAGGCTCTGCTCGATTTTTGTTGTCAATCTGCAGCCAAGTATGTGTGCAGGCTCTGCGCGGTTTCTGCTGCCAATCTGCTCACATTGCCTGTCAGCAGGCTCTGTCGCATTTCTGGCTACAGTTTGACAACATCGTCTGATAGAGCAGTTTCCGCGTGCAATTTGTTGCCTTTCTGATACCAAAAATTTAATGCAGACTCTGCTTGGAATCTGCTGCTCAGGTTTGGCTATCTGGGAAGTAACTGTTCTCCGTTAATAGAATTGGCCATTCTTCAAACAGGTCATGAAGAGTTTTCTTGTTCATGCAATTTACCAGTCGCAATGTATACGAAGTATTCCAGTGGTTTATGACATCAGCCCACGGTGCTCTATTGTGGATTAGCCATAATTTACTGTTTTCTGAAAATTGTTAAAGACACATAAAAGTAATATACATATAAACCACTAACCACTAAAAACATGAATGTATCTGAACATGATGTATCTGTACCCTGATGCGCTTCCGACGACATGCAAGTAGCTGCCTCAGGTATTACGTCGCTTGTTAAATTTATTTTCGCTTCTCGTAAAAATGTAATTTTATTCCGGTATTTATCCACCAACTTCCCTTTAGCAACTTTCGATTTTTGGTTCGAAGAATCTCTTTTAGACACAGGAGGAACATAATATGTTTCTTTACATTCTTCCGGAAATACGTGAACGATATTATCAGCAATAGCGTCAAAATCCTCGTTTCGAAGATTTCTGAAAAATTGATGCTCATAAAATAGTTTGAAAAACTTTTAACAAATACATTTTTAGGTTTTCACGTTTTTTAAAGCTAAATATTTGACATTATTATAAGTACATTATTAAAAATATATTTCTTAATTATAAACATTGATTTATACATTATAAGTTTTTGCTTACGTTATGCAGTTGTTCAAAGCATGTGTGACAATGATGTCACATACATAACTTTGACATTTTGTTGATAAGTCCCTCGTGTTGTTATAAATGTTTAATACCGCTCGTCCCGTTGCATCTTTTTCCAATATTTCTTTTACGTCAAAGTCTACACCCCGGTTTAATTTTCTTTTTTTTGTGACCAGATCTGTGTCTTGTAAATTGAATGTCTCAGCTGATTCCGCGCTTTCTTTATTACGACTCTCAGTAACAACTTTATCGTCCTGCAATAACTGTGGTGGTTCAACAATATTTGTATGTAGTGAATCGGTAATTTGGCTGTGTACATCCAGGTGCACTGCATCAGTATCCAATAAAACGGATCCGTCAGCGTTGACAATTCCGGCGATTACGGGTTCTTCTTGTTGATTTTTCACACTTGGAAATTTAACCTATGAATACATCATAAAAATAGTTACAAATATAATACTATTATTAGAGTAGAACCAGAGAGAAACCTGAGAGCGGCCACCGGGATCATTCCGTTCCAGCGGACGTATACTGACGCGCCGCCTGAGAAAGTGGACGTCAACTACGTCGTTACGCTCGGTAACGGTACACACATGGTTCGTGTCCGTGCTATGGTTTGTGTCCGAACTACTCAGATGGAGGGGATATGCTGGTCGCGCAAGCCCCTCCTCTGCCCTTGTACGCTCGGCACTCGGGAAGCTTCGAGCGGGGAGAGAAGGGCAGACATACAATCTGCTGTCTCCTTCTCTCTTGAGCTGTGACGTTGCCGCTTAGCACGCGCCGGCTATACCACGATGCCACGCATTTCGGGTATCGGGTCTCGTGTCTCGCCGAGTGCCGAGTCTCGAGTTGGCAAATCGACGATGCGCTATGTCACATTTACGTTTATATTTACGAATTTTAATTTTTATATTTATAAATATTCTTATTATTTTTCTTGTACATACGAACAGAGATTATAAAAGAGAAAAAAAACATAGATATATGGATTCGACATATTTTATATGATATTTTATATATTATATGATTATATATATTTAAATATAAAAAAGTAAAAAATCTGCTCGATGAAAGCAATAGCTAAATAGAGAAAAAAACTGCCAAATATCAAGCAATAGGTGTTGAAAGAAAATTGTTGTGATTAAAGCAATTCGTGTATTTAAAATTTGCTGTAAGCTTACGTTTCGACCGTACTTAATATTCTTCAAAACGTTTACAAATAAGAAATAACATAAACCGATGTCACATTTACAGCGTTGGAATAAACATTATAATAACGAAGGTCAAAGTTGATACAATATTTTTGTCGAGCTTAAATTTATCTTAGTCAAGAGTTATAAAAAAGAAACCTAATATGAGATTTTATTTCTGATAATAAAATATTTGTATTCCCCTTGTTGTACCACTGGTTGTGGTACTTGCTTCTCCTCTGCCTCTTCCACGGCCTCTGCCTCTTCCTCTTCCTCTCCCTCTCCCTCTCCATGTTCCTCTCCCTTTCCATGTTCCTCTCCCTCTCCATCTTCCTCTCCCTCTTCCTCGCTGCACTTCGAGGACAGCAGCCCTTATTATGTGCTGCAAACTTTTTGGCTGAAACAAAAAATAAATATGCTATATTAAAACATCATGCTTTTGTAGGTAGGTACGTAAAAGCGAGACAACAAAACATTTCGCGATTTATTGTATGAATACTGTCGGTCGCTGTCACACACACATGCGATGTGTGCGGCCGTTTAAGATTTTAAATATGAAATTTATTAATTATTAATATTTACGGTTAATACGATTGGCTCGGTCGCCGTCGTCGCCGTCGGGACCGCGGGGGCCGTCGTCACCGCGGAAGCTGTCGTCGTCGCCGGGGCCGCCAAGGCCGTCGTCGCCGCTGGGGCCGTCGTCGCCGCCGGGGCCGCCGGGGCCGCCGGGGTCGTCGTCGTCGCCGGGGCCGTCGTCGCCGCTGGGCCCGTCGGGGCCGTCGTCGTAGCCGGGGCCGCCGGGGTCGTCGTCGCCGGGGCGGTCGTTGAGGCCGTCGTCGACATCGCCATTGAGACCGTCGCGTTTCTTCTTGTTATCTGCACTACAACAATTTACAACACATATCAGATATATATACATATAAGACTTACAATTGCTCATTAACAATTATATGTATACTCACAAAACTCTGTTCAGATGAACCTCACGCTTGCACAGCTAAACAATGAATGTCGAACGTCGTTAGCGGCACGCAAGACGCGCGATCGCTAATGTTTTACGACGCGCGCATGTACGCGCGTTCTATAAAACCGATAGATTGCATAGAGGTATTAGAGGTACGTTGCAGACAGTTACGTTTGTAGGAATAATTAATATATTTAATAATATACATGAGTAGCACTTTTTATCTTTTCGGCATAATTGTCCTTTTAATCGATAGCCGCCGAATGCTCGCGCACAAACTTGCGCACTCGCATTTATTTCTCTCAGTCATTGACAATGAATAACGCAACATAGCAAATACCTGTCGTATCAAAAGGGTTAAAGTCAAAGCATACAGATTCATTACGTATTGTTGCATCCGCGGCCACGCCTAATTAAATATAGCGAAACGATTTATATGGATGATACTGTATCCGAGAAATATAGACAATTAATAAAATTAAATTTAACGTTCTTTATTTTTACAAATTGTAATACATTATTATTATTCGATTAAACTATAATCATTCCTGAAGCGCCGAAAATGTACAAAAAAGCGTTGTTTGCAAATGTTGTTACACACAGCCGGATCAATTGCTTCAGTGTAATTGTATCTCAACATCAACACGAGATGTTTCCTGCTCGAGTAGGCGAAGCCTTTTTTAACGGAGCCTATCCGTTTGCAACGATCCATGCTGTGAAGAACATTAGCCGCTCCATGCTGAAGAACGCGGTGATGCTAAGCCGTTTGTACTTGAAGAATGATACATACGTTGACAACTCATAAATTTATGAAGCAGTAGATATTATTATAATCCGGTTGTAGCATTTCATGTAGTAACTGCAGTTTTCAATGATATAAAATAAATCAAAAAAGTATTAAGTAATTATATATTCTTTATTTAGGAAAACGCGTTTCAACTTTTCCATTGTTCAATGACACATTTTCACAGTAACAAAGTGTTTATATAATAAAAAAACATTAAAAAAACTTTGCCTTTATCGGAAAACAAAACTAGTACATTTAAAATATATTTTAATTTTATAGTATACAGTTAACAAAGAAGCAATTGTCCTTATCGTCTTGCGAGAGCTTTGCAACGAGTGAAACAGCTTTCTTCTTTCGTGTGACAGTTATAAAATGTTTTACATATTACGTGTAGGAAGTATATAATACATGTCGCTTGTCGATTTTATTACGACAGTCTACACTTATCGTCTATTACATGAAGATATGCAGTATCAACCTTTTCCTTCATCTGATCAATTTTCTACTTTATTCTCTTACTTTTTTTAAACATAAATTATGTTGTTTAACAAAAATTAGTATTTTACAAATAAACATTATAATTAATATATCATAATTATCTCACTGAGATCTCTACACTGACAGTGTATCATATGTGATTTACCTACGTTGGTTGCATCAGCTAAATGTTTATAATGGATCATAACAGTGCAATTTATTGACGTTGTTCGGGCGTGCACCGTAATATTCGCGCCGAACGAACTGCCGGGCCTGTTCAGAGAGAACGCGGGATGTCCCTTCCGCTTTCGTTGTTATGTGCGCGAAGGTCACCGTTTGAATTCGGCAACCGACACTCCGTCTCCGACTCGCAACCGAAAGATGTAGGCAGAAATGAAGGAAACACCAGACTCACAATCACTGCATTTTGCATTTAATAAAATAACATGTAGGTCGGTCCAATACAGTTTTAACTATCGAGGGGAACTGAACCCGTCGACTTTGAATCCGTGCGCTCGAAGAGCGACCGCTCCAGCGGAGGAGCCGGTGTTATCCGCGTACGCCTCGGGCGGGATGCACTCAACGCATCCACACGCGGCAACGTGACTCGCTCGCGAGAGGCCGAGGTGGCTGGCTCGTGTGAATAATCGCGTGTTGCGCGACACGGTGAGATCGAGCCTGATCTCGTAGTGTCCTCACGTCGTTGTTCTCGACTATGCGACGCGTTTCTGATCTGATACGGTGCGAGTGACCTTTACCACGGACTACTGAGAAGTGCCAGACTATTTTCGCAAAACAAGCCGCTTGGCCGGGAGCTTTACGCTGTAACGCTCTAATTGGTGAAGCGTTAACGCGTGGGGCGAGTCACCGCCAGCGACGGCGAACGAGTCCGTTGTATCCTTAACATTACCGCCCGCCTCGAAACCCTCGTTTCGAAACTTACTGTCTTGCTAGACTGACGAGCAGGGCGCGAGGCGGTCGCCATGTTCGAGGTGTGGAAGTACGCTTTCGTTCGCTCGATCGGCGTCTTCCACGTCGATCGGTAACGGGCAGATCTTGACGACGGGTCTCTTATACTCGGACGTAGCGGTCTTTATCGTTACTACGCGCACGACGTCATCGGCGCCCGCGTGACATTGTATAATGCGGCCTAACTCCCACTTACATGGCGGTAGTAAGGGGTTTCTAAGCAGTACTAGCCGCCCTACTTTAATTTGTTCTCTCTCGGTTTTCCGCCACTTGACACGTTGCTGCAACGTGTTGACGTAAGTCCGTCTGCCACAGCTTCCAGAATCGTTCGGTCATCTGACGGACCACTTGCCAACGCGAAAGCCGATTCTCATTGAGATGAAGCACGGAGGATTCGGGACTCGCGGTGAGCGCGGCGCCTATCAGGAAATGGCCGGGCGTGAGCGCCTCATAGTCATCGGCGGAATCGGTTAACGGCGCGAGAGGTCTTGAGTTCAGACAGGCCTCAATGTTACACAGAAGAGTCGCAAACTCTTCGAAGGTGAGCGTGTGCGAGCCCACCACTCTGCGGAGGTGGTATTTTCACGCTTTCGGACCCCGGCCTCCCACAGCCCGCCGAAGTGCGGCGCCGCCGGAGGAATAAAATGCCATGAAACGTGATCGGAGGCAGTTCGATTCAGGAAATTTGGATCGCGCAAAGCTGAGCGAAACGCGGCTTTAAGTTCGCGATTCGCGCCGACGAATGTCGTTCCGTTGTCGGAATATATGGACTCGGGGAGGCCCCGTCGGGCGCAGAAGCGCGAGTATGCCCCTAAGAATGCCGGAGTCGAGTAGCCATCGACGATCTCGAGGTGGACGGCGCGCGTGGCCATGCAAATAAAGATCGCGATGTATGCCTTGTGAGAGGAGATCCCGCGACCGGCAATCGGGCGGATGTGCATCGGGCCAGCATAGTCGAGCCCGCTGTGTTGAAACGCGCGCGTGGGAGGGGTCACTCTCACGCGAGGTAACTGCCCCATGATCGGCGTCGGGATGTGTGCTTTTTCGCGGGCACACGTTACGCACCGATGGATTACGGCTTTTACAAGGGTTCGAGCGCGCAGGATCCAGAAGTCCCGGCGCAACGTCGCGAGGGTGAGCTGCGTGCCAGCGTGAAGCGATCGTAAATGCGCGTGCTGGACGAGCAGGAAAGTTAGAGTGTGAGGGGAGAGAATGATAGGATGTTTCGCGGTGAGTGGGAGCGGGGCGTGAGCTAACCGCCCGCCTACACGAATTAGTTTATCCTCGCCGATGTAAGGATTGAGCGATGCAATCGAGCTTTTCGCCGAAAGAGCTCTTTGCTTCAAGAGAGCCTCTCGTTCGACGGGAAATTCGTCCTCTTGGATCTTTATGAGCCAGAAGTTTCGCGCCGATCGGCACTCGTCTGCGTACAGAGCGAGCGGACTCGCTCCGTTGATTCTCGCGTCGTTACCACGGGTTCGAGATACAAATCGGAGGATGTAATGCGGTGATACGTATAAGTTTCGACCACGACGAGTAGCGCGTTATCAGATCCCACCGCTCCTCTGACTTGGCGAGGATGCGCGTTGACGCGAGTCTTTAGTTCGAGAGTCGTGTCGCGAGGCTTCGATCCGCATGGTTCTGGCCATTTCTCTCTCGGAAGACGCAGCCACGGAGGCCCTTGCCACCACAAGGGGTGGTACGCGAAATGGACTCCGAGAATGCCGCGAGAGGCACAATCGGCCGGGTTGTCACCGGTCGGCACGTGCTGCCAGGTGGCGGACGGAATACGCGATTGAATCGCGGAGACTCGATTGGAAACAAATGTATTCCATTTCGACGGATGCTGAGTCACCCATGCTCGAACGACTTCAGCGTCCGTCCAGCAAAAAATCGGTACGGCGTTTAATGGGAGCGACGACCGCACGAACTCCATCAGCCTAGACAGGAGGTCGGCTGCGGATAATTCTAACCGAGGAATGGTTAGAGTCTTGATCGGAGCGACTTTCGCTTTGGCGACGAGCAATCGCGTAGTTATTTCGCCCGCCAAGGAGGTGACGCGAATGTAAACCGCGGCCGCGTAAGCGGTTGAGGAGGCGTCGCAAAACCCGTGAAGCTCGCAATGCGCGGTGTCAGAGCCGTATTGCACCCAACGGTTTACTTGAAGTCCGTCAATATTCGCCAGGGACGCCCAGATCGTCTCCCACTTCGCGAGGAGGTTGTCCGGGATTTCGTCGTCCCACTCCGCTTTCGCCTGCCAGAGATGTTGCAAAAAGATTTTCGCGTTTATGGTCACGGGCGTGACCCAACCTAGCGGATCGAAAATTTTTGCCACCAGGGATAGGATGGACCTCTTGGTCTTTGGACCGGAAGGAGGGAGCGCAACGTCGAACCGGAAGACGTCGAGCGCGGGATTCCAACTTATGCCGAGCACCTTCAGTTGCTCGTCGGCTTGCAACGTTTTTGAACATGCGAGTCCGTGATTCTCAGCGTTAATGTCGGTTAGTAGTTGCGGGGAGTTGCTCGCCCATTTCCGTAATTCGAAATGCCCCCGATCCAGCAACGCGCATACCTGATCGCGCGTTTGACGAAGTAGCGGGATGTCGTCCGCTCCGAATAGAAAGTCGTCGATATATCGGCACTTTCGAACTACCAGAACCGCCAACGGAAATGAGGCTCCCTCGTCCCGAACAAGCTGTTCCACAACGCGAAGTGCGTCGTGTGGCGCGTTAGCTGTTCCGTACGTTAAAACCAGTAACACGAATTCGATGATGGCTCGAGTTACGCGATCCAGCCATAGGATTCGCTGATAGTCTACGTCGCGGGGATCGATTTCGATCTGGCGATACATTTTTGTTATGTCCGCTGAGTAAACGTATCGCGGCAGCAACCATCGCAACAGAACCGCGGCTAGATCAGCTTGCAGCTTTTGCCCGGTTAGCAAGTGGTCATTCAGAGACGTGCCGTTGCTAGTCGGACTTGACGCGTTGAAAACGACTCTCAGTCGTGTGGTAGCACTACTCTCTCGAATAACTGGAAGGTGTGGAATGTACACGCGCTGAGACGACGAGCCCTGGTCGGGCGACGCTCTTTTCATGTGCCCGAGACGCTCGTATTCTTCTATAAACGCGCTATATTCGGTCGCAAGGTTTCCGTCGGCGTTTAACTTGCGTTCGAGGGCTCTCAGCTGTCGCTCGGTCGAACGATATGAATCACCGATCTCGATTGGAGGGCCGGTTTTGAACGGAAGTCGAATTACGTATCGTCCGTCGGGACGGCGCCAATGCGTGGCGAGAAAGTGATCCTCGCACTGTTGGTCTTCCGGGCTCAGCGGAACCGCGCGAGGGATCTCCTCTATCTCCCAGAAGCGTCGAAGCTCCTCGTCGAGAGAGGGGGAGTTTGAGCAGTGTTGGGCCCTGACAATTCGAGGGCGCGTGTGTGGGTCAGCCGCGGGACCGGATAGCACCCACCCGAGAACGGTGTTCTGAGCGAGGGGTTGACCGCGGGAACCCTTTCTAATGCCGTCGAGCAGCAGGTCGCCGTAAAGATCGGCCCCGATTATTAGATCAATGGGATCCGAATTTGTAGGATCCGGATCGGCGAGCTCGAGGTCGGCCACGTGGCTCCATGTTACGGGTGACGTTCGAGGCGACGGAAGGTATTTTGTCAAGCTTTTCATAATGGAAGCAGTGGTCGCGAACGCGAGACGGGATTGGCCGAGCGGAGAGAGCTCAATGTCGGCCGCGTATCGACACAGTCCGGCGTCGACGCCTCCTATCGCGGAGATCGAGACGGGCATTTTCACGCGGCGCGCTCTCAAGCTCTGTCTCAATCGTTCTGTCATGAAGGTCATCTCCGACCCCTGATCCAACAGTGCGCGAACGACGTGAGCACGACCGTTCGGTTGGTCGGATGGGAGACTGACTTTTACTCTGGCCGTCGCGAGCAACACAGGAGGCATCGACGACACCTTAGCGCTTGAAAACAGAGTAGTGACAGATGCGGCATCGGGACCCGACGCGGAGACGGGCGAGTTTTCCGTGGCGAGAGCATTATCCGCGGTGGAAGCATCCGAGTCAACGTGGAGCATTGAGTGATGCTTCTTCTGACATGTACGACAGGAATACTTGCTCGAACAAGACTGTACAGCGTGTTTCGCGCTCAGACAATTTACGCACCGATTAGCCTTTTTGATCGCGTCAAGTCGTTGACTCGGAGTCTTCCTTACAAACACTTGACACTTATTTATAAAGTGAGACGCCTTACAGAGCGGACACGAGACTGGAGACGATCCCGATGCCGTAGCGCTTGTTACCTTCGCCGGGCGCGTTTGTTTTGAAACGCTCGCGGGGCTTAATTCCTCGAGCGCGCGAGCACGAGCATCGAGGAATCGGTCGAGCTCGTCGTAGGTCGGGATCCGCGTGTCGTCCCCACCCCTCAATTTCCACGCCTTCCGGGTGGCGGGATCGAACTTCTGCGTGACGCTGTAAACAAGCATGTCGCTGAGGATTTCGGTTTCGGTTCGATTTAAATTCTTTAGCGACGCGATGGCCCGAGCTGCCTTATCCCGCAAATCACTTAGCTCGCATGCTGACTCTCGGGAAACGCTTGGCAGATTGTACAGCGCGGATACGTGCATTTCGACTAAGCGGCGCTTATTTTCGTACCGAGACACCAGAGTCTTCCACGCGATCTCAAAATTGTCCGCGGTTATCGGAATGCTTCGTATAGACTCGAGCGCTCGCCCGGTAAGGCTAGACGACAGGAAATGCATTCGCGCGAACGCGGAAAGTTCGGAATTCTTAATGATGAGAGACGTAAAGCGATCGCGGAACGTCTCCCACTCCTCGTACTTCCCTGAAAACGGCGGAATGTTGATGGGTGGCAGGTGAGCCAGCGAAAACGACGAGGTCGATGACCCATGACCGCGTGCTGCTCCCGCTCCCGGGTTGTCCGCCATGGGCTGCGATGGGGGCGCGAGGACCTCCAGCTGCTCGGCCATGTAATCCAACGTCGATAGATGAATCTCCTCGGCTTGGTCAAATAGCTCGTTCTTGAAGTAGTCGAGCGCGTTCCGTGTCGCCTCCGGGACCGCTTGTAATAGGGACGAATGCACACGAAGGCATTGCGACCAGACTTCTTTAGCGCTTGCGATTCGCGCGCGAATCTTTGGTGCGGTGTAATTGTTCACCCCGATCTTCTTGAAATTAGCAAGCGCCCGCGTAACAGAATGCATCAGTGCTTGTTGTTGGGCCAGAAGGGCATTAACGGCTGCGGCGGTTTCCGGAGCTGCAGTCATTCTGGCGGCTGGAGGGCTGCACTAGAGATCCCGATCCGGCTCGAAGGACCAAAATATGTTCGGGCGTGCACCGTAATATTCGCGCCGAACGAACTGCCGGGCCCGTTCAGAGAGAACGCGGGATGTCCCTTCCGCTTTCGTTGTTATGTGCGCGAAGGTCACCGTTTGAATTCGGCAACCGACACTCCGTCTCCGACTCGCAACCGAAAGATGTAGGCAGAAATGAAGGAAACACCAGACTCACAATCACTGCATTTTGCATTTAATAAAATAACATGTAGATCGGTCCAATACAGTTTTAACTATCGAGGGGAACTGAACCCGTCGACTTCGAATCCGTGCGCTCGAAGAGCGACCGCTCCAGCGGAGGAGCCGGTGTTATCCGCGTACGCCTCGGGCGGGATGCACTCAACGCATCCACGCGCGGCAACGTGACTCGCTCGCGAGAGGCCGAGGTGGCTGGCTCGTGTGAATAATCGCGTGTTGCGCGACACGGTGAGATCGAGCCTGATCTCGTAGTGTCCTCACGTCGTTGTTCTCGACTATGCGACGCGTTTCTGATCTGATACGGTGCGAGTGACCTTTGCCACGGACTACTGAGAAGTGCCAGACTATTTTCGCAAAACAAGCCGCTTGGCCGGGATCTTTACGCTGTAACGCTCTAATTGGTGAAGCGTTAACGCGTGGGGCGAGTCACCGCCAGCGATGGCGAACGAGTCCGTTGTATCCTTAACAGACGTAAAATAAAAATTTATTTTTTCCTTGTTGGCGCAACTTTTATATAATTATAATTAAAATTATTGTATCAGAAGACGTGAAATACTTACATAAAAATATTTCGTACTGTTGAAAAGGCTACAAGCGGAATTTCTCTATGAACTTTTCATTCAGTTGCTATGCATTACATATTGTAAAATTAAATAGATACTATATACATTGAAAAATAGCGAATATTAAATATTACTTGCTAAATGTGTTCCTTGGTATAAGAGATTTGTGGTCATTATAATTTTATGAACAAGATATAATTGATAGCTAAAAATGCTATCGATTTTAAAGTTTATGATAGTTTGAAATACATTACTTGGAAAAAAATGCAAAAAGAATTGTTGGAGTTTGCGCCTAAAATGTATGCAATATTTTTAAGATATAAGTACTGACTTTTGACGAACATTATATTCGCTTTTATAACGATATAAAACAGATACAGAAAGATAAAGAAACCGTTTGTAAAATTATAACTTTTTGTATAATTACATACGAAGAGTACTTTACATTTACAATAAACAGATTCGTTAATCTTTTATTATATATTAAAGATTGAAAGAACATAGATTTCAAAGCAGCGCGCTTAAAGTTCTCAATAAGCTTTACGAGCGTGTCTGTGTTATAATCTCTCACAGTGACAGTTGGTGATATAAAACAAAACAAGAGCAACAGCGCTGCTTCGCGTTCCGACGATTCAGTCGCCGAGAATAATCAACGTGGCTAGCTACGATTAACGGTTCAGTGTACGACGATTACGGTGTTTTGCGCTGTTTAGCGGTGTTTCACGGTTTTTTGCGGTGTTTTGTTACGGATCTGATTCTGCTTTGTACGAAGCTATAAACTATTATTTTAACGATCTGTGACATCTGTGAGATCTGAGAGATCTGTGTGTTTTACAACACGTAACCTCTTTTTTTATCCGACACGATTATCTGTAATTTTTTTTTTTGTGTGCGTACGCGTATACTTATATCGTACGGTACGCGTGTACTTCTATTGTGTCGATTAATTTTTTTATTTTTTTTTCACGTGTTGTATTTTTATTTCTGTTTTTTTTTAATTTTATATTTTTTCTTATTTTATTTCTATAATTTCTTTTCGCATCGCGTTATTATAAACAAGTGCAATGTCGAGTCAGTGCTCTGTAGATAGCTTTTACAATAGGTGCATGTACAAAGAGTGCAAGAATGGGAAATTGTCGCATGGGAAACGGCTATTCAGATTCCCAAAGCAAGATGCAAGATGCAAAACGTGGATATGCAATACAGGTAAGTCTCTATGCAATTATTATGTCAATTGTATATTGACATGCTGACAACGGGAGATCCGGGTATATGTAACGTATAGAGCTGGAAAAAAAACTGGATACCTGAGTATCTAGGTATTCGCCCGGTTTCCGTTGTATACGGGTCTGCGGGTAATTTGATAAATCGGATACCCGTATATTCTGAATCAAACTCATTAAATCACGCGAAAAAAATGTTACTTAATCTTTCTGAAAAATTTCTTAATCCTTCAACTTAAATCGATCTTAATTTCTATTAAATATTAAATGCTTAATTTCGTTTCGGGAATGAATAGCATATTTCTTAGAAATATCGCGAGACAGAAAAACGATGTCTTGTTTTTGCCTGTACTTATTCTCGTTTATCTCGGGACCTCGGGAATACGCGAGGTAAACACTCGGAGAGTGTTGTAGAAAGCGAGAGATTTCGGCGAAAACAGCTGATCGGTTGTCGGCTCTGAGATCAGCTGAGCCGTTGATACTCGCCAAATTAGCTGCTTTCTCGGGCTGTCGACAGCTGATTGGCCCTGCGAATTTTTCGGCTCGTTGCCGGGAGTCCGGAGTTCGAAAAACTTTCGAGATTCATGTAGATAAAACCTTCGGATCTCCGCGCGCGGGCCGGCACTCGACCTCAGTACTTCTCGGTCACAGAGAGTGTGCCATTTGTTATACGATTTCATACTCTAAAGTGTGCGATCCTTACGAAATCTAACGATTTCGTTTGGTCAGATTCGACACAATCAAATACTTATGTTCGAGCTTACTTTTCGTTGCTCGAGATAATTTCGCTCTCTGAATCGCATTTTACGCGCATCTCCGTCTGTGTAAATCTTTATCGCTCGCAGAATCGCTTAAAATTCTGTCGCTCGCGGGAAATAAATAACTTGTACATAATTCTGTATATATACATATATTCGGCTTTGAATTTTATACTGTGTACAGATACATTGACTTTAAATCATTCAAAATCCTCGTTCGAGACTCCGCGCACACCGTAAAATACGGGTACCCGTATCGATGCGAATATCCGAGTATATCTGGGCTCTGGGATACCCGCGTATATATATTATGGACATCTGCGTATTCCCTGGCGAAAATTTTTAGTGAGAGAATGTGTTTATATTTGTTTATGAAAAGTTTTATCAATGGTTGCACTATTTATGAAGAGTTTTATTGATGTTTACACTGTTTGGAAGCAAGTTGCAAACACTTGGTTAACTCTCTGCTGACAAAACATTTTATAAATACTTAGAAAACTATAATGGAAACGTTTGAGACTATGTTATTAAACGCCATTTAAACATTTCATCCCTGGCGAAAATTATTAGTGAGAGATTGTGTTTATATTTGTTTATGAAGAGTTTTATCAATGGTTACACACTATTTATGAAGAGTTTTATTGATGTTTGCACTGTTTGGAAACACGTTACAAACACTTGGTTAACCCTCTGCTAACAAACATTTTATAAATACTTAGAAAACTATAATGGAAACGTTAAAGGCTATGTTATTAAACGCCAGTTAAATACTTCATAAGAAACGCTTTGAAATCATTTACGTTTCTAAATCATAGATGGCATTCGATGGGATCAGTTTCTCTTATTTAAAATACGACGAACGATAGTATAAGAACGATAAATAAATCACGGAACTGCACAACGTGTATTTGTTGTATCGTGGAGTCCACTTTCATAGTAAGGTGTGGCACACTTTTGGATTGATATAATGTTAATGTAATCTTATTTTATCTTTATTTTTGAAGACTGATAATAATTAAATAAACACGAAACATAAAATGTATCCCTAGCGAAAATAATATGTTTATTGAAAGTTTATAAGAAGTTTGAAGGTGTTTTAAGCAGCAGTTCACAGCGCTGCTTAAAACACTTCGTGAACATTTGCAACACTCGGAAAACATCACACAACACTTTCCGAATGTCTGTCAAACATAGCCGTGAACATCTCATAAACAATTCCATGTTTAAATTTACATCTCATAAACAATTTAATAAATGTTTTAAAGCTCAAATGAAACATCCACTCAACTCTTAAGCAAACTTCTTATAAACTTTCAATAAACATATTATTTTCACCAGGGTTACACGGAGACACGTATTCACGTATATATACAGAGTACCGAATGAAACAAATTCTCACACTTCAAAAATATAAAATTTATGAAAAAATGCTTGTTCAAAATTTTGTAATGTCTTACAATTTAGTTTACCAAAATAGATTAAATTTATTAAAATAATTATATAATAAAAAATCTAATAAGCTAAGTACTCTAAAATAAAAATAATAAAACTAGATTAATATTAATTTGTCTCTTTTATTAATTTCTTTCACTTTTTAATATTCAAGCAACTTAATTCTTAATTACCACAGTTGCGCACCTTCAAATTTTATACTGGTGCGAATTGGGACTTCGCTTGTTTGAATCACCGTAGCTCCGCTGCCGGTTGGAATAAACGAATTTAATCTGTAATACCTGTTTTTCGGGATAAAAATTTCCGAGAAATCGATTGGCTATAGTGAAGTTGAGAAAAAAATGTTTATTTATAGATTTTTATAAAAAACAACTTTTTTAAAAGTCAGACAGTTGACAAATTTCCTGGTGCGAATTCGCACTAGTGTGACATTTAAGGGTTAAACATTATAATAATACATGTATATTATTATAATATTTAAGTTGTTCGAATATTAAATAATAATATTATTATAATGTTTAAGTTTTAAGTTTGTTTGAATATTAAAAAGTAAAAGAAATTAATGAAAGAAAATAATTAATATTAATCTAACTGTATTTTTTTATATTTTATAGTATTTAGCTTATTTATTTCTTTTATTATTTGATTATTCTAATCTATTCTGGTAAACGAAATTGCAAGAAATTAAAAAAAATAATAAAAGTATTTTTAAATATATTTTATATATTTTTGAAGCGTGTGAGAATTAATGTTTTATTAGATACTCTGCATATATGCAGAGCGTATATATACGCGTCTCTGTGTAATACACAGATATCCGTAACATATGCAGATACCCGGGTATTCTGAATCTAGTACAGATAAAACTTCGATATTGAGATACTTGTGGACTGTTATTCAATTGTTCATTATAATTAGCACTTTGTAAATGTGAGTGCAAATTACTGAATATACTCGGTATTGGAGTCCCTCTAATCACAGTCTGGCCATACAGTAGCAACTTTTGATTGCCATTTTTTGGCAAAAGCAAGAGAAACAGAAAGAGATATAAGAGAGAAAGAGAAAGCGATATGAATGTATATCGCTTTCTTTTTCTCTTTTATATCCTTCTCTCTCGCAGAATTTTGCCAAAACTGCAAATTAGCCAGACTCTGATTATAGGGACTCTACTCGGTATATCATTCAATTACTATGTCAGCTTCAAGTAAACGTGTAATCGTATTTGTCATGTAATTTATTATATTTCTGTTACAGGAAATACTCATTTAGAAAAAATGTCAGTGAATACTATTAGAAAATTGGGATTATGCGAAGATCATTTCCTTGACACGTCATTTACAAATGCAACGAAAGAACGATTGACACGGGATGCTGTACCAGTTGCGTATGAAAACGCTAGTTCACTAACAAATGAAGAAAATGTTGAAGTGCAAGAAATGCAAAGACATAGCCCGGTAGCACAATTTTCAACCAACGATGACATGCTATTAGAAGAACAAATGCCTCAAAGTTCACTAGCAAATGAAGAAAATGTAGAAGTGGAAGAAATGCAAAGACATAGCCCAGTAGCACAACTTTCAACCAACGATGAGAACATGATATTGGAAGAACAAACGCCTCAAGAATGTGCCCTGCGGACGTACAGGCCTGCTGCGGTTTTAAATTTTGAAATATCTGCGGAAGAGGAAGATGTAATGGAATGGGTGCGTCTGGAGCCACCTGTTCATCAAAATGTTAAACGCAAAGATGACAGCACTGAAAGAAATATTAAACGAAAAAAGTATAGAACTGAAAGAAATAAAGAAAACAATCAAAATGCAAAAATCAGAGCATTGAAAATCGAGAACCTCAATTTACGGAAAGAAATGAAACGTTTAAAAGATGAGCTGCAACGTATGACAAAAACGTGTAAGAAATTGAAACAAAAGAAAAAGAAGGAAGAAACGCTAAAGAATATAACAAAAAAACAAATGCTAACAGATCTAGTAAATGAACAAGAACTGCATCCTGTAGCAAAAACTATGATACATTTGCAACTGCATACGCCACGTGTACGATATACTGAGGAAGAGAGAATGCTTTCTAAGCAATTATATTATTATTCAGCATCAGCATTTTGTCGTTTAAAGAAAGCAGGTTGCAATTTTCCTGGACAGAGAACAGTTAGAAGATGGGTAGAAGAATACGATATAAAACCGGGATTTTGTGATATTATTTTTAAGAAATTAAAAGAAAAAATTGCACAAATCCCTGAAGAAGAAAGAGCGTGTGCTTTGAAATGGGACGAGATGTCTATAAAAGAATTTGAAGAATTTTCCTTGAAATATGACGAGATAGAAGGTCTTGTTGATCTAGGACCTCTGGGCAAAAGAGCAGAAAGAACCAAGTGTGTCTTCGTATTTTGCCTTGATAGTTTGAATGCACGTCATCCATAGCGACAACCATTGGCATATTTTCTCCCAGGTAAATGTATAAAATCACATGAAATAGTTCATTTAGTCAAAATATGTCTAGATAAAATTAATGAAACGGGTGCTGATGTGAAACTCGTAACATGCGATCAAGGTACAAATAATCAAGCTGCTTACAGTCAACTAGGAGTTGATGTTGACAAACCGTATTTTATATATAATAATAAAAGATATCATGCTTCATTCGATTTTCCGCACTTAGTGAAAAGATTAGCGAGTTTCCTTAGAACGCATGACAAGATATATCACGAAGGAGAAATAATTGCATCATATTCCGATTTTGTGAAGACCTGGAGCATTGATAATGCGACAGAAGGAGGTTCAAATTTATTGTCTCATATTACACAGGCACACATTCGTCCGAATTGTTTTGAAGCGATGAATGTAAAAAGAGCGTTTCAGATATTTAGTCATAGATTCGCAGCTGCAATTAAAATGGCCGGTGATGAAAAAGAATTACATTCAAATACATGGAAAGCGACAGCTGATTTTGCAGAGCGTATGAACAGTGTAATTGATGCCTGCAACTCGTACAGCCTTAAGGGGACTAGGCAAGGTTGAAAATGCAAAAATTGGCTCGTGTTTAATGGTTTATAACAAGGCCGCGAATGAATATAAAACTTTTTTATTGTTTAGGGTATTAATTATAACATTATAAAATAAAAAAATCCATGGAAAGTCGTTCCCAGATCAATAATATCGGCGTCCCAATGTAATAAGGAAAACTGTCGAATCCACGGTTTTACCACGATTCCAGTCGAACGGATAAAGATTTTGGCAAATTCTAAGAATATTTCTTCTCCTTAGGCTTCCCTCTATCGATTATACCTAAAAAATTAAAAATAAAAATGAAATTAACAAAATGGCGTCCAAAAAACAAAAAATTTGTAAAAATTCGAGTTATTTGTTATTATAAAATTGTAGCAACATTTTTTTTCAATCTGATTTTAGGTATAATTCATGCGTCATAGTGTTTTACAATTCCTGTATAAATTTCAAGTTGATATCTCCATCGGTTCTCGAGATATCGTGGTAAAATCATCAAAAAATGTAGTTTCGAGAAAATCGCATTCAAAGTTTCGGTACAATATTTATGTTAGAACGGTCGTACTCACGCGGTTCAAAAATTTCCTGCACTGTAGAATGCAGTCTCCAAAGTACTTTCAGTTTCAGCAGCAGCCGCAAAACTCCTTTTTTTCTCTCGTCGAGCCTGTTTTGTACTGCTAAGCTCCTTTTTATCCGCGCCTGCCAAGCGAATACTGTTTTGCTCTTTAGACATCTCGAAAGCACGCGGGCCCATTTGCAATCCTAATGCGCTCATTATGTCCAGTAGATGAATGTTGCCATCATTAAATATTACAACTGCAGTATATGTAGCAATCTCTACGATTTCGATGCCGCTGAAAGATTCTTTTGGGGCTATTTTCCACACGACCGAATGGAAGCTTTCATTGGCGTTTTGTGTAAAGTGGCCCACGCATCTCTCCAATAATTCGTCGTTAGTCAATGCTTCATACACTGGTTTTATCGCTTGTTGTACATCGCTATGAAGTGCTGGCTTATGTTTATACTCTGCCAATGTGCCAGTCATTTTAGCTTTTTGCCATGTACACCAGCTATCTGGTCCAGCGGGGCAGTGGTCATGTTGTGGCGCATCATCCGCAGAACATTTGTGATAAAATGTTGCCCATATAGCGTTCTTCATGCTTTCAACAGTATCGTTACTTCTGATTGCGTTGCCGTAGTGTAGTGTCAATTCTTTTATAAGAATATCTGTCAATTTGCCTCGACCACCAAGGCCTTTTTCTGCTTTCTTTACGTTACGTAACCTGCTACCCATACGTTTCTGCACGTGGCCAACGCATTCTCCCTTGAAAATCTGAAAGTCTGGCCCGTAAGGTTGTATATTTTGTATGGCTGAGAACGTTTTCGCATCTCCGTCTCCAACATAGTGCTTGTACTTGATTTTGTATTTCTCTTCGGATCGTTGGAATATTTCGCACGTGACATCGGCTTCCATTTTACCAGCGCTTCCTTGATGATTCTGTGAACATGTTTCTTCATGCTTATCCAGCCATTCTAAATATTCTGGTGTACCACTACGAGGCTCCCACATCTTGCATGCAGCACAGTACGAGGACTTTATATTTACATCAAGCACTTTTCCTGTAAAGTTACCGATGACAGCAACAATGCCGTGTAAAGACTGAAATCCTCGTTTTCTCCAGCTGCCATCACCTGAAATTATAATACTGTCGGGGTTACCAGTCAATTCGATTTCTTCATTCACTGCTCTCATCATTGATAATTGAGCTATCGCTGAAGCTGCTTGCTGCATGGATTTAACCATTTTGTCGTATGTCCTACGAACAAGAAAATGTGGCAGGTCCATTAAACCGCAAAACCTTATAAGTCCTGAGAAACCGATGCCCAACATTCTCATTGCAAATGTAATACGCATATTCACATCATAATTTTGATGACTTATTTTCGGGCACGAATCTATGTAGCGAGGTTCACACTTTTGGCACTTTAATTTAATTTGGAAGGCTAATCCCACATGTCCGACTGTACTGAATTTCATATTTCCTTCGCAAACTTTGCACCGAACGTATTCACTTAGCACACTAAAAACAGTAGCAACGTTTATAATTTCATACGCAATGTTCAGGTTCTCACACTCGCTTGTATCGCGATCTGAACTCAATTTCCTCTTCGACGCAGTGAATGGCCCCGGATTATCGTCCAATTTCTCGTAATTTTTATTCACTACCTGATTGCCTTGGAAGCGTTTTTTACGCGGTCGCCCTGGACGGACATACGGCGCCGATTTCTTTTTTCCGCTCTCTGACGAAGACATTGTTGTAATAAAGCGATTGTAATACGACAAACTTTCAATACATTAGCACAACCTCTCTGGGAGTCGATTATGTATAAACTTTAAACGAGGTGAAAATTAAAAACAAAATAATAAACAGAATAGAGCATGTAAGCCGAGCTAGATGTGCGTGTTTATTATTCTTTGTGTCAACCGCAATATATACAATTAGAAACAGAAACGTTTCGACTTTATTATTAGGTCGTCTTTAATGTGTCGTTACAAATTAAAACTTAATTCTACATATTGCATAGAGAACGTTAGAAATTAGAATAATGCTCAGACCGTTCGGTCGGGACCGACCGCGCGAATATCTGCGTTCGGCCGGCCGCGCGCCACATTACGTTTTACGCTCTCCTGACCTCAATTTTGCGAATTTTTCAAAAAAACAAACGGGAAGATATTTCTAAAGAATCACAGTATCGGAATATGCAAAAAACCGAAAATCGATTTTTTCAAAATTTTAACCTTGCCTAGTCCCCTTAAAATAAAATTCGGTGGAAAACGGCCATTGTCAAAGAAAAATCCTGACATTGAAGACCTATTGTCAAATTTTGTACAGTGGTGTTCTGCATGGTCCAAATTTCCGGACAAAATAAGTCAAATTCCTTGTTTCAAAGGTTTCGACATTACGACGCAAGCAATTCTTGCCTTGTATAAGGAACTTGCAAGTAAAAATGAAGAATTTGAACTTGCAACAGGCTTATGCAATCAAGATTCAGTGGAGCATTTATTTTCGAAACTTCGGCAACGCGGAGGATTTAATCCTAATCCAACCGCAAGAATGGTCCGACTGTCAATTAGACATGTACTTTCTACAGGTTACATTCAGACGAGCGATAAAGGCAACGTGCAATGTCCTGAAAGTGAGGCCCTCATTAATAAACCGAATCAGGTTATTAAGATAATTGAAAATTGTATGAGTGACAGTAACGTTCCTGCTGTTGATGATGATGATGTTAATGATGTTGATGATGTCGACATAACGGAATTACTTGACAAACATGCGGACATGTTCGAAGAATGTGATGTGGACATGGACAATGTAAGTATACTCAGTAATTATGACGAAAATGCAATAACATATTTTGCAGGGTACGTGGCACGACGATGTATTGAAAGAAATGATTGTCAGAACTGTCGTGAAATAATGTTGAAGACGCCAATGGAAGACGCGACGTCAAATGAAAAATATATCGAATATCGTGAATATCCTAACGCAGACGAGGATGCTCCAGCAGTTACGAAATTAGTTCGACCAACAAATCTCTTTATAGATGTCATCAAAACGCAGTTGATGAGCTTCAATCGTACGTGGCAACATCATTGGGCATCTACACATGTTCTTGAGAAGATTGTGAATGAGGGTATGTATGCAACGAACAAAACGCATGTTGGATGGTTTGACACAAATGAAAAGTGTTACAATCACCGCATGCAAGCATTGAAATTTTTAATGAAGGTTAAAATATATATTCTCGTACACGATATAACAATCGTGCTGCGAAGGCAGTCAAAGCATTTAATAGAAAAGTAAAAAACCTGTCAAATAAGTAAAACTTTGTCAAAAAGATTAAAGTACAGGGTAACGATCATGTAACTTTGTACCTAGGGCGGAAATGTGAAAAGTGAAAATTTTCACCATTGAAGTTAATGGTGAAAATTTTTTCTTTTCACATTTTCGCCTTAAGGATAAAGTCATATGATCGCTACCTGTACAGTAAAGAAAATAAGTAACATAGAACGTAAAATTTATAACGTAACTTACATAAAAATACGAAAGCATTTCCTTCATTATTTTTATATTATTAGTACCTTAAAAATCAATCACTAATAAATTTAGAGTAAAATTTTAATTTACTACAATTATTATCTATCAGTAATGAGAAAAAAAAATGCATTTCCCAATAACATGGAAGATCGCAATCACAGTTGAAATTATTGCATAAATGTCATAGACTAGCAAATCTATCACGAAAAGAAAGAAAAAGTTGTAATGAGAGCATGCCATGAAATTGGGAAATCATATTAAATTTCTTACTATTAACGATATCTTAAGATATAAATGTTATAAAGATTTTAAGGAAATGCATTCATGTTTATCTTATTACTCGTTGGCAGACGGTATTCAACATAGTTAAAGGGAAAGATGTAAACGAATATCGCACAATATCATACACAAAAGTATAACAGTAATTTTTAATAAATCAGAAAAGAGACGTCAACAAAAACTGAACAGAAAAAAGAGACGTCAATAAACTTCAAAGAAATCTACATGTAGATTTCCCCGTGATAAGATTTGCTAGTCTTTCATTTATGCAATTTTTTCAACTGTGATTGCGATCTTTGCGTCATGCTTAATAATGCCAAATAATGAGAAATACATTTTCCTTTGTACAACTTTTACAACTTTTTTATTTGAATACACGTTCTATGTTACATATAATAATAAATACTGATAAAATTACTAAATGACTTACTTTCAGACTAAGTAAGAAAGAGGCAACATGAATTAGAACACAAAAAATTATAATCTCAAAGTAGTCATATTTTAAAGTGACATAGTAAAGAATTTCACTTATTATTACATGTGTGATATATTTTGTTATAATTAAAAATTAATATTTTTATGCAGAGCAGTTTTTTCCACTTTTAAAATAAATAAAAAAGATAATGCATATCATCACAAATGAAGCTAGTACCTGGTTTCGCGAATAAAACCTATATACCTTAGTTTATTTGTTTTTTGTTTGTGTCACATGTATAAATGTATATAATAATAATGTGTACATAGTTATTGGTGTAGCCAGGTATTGGTATTCTTTATTTATAACCTAATGTATCCATATTCCTATCATAATATTTTATTTTTATCGACACGCATTAAATTAGCATAAATCTTTTCTCAATATGTGTATCAAATATGATACATTAATATTTTAAACGGGGGTGTTTCACATGATACATTTTCAGTGTAGAGATCTCAGTAAGATATAATTATAATATATTAATTATGTTTATTTATAAAATATTAGTTTTTGTTAACAATATAATTTATGTTTAAAAAGAAGTAAGAAAAGAAAATAAAAAATTAATTAAACTAAATAAAAGTTGATACTGTGTGTCTTCAAGTAATAAACGATAATTTTATAACTGTACACGAATGAAGAAAGCTGTCTCCTCACTCGTTGCAAAAAACTCACGCAAGACGGTAAGTACAATTGCTTTTTTCTTACATACTAAAATATATTTAAAATATACTACTTTTTTGTAGTCCGATAAAATACTTTTTTTATTATGTAAACTCCTTCACTGTAAAAATGTGTCATTCAACCGTGTGGAAGGTTGAATGCGATTTCCCAAATAACGCGCGCATAACATTATTTAATATTCTTAAAAATATATAATTATTTAATATTCTTTTAATTCACATTGCAATATATTATTGAAAACTACAGTTAGTGCATGAAAAATATGCTACAACCGGGTTATAATGTATGGGTTGTTTACGTATATATTATTGTTTATGTACAAACGGTCTAGCACCGTCGTTGTTTAGCATGGAGCGGCCAGTAGATCGCCACAAACGGATAGGCTCCGTTAAAAAGGCTCCGCCTACTCGAGCGGGAAACGTTTTGTGTATGCTGATTGTGAGATACAAAAGTGCGCCGGAGCCATTGATACGGCTCGGTGTATTACAAGCAGCGCTGTTTATGTACGTGCATTTTCGGCGCTTCGGGAATGATATTACATCGAATAATAAAAATGTACTCTAACTTGTAAAAATAAAAAACGTTGAACAGGTAATTATATGTCTCCATATTTCGCGGATATAGTATTCATAGGTTACTTGTACGATTTATAATTCCCGAGAAAATTGGATACTAAATTAAACATATAAAGAAATATGAGAAAAAATTAAAAGCACATAGTTGTATAAATATATGCATATTATATATATACATATATATGTACATGTATATATGCATATTTTATAAATCATCAAATGTATTAAATAATATATAAAGTTATATATAGAATTCTATCCTTATTCTGTTGTAAATTAAAAATTGTTTAAAGTGACCTTTACACTAGAAAAATTAAATTGTTTGACCGTTTCTATTTTTTAAAGTAATATTTTATTGGTCGTTAAAGGGCGAAGAAGTAGAATAAATTTTTACATTATAATTAAAAATACAAATAGTAAAAACTCACAAAATTTTAAAAGTCTACTTTTACGATAAAAAACGAGAAAATAACTGTTCGGTATTAATGTTAAAAGTAAAAATGATTCATATTTATGGTAATAATATTTCCGAAAATACGGCTGGACTATTATAGCCATTACAACTAATTACTGAAATTATCAAAAAAAATGTTTTATAAATATAAATAATATAATGCAATGAAACAACAAAGATAGAACTTTAGTCTAGTCTAATGTTTAATGTTTTAGTATGTTAACTTAAATGTTATGTTTTTTGATATGTATCTTCTTTCATAGTAATCCGTTCCGAAGAAGACTAAGTATAGACGAAACATTAACCGTGTGCATTATTTGTATAATAAATTGTTTTTATTTTAATTCAATATCCCTCTTTTAGTGCTCGTGATTTGGCAAATTTAATAAGAGTAAAAGAAACACTATAAACTACCTTTTCTTTCTTGATACTTAATATTTTACTATTATTATGCATTTAAATATTAACCCTATTTCCTCCAACCATGCCCTTTCGTGTTCTACGAGTTTCTAATTTTCGCATTATAACTCACGAACAAATTGACGAAATTTAATGTTCTAAAGCGCAAATTAAAGCTAAAAGTAGTAGCTTTAATTTGCGCTTTGGAACATTAAATTTCGTCAATTCGTTCGTGAGTTATGATGCGAGGATTAAAGGGGCGGAAAAAACGTTGGAGGAAATAGGGTTAAATTTAAATATTATGCCAAAGTTAATGTTTTTAATATGACTTTTTTTCTACATAAAAAACATTGGCCAGAACGGGAATTTCTATACATTACATTTACGAATTTTAGTTTTTATGTTTATAAATATTTATTTAATTAATTAATTTTATGTTTAATTTTAACGGTACGGAAACTACGGAAGTACACGATCATACGCGATTCTATGTTTAATAATTAAGTTTATTTATTAATTTGCAATTTTTTGTAAATATAATTGCAATATTTATAAATATAACAATTAAAACTCGTAAATATAAACATAAATGTAACATAGCGCATCGTCGATTTGCCAACTCGAGACTCGGCACTCGGCGAGACACGAGACGCGATACTCGAAATGCGTGGCATTGTGGTATAGCCGGCGCGTGCTAAGCGGCAACGTCACAGCTCAAGAGAGAAGGAGACAGCAGATTGTATGTCTGCCCTTCTCTCCCCGCTCGAAGCTTCCCGAGTGCCGAGCGTACACGGGCAGAGGAGGGGCTTGCGCGACCAGCATATCCCCTCCATCTGAGTAGTTCGGACACGAACCATAGCACGGATACGAACCCATGTATCGTTACCCGAGTTCTCTCTGATCGTTACCGAGCGTAACGCCGTAGTTGACGTCCACTTTCTCAGAGGGCAGATTAGGACAGGCGTCCCCCGAAGAGGGATGGCCGCTCTCAGGTTTCTCTCTGGTAGAACCTAGGGTGTCATTTTGGAGCAACTTTTTTTTTCATTTCACGAATAGCATATATACTTGCAGGAAGGTAAAATAAGATACCTGTTAAATTTTTAGCCCTTAATATTAATATTAACAGGTCGCTCATCGCGATTTTTTATTTTTTATTTAGTAAAATAGAAAAAATTTTATAACTATCTAACAAACAGTAATACAGCATTGCGCCACATAGATTTTCTGTAGTAAATTTACCGCTCTACAAAAAAGATCTCTTATCATTTTTTCATAAATTCAACTGTTCAAAAGATATTCAAAGTTAAAGTTTGATAAATTTTATAAAACTTGTTTTTGCTTCTTATAAATTTTGTATCATATCGACTATCAAAAATTATGAAATAATCAATACATATTTTTGTAGAAAATTTAACGATCTACAAAAAAGGTCTCTTATATTTTTTTCATAAATATAACCATTTAGACGATATTAAGGTTTAAAGTAAAGTATAAACCTTAATATCGTCTAAATGGTTATATTTATGAAAAAAATATAAGAGACCTTTTTTGTAGATCGTTAAATTTTCTACAAAAATATGTATTGATTATTTCATAATTTTTGATAGTCGATATGATACAAAATTCATAAGAAGCAAAAACAAGTTTTATAAAATTTATCAAACTTTAACTTTGAATATCTTTTGAACAGTTGAATTTATGAAAAAATGATAAGAGATCTTTTTGTAGAGCTGTAAATTTACTACAGAAAATCTATGTGGCGCAATGCTGTATTACTGTTCGTTAGATAGTTATAAAATTTTTTCTATCTTACTAAATGAAAAATAAAAATCGCGATGAGCGAACTGTTAATATTAATATTAAGGGCTAAAAATTTAACAGGTATCTTATTTTACCTTCCTGCAAGTATATATGCTATTCGTGAAATAAAAAAAAAGTTGCTCCAAAATGACACACACTAGTAGAACCATATAAAGGCATTTTGTAAATATCAGAAGTAAGAAATAGGTATTTGGAAGTGATTTTAGGTTAAATTAGGTCAACATTTCAATAATTGTTTCAAATTTATTTTTACTGTTATTATACGCTTTACGGACAAACGTAAAAAATTTTCTTATCGAAATATTCACATTACTTTTAAAGTCAATAAATCTGCTACACTACGTACAATACTAAGAATATACTTAAACAATAAAAACAAGTTATACCGAGACAACACAGAAGTAAAAAAACAAGCTACAAAACTTGAAGAACTTTGAAATATTGAACAACGAGCAAATAGAAGGAATGAATATGCTTTAATTATACGATAAGAACCATCACCATACATTTGTCATGCTCATATATTTTGATTTGATTTTAAGTCTTAACCCCATGCTGGGAATTAATTCTTTGAAGTCAACGTGGCTGGTAATTATTTCTCCCAGAGTCTTCATGTCGGTTATGTCATTATCTGTAGAATAAAATTAATAACAAAACGTATGTAAGTACAACAAATTTAAACAATTGAGGCACTCAAGAAATGTCCCTACTGAAAATAATCAGGTCATGTAACAGGTGATTTAACAGGTGATTTATCAGCTGATAAATCGGTAATGAATCAGGTGAAAAATTCATCTCAGAAATCAGCTGCAAAATCGGATAAACAATTAAATTAAAGTTGATTGAAAAACGTTAATTGCGAAATTTGGTAGATACGATGATCGAATTCTACGATAATCAAGTCGGTAATTTTAAAAACATAAATGGACAAAGAAAAATTGACCATTTTTCTTATTTAATTATATGAAAACCAAATTATTAAAATGTATTATTCAAAATACATGATAGGTTAAGCATTGGGTAAATTCAAAATTAAATCGAATGAACTAATTAGAAAAATGTGAAATTATTACAGTATGCGAACGTTATTTAGTCAGTTAATAATTGTCTTAAATCAAGAAAGTAATAATTAAATTAATTTCAAGTCGAATAAAAAGATTATTCAAGAAATCAATGAAGAGTAATAATACAAAATAAACAACAAATAAATTGACGGAACGAATAACGAACCATCAAAATTCAAAATAATATATAACGGCAAATCTATAGTTAACAACAAACATTATTTTCAGTAAGGTATCGAGCATTTGCTCTTTCATTTTTTTCCCGAACATTCCAGAGCTTTTCTTTTATTTGTCGCTCTCTCTCTCTCTCTCTCTCTCTCTCTCTCTCTCTCTCTGAATTGTTTAAAACAATCGGAGCTTTTCTGGTAAAAATAATATAGTGCTTGCACGCTTGCTACGCATTGTGCAAGCACGTGATCCATGTGAGCATGTGATCCAAGTATGCGAGAAGGACGGCTTTTTTCATTGAATCTGGCATAGCTTTCAAAAGCGGAAGGCGAGCGTGCCTAATTTCAATTGAGCCGAATAAAGGTTAATTCACACTATACGGCACGGACCGTCACGTTCCGACACATACGTTAGACAAGGATACCTATTGTCTCCATCCTTGTCTAACGTACGTGAACGTACGTGTCGTTGTCGGAACGTGACGGTCCGTGCCGTATAGTGTGAATCAACCTTAAAGGTTGATTCAGACACAGCCATGCCGTACCCGTACCGTATCACGGACAGAAACATTAGACAAGGATTCCTATTGTCTCCATCCTTGTCTAATGTGTCTCCCCCCTTGTCTAATGTTAACGATACGGATATTATACGGTACGGGTACGGCACGGTTGTGTCTGAATCGACCCTAAAGCATCTCGCACGTGTGCCCACAGATGAAAAAGAAAACGTGTGTCACACAAACTATCTAAAACAAATGCGCGATATATGCGAAAAGGTAACCTGTTTTTTTGTGCGAGAATTGCTAATGCGGCGAGGCACACGCTCAACTGTTCATGCATCGCGTTTTGTACTCACCCTGTAATCTCCTTAAAATGTCCTCTTTGGACGGTGACAATAGATCGCACAAAAAATCTTCCATCATCTTCTAGGCTCGAGGCGTCAGTTGCCTTTGCAGGTTAGGTTTTCGCCGGCTTGTATAGGCTCGAGGGAACGGTGCCGGCACGTGCCGGGCTTCCCGACGATCCGCGTCTCGTTCCCCGGAAGACGCGATCCTGACGACGGACGGCTTATCGATCGTCCTGGCGTGCGAATCCGCGCGACACACGTGCACACACATACACACCCGCTACGCGACTCCTCGACCTCGACGACGGAGAGTTACCGTCAACTTCACAAATATTCTCAATCACGATCTCACGGCACTCGCGAAATTCGGTAGACTATGACACCATGCGTACTCTGCGAAACCGGCGGGAAAAGCAGATCGACGCGCGCGCCGCGCACTGGCAGGATTACGCGCGAGACTCACGGAACCGAGCACGAAACAAAACAAGATTTCTTATCTATTAAGAAATATAGAGTTGACTCAACAAATCGCATTCGTTTCACTCAAAAGAACGAACTTTATTTGATCCAACATCTCACACATTTGTATGAAATAAATCATGTCAACTATATCGCCGAGTTGACACAAATATGAATGATAAAGTAAATTAGCAATACCAACAAAACGTTCATTTATATTAAATATAATTCGTTTGCTTGAAACTAAATATTTTAGAAAAGTGTCAACCAAATATATTTAATTGGCATAAAGAAACCTTTTTCTCAGTGTGCAGCGACAGTTTGGTGATTCTTACAAACGCTATACACCAGGGCTTTATTGATGGCAAGTTTACCGTTTGTGTATTTCTTGACATCGCTGGGGCATTCGACAATGTCAGACCAGAGGTGCTTGATGAAGATCTCAAGAAGGCCGGCGTGCCAGCCGGTATACGCTGTTTCATTGGTAACCTGCTGCGCGGCAGGAGGATTTTCTTCTCACGCGACGGGGATATACAAGGCCCATACAACGCCCATAAGGGCGCCCCACAAGGGTAAATTTTGAGTCCCCCGCTTTACAATCTTTATGCTAAGGACATTAGTCGACAATTAAATCCAGGGGTACATTCTCTGGAGTATGCAGACGACGTGGTGGTCTACACCACTCACAAATCCATCAAGGAAGCGTTTCGATTGTGAAAAAAATCTTTGAAAGCACTGAACAGCTTTTTACGCGCCAGAGGATTGGACCTCGCTCCTTCAAAATCGCGATATATGATATTTACACGGAAAAGAACATATCAACTACCTGAGATCAATATTACAATAGATGGTATCGTTGTGCCTTTGACAAACAAACACAGGACCCTAGAAATAATTCTGGACAACAAATTAACCGGTAAAGCACACATGAAATATCTTTTAAACAAGGGCAGAAAGATCTCCAGCATACTGACGATATTATCGGGATGCAGATGGGGAGCTCATCCGCAACTCCTACTTACGCTGTATCGCGCCGTCTTTAGAAGCGCCATCGAATATGGATGTGTTGTCTTCAAGTTCAAGGGTAATAAACAGATCTTCCTTGCTATTCAGCGTTTACAATGGAAATTGGGTCATAAACGATTTTTGAAAAACATCATAATATGATAGTTTATACATAAATTGTATTGTAAATAATTTTTTTCGCTTAAAAAAACGTGAATTTATTAATAATTAAAGCGTTTTAAAACATGAATATTCAAACTATCCGATGATGCCCCGGAAACGCCTGAAGTTAACCGAAGGTGATGTGACGTCACGACGAGAAGTTTGAGACGGTGTTATACAGCGAAGAGTTTATACTTTTATTCGAGTTTCTTGAGATAAAGTAAAAAATGGTTGATTCGGGCTTTGTAAAAGGTAATTCTAATAATTTATCAAAAGTAGACATATTTATTTATGGTATGTGAATATGTGAAAAATAATGACAACTTTAATGCTGCTGAGGTCCGCAATGCAAAAATGAACGTGTAAGTTATAGGTTTTAACATAAGAAAATATATTAAAATTTAATTATATTTATCTCTTACAATATTGTTAATATGCCTTACACATTTATTTGTTGTTATTTTAGTTCTTCTCGACAAAACTATATGGAGATTCCGCAATAGGTTATGTTTGCGTAAAAGGAGAAAATTCAATATGTACAGTTAAAGCCAAAGTTTGTCCTGAACACCGAGTTCGAAAGCATATTCTGTTATTGTAACAGTCAATGAAGAAAATGAATCAATTATTAATGTGGAATGTCAAGATAATTGTGCTGCTTCAAGTGGTAGGTTTGATCTATAAATCTATGATTTTGTATATAAGTTTACTTAATTAACTTAATAAGTATTAATTAACTTATATAATTTATTTTACTATAGGCAGTTGCAAGCATGCAATAGCTTTTGTGATGTGGATTCACAGGCGTTCTGAAGATCCATCTCCTACAGATGTACAATGCTACTGGAAAAACCTGTATTAGCAAATATTGGAACAGCGAGACATCACAAAAGCTATTGCGTGCTTGCAACTGCCTATAGTAAAATAAATTATATAAGTTTATTAATATTTGTTATAATACACATTAAGTAAACTTATATACAAAATCATAGATTTATAGATCAAACCTACCACTTGAAGAAGCACAATCTTGACATTCCACATTAATAATGGATTCATTTTCTTCATTAACTGTTACAATAACAGAATATGCTTTATTTCGAACTCGGTAATCAGGACAAACTTTGGCTTTAACTGTACATATTGAATTTTCTCTTTTTACACAAACATAACCTATTGCGGAATCTCCATAGTTTTGTCGAGAAGAACTAAAATAACAACAAATAAATGTGTAAGGCATATTAACAATATTGTAAAAGATAAATATAATCAAACTTTAATATATTTTCTTATGTTAAACACTATAATTCACACGTTCATTTTTGCATTGCGGACCTCAGCAGCATTAAAGTTGTCATTATTTTTCACATATTCACATACCATAAACATGTCTACTTTTGATAAATTATTTATTAGAATTACCTTTTACAAAGCCCGAATTAACCACTTTTTACTTTATATTGATATGATATATCGTCTTAAAACAATATTATTTAACACTGACACTGTTTCTCTTATGGAGATGTCATCGAGTTTTGTCGTGGTGACGTCAAGTCCCGCGAGCCAATGAGATGGCGTTTCGTTTATGTTCAAATGTGACGCTTTTTAAAACATTATTTATAAAAATTTGGACTAACATAAAAATATATTTATAACAATTTTATGTTTTTTACATTATATACAATATTATATATTTTTTTCAAAGCATTTTAATTTTTTGTTTTGTACCCAATTGCTGAGATGCGCAATGGGATATCGCAAGTCCACGCCTATAAATGTTATTTTAGACGAGACCAAGGAGCCCCCTCTGAGTTACCGCTTTACGTATCTCATACACAATTACTTAGTCAAAGGACTCTCCTGTAGCTTCAATCCCGTTATAGAGAGTTTAAAAAGCATACAATTCAGCACTACTAGTGCTATAAAGCGAAACAAGGCATGCCGCATGATACCACTCTTCCGATCCTTTCTGGCTGTACAAGGTATACGAGGAGTTATGCACCGCTCAGTTGCGCTTTTCTATTATACTTACCCGTTTTTCTCCCTTACAGACCAACCTGAATTTCTGCAATTTTCTCACCCGAATATTGATTTCATGTCAACACACGAAGTAAATTCCCTTTTTAAGGAGGCGTTTGCAGAATACCTGCAGGGTTCTATTACCTTTTTTACTGATGGCTCCAAGATCGACTCATCTAGAGGTAGGCGCCAGTGTTTACTCACCTGACTTACCATTGGAAATTCGCTGTAAGCTTCCCCCTGATGCCTCCACCTTTTCGGTGGAGGCCTGGGCTATCTATGAAGCCCTTTTCTACATCAGTTCCAAATTCCATCAGCTATAATTTTTTTCTGATTGTAAAAGCGTACTTCAGACAATTACTTCGTATAATACTGTACACAATAATTATGTTATTACACTCATTCGTAATATGTACAGCAGAGCTGTCAACGCAGGTTCTAGGATAACGGTAGCATGGATTCCATCACACAAGGGCATCATAGGTAACGAAAGGGCGGACGCCCTTGCCAAAGAAGCTATTACGATTGGTAGGAAAACCAATTTTAAGGTACCATATACAGACCTTTTCCACAGATCTAAAAACATCTTAGACAACAAACGCAAAGATTATTTAGAGAATGCGGCATATACTACAGGAAATTTTATCATACACACTATCACACTGATAACGTCAAGCCTTGGTACTACCAATTGATACTCAGCAGAGCCCAGATAGTCATAGTCAATCGTCTTCGCAGTGGACATTATAACTTAAACTATAGCCTACATCGCAAAAATATTGTTGCTTCTGCAGGATGACCTTGTGGGAATCCATATCAAGATGCGATTCACATAATCTTCAGATGCGAACTGACGCGGGCTAAATCCCCTCCTCTCTTCAAATATCTTCGGGAGAAATTCCCAACCTCTCCCATAGACATATTCCCCCTCATCAAGAATCCTACTTCCAAGTTATGCCGTCTACTGCTCGCCTATTTTAATTCCTGCGAACTTTATATTTAAACCTTCCGCCTTGCCCCCCTCTCAACGCCCAGCCGCGGCTTGCGCCACCTGCTAAGCCGACATATAGCCCGAATGGTATAATGGCCGATAACATCCGTGACGGAACTAAAGCGCCATAAAACCAAAGAAGAAGGTAATCAGATCTTATTTCAAGACCGTCTTAAGTAATATCTTAAGATGCTAATACGGCTCTGTGATTGGTTAATGACATCTTAAGATTGTACTTAAGATGGTCTTAAATATAAGAACCGACTATGAATACCGCCCAAATAGTGTGCCTTCAAAGTACATGCGTCGGGTTTCCATGCGTGAAAAGTTGTAAACCCATGTAGCACCTCGTTTCATATCGACAACATATATCAAAGTCATTGATATCGGTTGCCCTTAATTTAAAGTTTTACCAACTTTAACATTATATATCTCGAAAACCATTGCAGTTAACCTTATAAGACCTATATTATTTTTTGTTCAGCATTAAAAGTACTACCAGAAACCATCGTCAAATTAAGGCGCCAGGGTTATCGGAATCTAACCCCCATCTCCATGAGATATATGGCAAAAATGCAAGGGTTTCTAAAAGTTTTTTTTATTAAATACAAAGATTAATATTTCATATTTCTATTTTTTTATAGTAATAGACAGTATAAAGTTTTTATTGGTATAATTCATTTGCCTTAAACATAGTAAATAATACTGGATAAATTAAGTTTCCGTTAGCTGCGGCGTATATACCGGAGTTACCCTATTGAAAGAAGAAGGCGCCTTCTTCTTTCAACATGAATAACTAAAAATCTGTATTTTGGATAATTACCAAGTTTATAAATATTTAACCCTTAAAGCGCACATGGGGTGTAGGATACCCCACTCCGAACTTTGTGCTCTGATAAGTCCCATTAAAATGTAGAAAATTGAACTTGCAGCGACATCTGGTATTAGTTTGGAGTATTAACTTTATGTTCGAGCAGCAGAACCGTTCGTCCATGCATCAGGGTGCTTGTGGTAGCCATTGGAATAAGACGTGTCGAGATCGTGGGGTATGTCATACCCCGTGTGCGCTCTACGTTAATCTAGTGAAAAGTGGAGTTCCTTTTCTGACGATTTTTTGGGATTATTTTACATCTGTCAAACGTAAGTATACACTAAAATGTGAAATGAATTTTTTTACAATGTTTATTTTATATTAATTAATGTTTTTATGTAGATGGCATACAATTTACGCAGTTGCCGTATTCGGGAACAGTTACTCGGAGAAGTCGAGGAACAAGACCTGCAGTATACTGCCTTGAAACTGTCATTCGACATCTCGTTACTCCACACTTACAAGAGAGATTTCAAATTCCATCACTTCGTCTCGATGTCAAATATGCAATAGGAGCCATTATAAATCAAGACGTTTGAAAAGAGTCTACTGAAGTGATTTTACTGGACTCCTATGCTCGATGTGGTCTCTGCAAACGCAAGCAGGATAAAAAAACCAAGTATATGTGCCCATCGTGCAACAGACCCATGTGTCAGAAGCACCGAACAGGTCTGTGCGTAGACTGCGCAGCACAAGATTAATTGGAATCTATACTACTTTAATTATAAACATTAAAAATGTCATTTTTTTATTTTTTGTTTAATCTTATTTTTATAAATATATAAAAATAAGATTAAACCCATAAAAACATGCAAAATCCAATATTTCATTTCTTACAAAATCATTACTTTCAATTCTCCAAATAAATATCTTTTTTGAAACGCGCACTATTGTAATAATTTTTTCTCGTAAGTACCATGTCTCAAGAGTATCCAGCTAAATTTTTACTTTAAAATATTAAAAATTGCCAAAGTTATTCAATTTTAAGTGAAAAGTGACATTTTTTCCGTCCTTTCTTTTTCAATAATTTTTTAAACAATGTTAATTTTAAGAAATCGCTATAACTTTTGTTTATCCTTAAAATACATGACTTTAACTTCATTCAGAAATTTTTATGCAATAAAATAGTCAATAGCGTCGTTACAGTACATACTTAAAGACACTGGGGTATCTCATACCCCCAGTGCGCTTTACGTAATTTTTCGGAGGTGTGCGCTTTAAGGGTTAATTGAAATTATCTGGGTGACTCACAAACCTTTTTAATCACACTTCATAACTCTTCATACAAAATACAAACAATTCCATATAAAAACTTTTATTAATTTATCTATTTTGGCTAAACCCTTATGAAAAAGTACACTCAACTTCGATGGTTAACACCTAAAGTTAAGTGTTAACACTAAACTTACGCGAGTTGACACTCAAATTTGGGGGTAAGTTTAGTGTTTGCCATCAAAGTTAAGTGTCAACTCTTAAATTTAGGTGTAGATTGAGTGTTGACCATTAAGGTTTAGGTAAGTTGTGGGTTTAATCCTCAATGATGAGTGTATATTGGGAGTTTATTCTCAATGATAAGTGTAGGTTGGGGATTAAGCCTTAATGTTTAGTGTAGGTTGGAGATTGATCCTCATCGTTGGATGTTGGTTTCGTGTTAACAGGGTGTTAACCTTTAATGTTCTATGTCGATTTAATCAGTGTCGCCATATGTCTGTGAAGTTAGCATATCATTTTCCAGCAGATCAAAAATAAAAGGGAGTTCTTGTCGCATGCAGTCGAGTTCTATAGTTCCTGATACTTTTTAATAATAGTTCTGGTGATTTTACCCAAAAACAGTTGACCGAAAAAATGATCTGCTAACTTCCCGTAGCAGATCATTTTCCAGCAGATCAAAAATAAAAGAGAGTTCTCGTCGCATGCAGTCGAGTTCTATAGTTCCTGATACTTTTTAACGATAGTTCTGGTGATTTTGCCATAAAAAGTCCATTGAAAAAATTTCCGTAGCATAGAACGAGATGCCGACGAAAGGTCGCAGTTCCGGTTTATCCAAAATATTTTTCGAATAGTTCTTAGCATGCCGAAGCATTTTCTAAAGAGTTCCCGACACTAGCAATGTTGTATGATTGTTTAAAAAATTAATACCTCCCGAAAACCGAGTAATTAGAGAGAAAAGAGTGATATGCTGTACGAAAGGTCGCAGTTCCGGTTCATCTAAAATATTTTTCGAATAGTTCTTAGCATGCCGAAGCATTTTCTAAAGAGTTCCCGACACTAGCAATGTTGTATGATTGTTTAAAAAATTAATACCTCCCGAAAACCGAGTAATTAGAGAGAAAAGAGTGATATGCTGTACGAAAGGTCGCAGTTCCGGTTTATCTAGAATATTTTTCGAATAGTTCTGAACATACTGAAACATTTTCTAAAGAGTTCCCGACACTAGCAATGTTGTATGATTGTTTAAATATTAACACCGCTCGAAAACCGAATATTTAGAGAGAATAGGGTGATATGCTGTACAAAATGTCGCAGTTCCGGTTTATCTAAAATATTTTTCGAATAGTTCTGAACATACTGAAACATTTTCTAAAGAATTCCCGACACTAGCAATGTTGTATGATTTTTTAATAAATTAATACCGCCCGAGAGCCGAGTATTTAGAGAGAATAGGGTGACATGTTGTACGAAATGTCGCAGTTCCCGTTTATCTAAAATATTTTTTGAATAGTTCTGAACATACTGAAGCATTTTCTAAAGAGTTCCCGACACTAGCAATGTTGTATGATTGTTTAAAAAATTAATACCTCCCGAAAACCGAGTAATTAGAGAGAAAAGAGTGATATGTTGTACGAAAGGTCGCAGTTCCGGTTTATCTAAAATATTTTTCGAACAGTTCTGAACATACTGAAGCATTTTCTAAAGAGTTCCCGACACTAGCAATGTTGTATGATTTTTTAATAAATTAATGCCGCCCGAAAAGCGAGTATTTAGAGAGAATAGGGTGATATGCTGTAGAAAATGCTTCAGTATGTTCAGAACTATTCGAAAAAATTTTAGATAAACCGGAATTGCGTCATTTCGTACAGCATATCACCATATTATCTCTAAATACTCGGCTCTCGGGCGGTATTAATTTATTTAAAAATTATACAACATTGCTAGTGTCGGGAACTCTTTAGAAAATGTTTCAGTATGTTCAGAACTATTCGAAAAATATTTTAGATAACCGGAACTGCGACATTTCGTACAGCATATCACCATATTCTCTCTAAATATTCGATTTTCGAGCGGTATTAATATTTAAACAATCATACAACATTGCTAGTGTCGGGAACTCTTTAGAAAATGCTTCAGTATGTTCAGAACTATTCGAAAAAATTTTAGATGAACCGGAACTGCGACATTTCGTACAGCATATCACTCTTTTCTCTCTATTTACTCGGTTTTCGGGAGGTATTAATTTTTTAAACAATCATATAACATTGCTAGTGTCGGGAACTCTTTGGAAAATACTTCGGGATGCTAAGAACTATTCGAAAAATATTTTAGATAAACCGGAACTGCGACCTTTCGTACAGCATATCACTCTTTTCTCTCTATTTACTCGGTTTTCGGAAGGTATTAATTTTTTAAACAATCATACAACATTGCTAGTGTCGGGAACTCTTTAGAAAATGCTTCGGCATGCTAAGAACTATTCGAAAAATATTTTGGATAAACCGGAACTGCGACCTTTCGTACAGCATATCACTCTTTTCTCTCTATTTACTCGGTTTTTGGGAGGTATTAATTTTTTAAACAATCATACAACATTGCTAGTGTCGGGAACTCTTTGGAAAATGCTTCGGCATGCTAAGAACTATTCGAAAAATATTTTAGATAAACCGGAACTGCGACCTTTCGTACAGCATATCACTCTTTTCTCTCTAATTACTCGGTTTTCGGGAGGTATTAATTTTTTTAAACAATCATACAACATTGCTAGTGTCGGGAACTCTTTAGAAAATGCTTCGGCATGCTAAGAACTATTCGAAAAATATTTTAGATAAACCGGAACTGCGACCTTTCGTACAGCATATCAATATGTTCTCTCTGATTACTCGGTTTTCGGGAGGTATTAATTTTTTAAACAATCATACAACATTGCTAGTGTCGGGAACTCTTTAGAAAATGCTTCGGCATGCTAAGAACTATTCGAAAAATATTTTGGATAAACCGGAACTGCGACCTTTCGTACAGCATATCACTCTTTTCTCTCTATTTACTCGGTTTTTGGGAGGTATTAATATTTAAACAATCATACAACATTGCTAGTGTCGGGAACTCTTTGGAAAATGCTTCTGCATGCTAAGAACTATTCGAAAAATATTTTAGATAAACCGGAACTGCGACCTTTCGTACAGCATATCACTCTTTTCTCTCTATATACTCGGTTTTTGGGAGGTATTAATTTTTTAAACAATCATACAACATTGCTAGTGTCGGGAACTCTTTAGAAAATGCTTCGGCATGCTAAGAACTATTCGAAAAGTGTTTTAGATAAACCGGAACTGCGACCTTTCGTCGACATCTCGCTCTATGCTACGGAAATTTTTTCAATGGACTTTTTATGGCAAAATCACCAGAACTATCGTTAAAAAGTATCAGGAACTATAGAACTCGACTGCATGCGACAAGAACTCTCTTTTATTTTTGATCTGCTGGAAAATGATCTGCTACGGGAAGTTAGCAGATCATTTTTTCGATCGACTGTTTTTTGGGTAAAATCACCAGAACTGTTATTAAAAAGTATCAGGAACTATAGAACTCGACAGCATGTGACAAGAACTCCCTTTTATTTTTGATCTGCTGGAAAATGATATGCGAACTTCACAGACATTGTCGCCATGATCTCTTTATCGTTGGGTGTCGTTTAAATGTTATTGTGTTAATCTTCGTTAAGTGTCAATTGACGGCCCTTATTATTATTATTAATCGAGTATTGATAATATAGTACTATAATTTACTCCGTTAACATATATGCATACACATACATAAAGAATAGATTTTTTTTTAGATTTATGTTTCTTTAAATTTGATTCTTAATTATTTTTCAATTTATTAAATAAATTTTTTTTTGTCCGATAGCGTCTTTAGGCGTTCTCATGCATGCTGTTAACGTTATTATATTAATATTATATTATGTTAAATATACGAATTTTATATTAATAATTATTGTACATTAATTGTAATTGCATTATTAATTTTTAATATTTACCAGTTATTATCAATGCACGATTTTTGAACGCTATAAAGATATGTTATATAGGAGTATAAGCAACAAGGAAGCGTCAGAATCAAAGGATCGCCACTAGTTCGTTCGATCATCGATGTCAAGCGATGTTAGGTGCGGTACTGACTCGGATGGATGACCGCGCTGTACCCTTACGGAAAAATACACTCAACTGTTGGTGTTTAACCGTAAAAAAAAACACCAAAGAAAAACCCTTAAAGTTGGGTGTGATTTTTGGATCACCAATTGAAGGTTAACCTTCATATGATGGTTAACCTTCAATTGGCGGTCCGAAATCACACCCAACTTTAAGGGTTTTTCTTTGGTGTTTTTTTTAACGGTTAACACCAAAAGTTGAGTATATTCCCAGATAGCCAAATCTGAGCAGCAGATTCTGAGCAGAGTCTGCATTAAATTTTTGGTATCAGAAAAGCAACAAATTTCACGCAGAAACTGCTCTATCAGACGATGTTGTCAAACTGTAGCCAGAAATGCGACAGAGCCTGCTGACAGGCAATGTGAGCAGATTGGCAGCAGAAACCGCGTAGAGCCTGCACACATAACTTAGCAGCAGATTGACGACAAAAATCGAACAGAGCCTGCGCGCATTTGACCTGAGAACAGAGTGGCAGCAAAAACCGAGCAGGATCTGCGTAATGTAATCTGGTGGCAAATAGGCATGTAAAAATCGAGCAAAATCTGTCGTACCGCGGGCATTTTGACAGACCGACGCGCTCAGAATTCGCCAGTCATACATGTGACTCTGCGAGAGGCTCTTCGAAGGGCCAAGGAAGGACACTGCTGGAACAGGAGCTTGATTCCTGAATTTATTCCTGAGTTTTGAAAGAGAACGTACGCGAAAATTCTGCTCTTACAGAAAAGTTGAAGTTGATTGACTAAAAGCCATACGAGAGCTAATCGCAACTTGCAACTTTTCTGTTGGAGCAGAATTTTCGCATACATTTTCTCTTTTGAATAAATTCAGGAATCGAGCCCCAGGACACGCAGTCCACGCGGTTCATGCGGTTCATGTGGTGCTATGGTGGACGGCGCAAGGATTCGCCGCGATCTATGGAGCGACGAGCAGCGAGCAGAAGATGACGCTACGACTCGAACGTCACTATCACGAGTACCAGGACTGAACAAGAGGAGGATTTTACACACCAGAAGGATCCTACGCACCAGAGGAGGATCCTATAGCTACACACCAGGAGAATTCTACACACCAGGGATACTATCTTTTCCTGAAGAAGGAAAAGAAAACGGCACTTTTCAGCGCCCATTTTTTTAATTATAAAATAGGAACTCTCTGTTCGCAATCATAAGCCCATATATAGAAACCGATAAAACAACAAATTCTGCTCGATTTTTGCTGCCTATTTGCCACCAGATTACATTACGGAGATCCTGTTCGGTTTTTGCTGCCTATCTGCTGCCAGATTGCATTACGCAGATCCTGCTCCATTTCTGCCTCCAACCTGTCGACAGATAATGTCAGCAGACTTTGCTCGGTTTTTGGCGACAATCTGCTGTCACATTATTGTCAGCAGAATCTGTCTACAAAACACAAGCTTAATGCGGACACAGATGGCTATGGTTTTGGTGTGGGATTTTGATCGAGTTTGCTGTCAATCTGCGCGCATGCTGCTAACATCTTGTTATATGGGTTTTTCCATAAGGGAATGCATGGTGTAAAAATAAATAATTAATTACAATTAAACGAATGACTCACAAACCTTTTCAATTGTACTTCAAAAGTCTTCATATGAAATACAAACGATTTCATATAGAGATTCTTTAAAAAGACGTTTATTTCCGGCCAAGTACATACGAATTTGTCGCTGTCGCTATCGCCTATTGTGCAAGGGGCTTAACTTTCACTACTTTCAACGGTAGATGGCTCTTTCTCGTTTTCCGATAAGTCGCGCGCGCATTATTATCGATTTAGTAGGTAAATTAGAGACTTATCGGTCAAGAGGAAGATTTTTATTTACCCCGATAACTACGCGTGCTAGCACGACAACGCACAAATTATTTTTTTACAAACAAAACTCTTTTATTTATTTACAGTTCGCCAAATGACAACTCTCAAGGTTCGTACGCGAGTTCTTCCCCATGCCAGCAACAACACAGCGGTCAGCAACAGGCACAACTGCAGCAGCAGCAGCAGCAGCAACAACAACAACAACAACAACAACAACAACAACAACAACAACAACAACAACAACAGACAAGTTCTACCGGAGGCAGTCCGACTAATATGCTGCAAACTAAAAATATTTCAGAGACTAATAATAATACTACAACCAGCGAATATAACGATGACAGCACTCAGTATTCTGGGAGGGTAAGTCGAATCACTCATGGTATTTACGCAATGTTTTTGTTCGAGTAATTTGTCTCATAAATAGATCTCAAGGGTCGACAGGAGTACAAGCGCACTTTATGCACTTAGTGCATTTAAAACTGCACTTTAACTGCAATATTCGTAATATTTATTTTCGGAAAATTTATTTTGATTCTTTTTCCAAAATCCGGCTATGTACCGGGTTGCGGCTGATCTTACTGATTAAAACGAGTATGATTTTAATGAGATTCATTAATTAATTTGGCTAATATTTGATAAAAACGATTCGTAGTTTACGACTTTATTTATTTTTGGATAGTTTATTAAAAGAAAGTGCAAATATTTTTTGAATATTTTTAAATATCTTTTCCTATCCAGATTGCTATGGCTGAACGTGAGCTATCGCCAGAAATTGGAGCGAAGAATCAAAGAAAAAAATTAAACGACAAAAAAAAAAGAAAGAAGAGCGATCCTAACGAGCCACAGAAGTAAGTAACTGCATTTTGGTCTATGTAAGGGAAAAGAAAAGTAGGAAATATTTATCGTAAAATCTTTTTGAAGAAGTTGACATTCGCAACATTTTGTATCATTATACCGTTTCAACGTTTCTTCCACTTTCTTTCTTGTTTATAATATAATATCACTTAAAAATTTTTATTTTTTGATATCACAATCAAGAAATAAATATTTTTAGTTGAGTTAGTATTACTTGTATGCGACAAAAGCATACAGACAGAACTAAAGCTACATTGTGTCAATATTCTATGTTCACACTTGTGTAATAATGGTATAAATTATTAAACAAGTGAGGTAAAGGCAACTGAGAGCTGAAGCGCCGATTACAAGGCGACAATAATATAATATATTTTTTCTTATATAAAACCCGAGCACATTACAATCATACCATACGTTTCGGTCCCGAGTTTGGACCTTCCTCAGTGACGTCGATCAACTTAAGAATATGTAATTACGCCATAGTCATACAATGAAACGTCGCAAAACCGGCCACGCTGTCAAATCCGCCGGGTCAGCATTGCACATTCCGTTAGTCGACAATACGTCGTCGCAAATCCTCATAGAGGGACGATGCAATTTCCCAGGGTGACTGTTGCCTTAATTAAAAAGGAAACCCTTATACATTCTGAACTAGAATTAATCAAAAAGTAATGTTACCTAGCAGTCACCGCGAAGAAATTAACGGCCATCGTCGCCGTGGCACAAACACGTCGTCGTTATTGCGGGAGCGCTAGTCTTACAGTGTTCAGGGGCGCCCGGAGTATCGAAAATAACAATTCATCATTGCTACTAGTGTGTAAATAACCGAGAGGCTCTGTTACATGCGAGAAAATTTCTCGATAATCGGTACATAGACGCTGTTTAGTTTCTCAGTGTCCTCCTGCAAATTGATGCTCTTGTTTTGGCGCTTGATATAAAACATCTCAGAGACGCTCCTACGGATAAAAGATCTCTCTCTGTCGAAAATTGCAACATTATCCCAATCGAATTCATGTCCATCTAGGCGGTGTTGGGACACGACCGATAGCTTCTTTGCTTTACCACTAAGCTGATTCCGATGTTCGTTAATCCGCGTTCCCAATTGCCTCATGGTCTGGCCAACGTAAGAGGCGTCGCAATCACGGCAATCAATTTTATAAACAACCCCCCTCTGCGCGAAATCACGTAATGCATCCTTGTGTGGCTTGACAATTTGTTCATCCCAACGAAAGCTGTACGACAGTTAAACCCTTTCATCGTGTTGCTAAGGGCGTCAGAAATCTTATCTATATATGGGATAACAAAAAATCTATCGAATTCCCCGTTACTTGGAATCGAAATATGCGCATCCATCACCCCTGTCCTCTGCTGTTCGTCAACCAGTTTGAGCAACCTTGTCCCTACGTGCTTAAAAATAAATTCGAGAGGGTATCCATTGACTAATAAAATATTGACTAGTTTATTCAGATTTTCTTGGTGCACAGAGAGAACGGTTTCTTTGGATTTAGTAATCCTATTTGTTTGATTCAAATTTCTTTCAGTGAAACAACATATGCGTAGACGAAATAATATGTTTTTGAATGAAAAATTTTTGTGTTTAATCCAAGAAAACTCTATTATTTAACGGAAAAGACACTATTCTTTGAAGCAATATCTCCCAAACAAATAATATATTATTTGGTTACCATAAATGTAATAAGCGTTTTCACCGCTAGGCGGCTGCTAAACTCGTAAGTAAAATTCGACCAGAAATCGTATATAAGACCCCACGGCGAAAGCGTCTATCACTCGCAGTTGTACACATCATTGGAATCCATCACACCGGTCACTCGAGTGATGGAGATATGACAATTATTTATTATTTATTTATATATATATGTAGCAGTCAACCGACTACCACATATATCATATATAAATAAATAAATAATAAATAAATGTTTAAGACATTTTTTATAAAGCATTGATATTTAAATGAAACAATAGTATTATTAAAGCGATAGAGAATATGTTTTTCGTTTTAAACAATTTTTTTATTTAAAACAAAGATATATATTCTTTGAAAATCAAACAATCGTATTTGTTGAATCAAAAATTTGTTTGTTTGGACTATTCCAAAAGATAAATTTGTTTGAATCTAATAAAATTTATTAAATCCAAAGAAACCGTTCTCTCTTGGTGATACCTTGGGTGCGACAAAAGAAACGCTCTATCTACCAAGCCGAAAACTGTGCCTATTTTCTGACAAGTCGGGTGGTGGGAGAAAAAGCTTAAATATCGCTCCGAAAACGTGGGCTTATAATACCAGTTAAACTCCACAATCCTATTATTAATAATTACCGTGGTATCCAAAAAGTTAATCGTCTTATTACGAACGATTTCAACCGTGAATTGTAATCTGTTGTGGAAAGAATTAAATGTCTCCAAAACCGTCCTGACAAGCGAAAGCGGGATGGACATTGAAACATCGTCCACGTATCTACAATAAATCGGTATAATGATGGGGAGGCGTTCCAATGCCTTCTTTTCTAGATCTTGCATTACCAGATCCGCCACCACGGGAGACAAAGAAGATCCCATAGGCGAACCGAAAGTTTGCTTATAGATTACCCCATCGAATAGAAAATACGTTGAGTCCAGCACAAATTGGACAGCTCTCAAAAATTCTTCCTGTGGTATGGAAGTTTTGGCCGATGTAAGGCCACCTATCCTTAATACTGGTCAAAACTAAATCCGTAGGTACGTTGGTGAACAGCGAGACCACATCAAGGGATACCAGCTCAAAATGGTCATCTAAATGTGTGCCCGCCAAGTTCTTAATTAACTCGAAGCTATTTTTTACGCTACTACTCGCTTTAGGCACGCTCGCTTGTATTACATCCTGTAGAAACTTGGCTAGTGGTTGCAGTGGGCTATTAACCGACGAGACTATAATCCTTAGCGGGCAGTTGGCCTTGTGTATCTTCGGTAGTCCATAAGCTCGCGGGATAACGCCATCGGTACAATTAAGAAATTTATATTGCTGTTGTGTAATAAAATTCTTCCCCCGCCACACTTTGAGGAGGACGTTGAGATCTGAGGTTATCTTACGTGTAGGGTCTCTACTCAACGCGATATAAGTGTTCTCATCCCCGAGCATCTCTTTCATCCTTCCCATATACGTGTCCCTGTCCAAAACCACGGTGGTGTTACCTTTGTCAGCCCTAGTGACTAATACGTTATCGTTCTCCTTGAGGAATCTCTTAGTCTCCCGAAGCGCCTGAATTAATGGACGATCATGGGGCTGGATTGGCATATTTCCAAAGGCCACTCTCTCGACAGTTGATATACAATGATTGCGAAATCCCGGAAATTGGGAGAAAAACAACCCAAACTAGACTCGACGTACTTAATAAATTCACACGCCATTTTTTCTCCACTCTTAACCAGTGGCATGGAAAAATTAGGACCTAATTGCAACAGTCCTTGTACCGCGGTTGGCAAAGCAACAGACGAGAGATTCGTTAGCCATTTCTCATTGATAATCAAAGGAAAATCAACACGCTTCTCGGGGAACAATGCCGGAGAGAGAGAGATCTCATACGAATCGCTATCCGCCGCCTTTTCAAAGGGGTCACGCGAAAACGACACAATGCATCTATCCCCATCAATACCCGCCGACGAGCGCAAGCCAACCCGTTTTTTTGGCATGGATTGATTAGATTGATTGGCGTAGTATCTAATCGGTTGCAATTCTCTAGACAGCTCCTCCCTCCTTTTTTTAACCAGATGACAGAATTTATTTTTTAATCTCTCATGTTCCTTAATAAATCATCCGTCCAGCGATTTCGCCTGGGTACAATAAAAATCTTTCCACAACCGTGTGGGCAGATGCTTCGCAATATCCCGGGTAGTCATCGCAAGGTGACTATTTAAAGAGTGAATTCGTCGGTGCGCATCCCTAAGTTCTATCTGCAACAACGCTTTCAGGAGTCTCTTAATGTGCGAGTCTACTAATCTAATTAGCTTATAATGAGTGACCTGCGGTTTATTACTTATATAACCACGTAAGTGAGGTGGCACTAAACCTTCTAATATGCAATGCTTTAAAAACGTAATTCTACATCTCAACTTAATAAGATTGACATTGATGTTAATCCAACTCTTCAACTGCTTAACAACTAAATCGCCATAATAAACTGAGACAAATTTAAAGAACGAAAAATAAACGGGAGAACGCATTGTTTCAGCCTGCGTCATATAATATAAAAGGTTAAAGCTCTCGTATACATAAACGGTATTATTGTCGCCTTGTAATCGGCGCTTCAGCTCTCAGTTGCCTTTACCTCACTTGTTTATGTATACAAGAGCTTTAACCTTTTATAGTATAAATTATTATCGCTCTAAACTAAATTATCAATCATCATTGATGTAAACGTAGAACTATGTAAAAATATAAAATATGTTGGAATAATCCAGGTAGAAATTTTGTCTGGAAACAATCAGGGCCCCATATATTTTTTGAAAATTATTTCTGGGACCCAGGTGAAAAATGTAGCTAGGGCCTATGTAAAGTTCGGGACGCCTAAATTGTACAGGCCCTATTACTGAATCCAGGTCAGCCCAAGATTGCGCCCGGAATTTGTTCAGAAAAATTATTTGGAACCTAGCTGGGACCTATAATTTTCCTAGATATTTGCTTGGTTTGTACCATAATTATTTTTATAATCCAGTCTGGTCCAAGCTTGAACCTACAAAATTTTTCCCTAAAATATTTTCTGGAATCCCAGCTGAGCCACTACTTCATTCGAAGGATTTTTGAAGGATGTTTTAATAATAATTTTACTCGTTAAGCAGGTACAATTTAAACGGTTTATTTGCAATTTGCATTTGGAGGGGTTAAAGCCATAGTAATAGTGGTGTAATAGTGGTGTAAATAAAATAGTGTAAAAAAATAGTGGTGTAAATAAAAATAATTTTTTCTTAAGTACTTTCAACATATTTGCATGCCTGTGTTACTACACCTATGAACTCAAATTACTAAGTTGAAAAAAGTGACTTACACCATTATGGCTTTAACCCTTCTATTTATAAAATATTTTATAAATTTTATAGCAAAAAAAAATACTTATATTTATCATCGGTAAAACAAAACATATAAAATTAAACACACTAATATTAACCAACTTAATTTACTTATAATAGTTTAGCCTTTTTAAAGTATAACTTCACTCTGGGTTTTGTACTTTGTTCCTCTTTGCACAATGTCCCCGTCCCAGTCTTTCGCGTTTGTTAAGCAATAACCAATACCATTTAGAATTTCCTTTTCCGTTACTCTCAGACTCAGAATTTCTATCCCTGTTTAAAATAATAGATACAATATGATCAGATTGCATTATATTACATTCAATTTCAATGTAAATGAATAAAAACCTTATTAATTTACATTGAAATTGAATGTAATATAATGTAATCTGATCATATTGTATCTATTATTTTAAACAGGGATGTGCTTCGGCTTCTTCGTATGCACAGTCATTACTGATAGTATGATAACAATTATATCGATGGTTATATTATTGCTTTGCACATCATTGTTAACCTAACCTCACTATCGGTTTTCTTTGTTAGACACATTCTTTTTTCTAATTTTTTCTCGCGTAATATTTTCGTTTCCTCAACAATCGTGAGGACATCCATTGTATCTTTGATATCACTCATTATCTCAAGTGTCTCAAAACTACAGTTATATGACCACTATAATTAAGAATTGTACAAGACGATTCAGAAAAACTGACACAATTATTAATTATGCGTAATAAATTGTATATTATATACTACGTAAATTTTACCTTGGGGAAAACTAGGTAAATTTCAGGATTATATTCTGGACCTATCAGGGTATGTAAAAGCTAGATTATCCAATCCAGGCCCTATAGTTTTATATCTAATTTGGAAAAATCTGTCAGTGGCAATCTAGAACCCATGTAGATTTTCCCGACTATTCTTTATCTCGGTAAAATCAAGATAAATTTCTAGGACGTATTCTGGACCTAGACGGATATTCCAAACTAGATTTTTCTATCCAGGCCCTATACTTAATCTCGGCAAATAGAGGCAGATTTCTACCTGGGAAGCAAAACAGATATAGGCACCAAGGGAAAATAATTTTACATACCCTTTTTCTTTTATTAAAAGTTCTTTGAATAGTTTATTAAAAGAGAGTCTGAATATTTTTTAAATGTGGTCTAACAATGTTTTATTTCCCGGTTTCCATCCAGATAGCACATCCTGTGTACGTCCACTGGACGTTTGAGTTTGGACATCGGGACGTCCGGTCGTCCGTAAGGCGTCCGAATAAAGTCCGGCAAATGTCCATAGGCATAAGACATATTTTTAGTCAGATTTCTTCGAATATCGTGTTCTCTTGTTTTTGTTAGGTTTTAGCAGAACGGCGACAATTTAAGCAGTATAAAAGAACATTTTAGCGGAATTAACGAAAGGCACTTCATACATTTTATTTGTACATATAAGACAAAGAAGTAACTTGTTTATAGAAACGTCGTTTTAATGTAGCCTACTTCTCATTAATCGTGCGAGATTTTCGTCCATACTCCTAACACTCCCCCATGGACGAAGAATCTTTACATTATAACGGTCATACCCATAGACTCTATACAATTCTTAAATTTTACTGTAAACAACCCTTTCGTGAGCGCATCAGCCACCATATCGGTTGTTGGAATATGCACGATGTTGACGTCTCCGTTTTCAGCCTTTTCCCGGGCGAAATGATGGCGGATGTCTATGTGTTTTGAACGTGATCTATATCCTCTATTCTTCGTCAAATCGATTGCGCCTTTATTGTCGCTGTAAAATGTAGTAGGTGTTGTTACTAAGGATGGTTCGATGTGCCTTGCCAACGCCCGAAGCCACATCGCCTCCTGACACGCTGCAGACAAAGCCATGTATTCAGCTTCGACTGTTGATAGAGCCACTGGAGTGGCACCCGTTTGACCACGTTAATATTGACCACGGTCCCGATTGACCACGTTGAAATTGACCACGTTGCGATTGACCACGTTGTGATTGACCACGGTCCCGATTGACCACGGTCCCGATTGACCACCGTCCCGATGACCACGGTCTCGATTGACCACGGTCCCTATTGACCACCGTCCCGATTGACCACGGTCCCGATTGACCACCGTCCCGATTGACCACAGTCCCGATTGACCACGGTCCCGATTGACCACGGTCCCGATTGACCACGGTCTCGATTGACCACGGTCCCGATTGACCACCGTCCCGATTGACCACGCTCCCGATTGACCACCGTTCCGATTGACCACGGTCCCGATTGACCACGTTGAAATTGACCACGTTGCGATTGACCACGTTGATATTGACCACGTTGTGATTGACCACGGTCCCGATTGACCACGGTCCCGATTGACCACCGTCCCGATTGACCACCGTCCCGATTGACCACGGTCCCGATTGACCACCGTCCCAATTGACCACGGTCCCGATTGACCACGGTCTCGATTTACCACGGTCCCGATTGACCATCGTTCCGATTGACCACGTTCCCGATTGACCACGGTCCCCATTGATTCTATATAATATATCAGAATCCGAGTACGCGTTAAGGAAAACGAAATCCCGACGTCTTCCACGAGGAGAAGTCGGCTCAATTGGTTATCTGACACCTAGTAAACACTGTAGTCAGGTCGGCGTCAATGTAGCGTCGACGATAGGAGAATTCGGCACGCAGACGTCTTCTTCAAGACGAAGTATAATGTACGCGTTGACAGACACCTAGTACACGCTAAAATGGGGTCGGCGTCAAACCCACTATTCGGGAAAGCGAAATTAGTACGTAGACACCTTCCCCGAGAACAAGACCCGGAATCACGTCTACCAGGTTCCTAGAGCCAGCCCTGTAAGGTCGGCGTCAACGGCCGACATCATAAAGTGCATCAAAACATCTTTCCCAGAGCATGTGTGGGCGGGGGGGTTTCGCCCCCCTGCACCCCCCCATTGTGTGAGTAAACCTAGAAGTGTGGGCGGGGGGGCTCCCGCCCCCCCTGCACCCCCCCTGTGCACTGGGCGGGTGGGTTGGGTTGACGGGTGGGCAGGGGGGGCTTCGCCCCCCCCCCGCCCCCCCCCATGGACACGCCTTCGGCGTGCCCGGGTAGGAGATGTATTTATATAAATAAATATAAATAAATAAACTTTATTAACGGGTAATAACCCTTTAGCGTACAAAGAGAAAAGAAAAAACATGAATAATAACATAAAATTAAAATTTTACAACATAATAATAATAAGGAGAGCATTCAGGTTACAAGAGTAGACGAAAAAGTTTTTGTTTAAAGGTAGATACAGAACCACCAAAAAAGTCAACCCTATCGGAAAAATTACTTGCAGATATTATTAGCCTATTTACACAAGAATTTGCGCTATACAAAGTACGGTGATACCCAATGTGGAAGATGGAGTACTGTCTTAATTCTCTAGTCGGGATGTTAAAGCAGATGCGTTCCAGCAAATCCGGACAATCGATAGAGTGATTGAGAAGCTTAAAAATAAATGTAAGGTCAAAGGTTAGTCTCCTACCTTCTAACGATAGCAGCTTCAATCTATGTAATATAGTACAGTAGTCATGGCAAGTAATAGACATGGGATTACCTAGCCGGTAAGCAGCCATACGCAGAAATTTGTGCTGCACACGTTCAATCAATAACTGATGGCATTTAAAGTACGGAGACCAAACTATGGAACAGTACTCCAACTTGGGGCGAACTAACGTACAGTATAATAATTTTAAAGTGGTTATATTCTTAAAAAATCTACCCCATCGGAGGATGAAACCAAGCGTTCTATAAGCAGATGAAACTATTGATTGTATATGTGTATTAAACGATAAGTCCGCACTAAATAAGACCCCGAGATCCCGAGCATCGTGCACTGCTGAGAGAGGTAAACCATCAAGAGTGTAGTTATATAAATATGAGTTACGTCTATGTGTAAAATGAATGACAAAACATTTAGAGACGTTAAGCCGAAGACAGTTCCTCCTACACCAGGCCTCAAGTTCAAATAAGTCATGTTGTAATAAAAGTGCATCAGCAGGTCCATTAATCCGACGGTATAATTTGAGGTCATCAGCATACAATAAAAAGAAGCAGAATTTAATAAAAGTAGCTATGTCATTGATAAATAAAACAAATAAAAGAGGGCCGAGATGTGAGCCCTGCGGCACTCCAGACAGAACATTTATACTTCTGGAGAAGCTATTGTTAAATTTTATGACTTGAGACCTGTTTGATAGGAAGCAGGATATCCAACTCAAAAGAGAGCCACCGAACCCTAGAGCTCGAAGTTTACATATTAATATTGTGTGATTAACTGAGTCAAAGGCTTTTCTAAAATCTGTATAAACTGAGTCGACCTGAGAACCGCTCTCAACAGCAGAGGTTAAAAAATCGTAATAACTAACAAGATTTGTCGTTGTCGAGCGTCCCGGAACAAATCCATGTTGTTCTTTTATAATAATGTTTTTACATAGGGAGCCTAGTTTTCGAGAGACAATGCCTTCAAAGATTTTCGGCATAATATTCTGTTTACATATAGGACGATAGTTAGTAACTGATTGACGGTCACCACCTTTAAAAATCGGAGAGACGAGACATTGCTTCCAAAGAGACGGAAAGGTACCATCCTTTAATGATCTATTAAAGATCAGCCACAGAAATCTTGACGCAATAAAGATGCATGACTTAAATAATAATGGAGGAATACCATCCATCCCCGCGGAACAACTCAATGGAAGCTCACAAATCTCGTTATACACATCCGAAATTGAAATGTCCAGGGATAAGAGATCTAAGGGGTGATTTGAGTTAAAATTATTTACATGATATTCGTCGGTTACATCGCTATTAGTATATACAGATTCGAAATAATCCGCAAAGCAGTTCGCAATAGATTCATCATCCTCCAGTAAATGATTGTTGTGTAAAATCTGAGAGGCGCAAGGTTCAGAGGATCTAATATTTCTAATAAAGCCCCAGAAAAGATTCGTATTATTCGACAGCGCATGTTCAGATCTATCAATAAAATCAGACCAGCAAACAGCAGACAGAGATTTACATCTAGCTCTAAGGTGAGAGAAAGATAAATAATCAGAGAATGAGAGAGTGCATTTATATTTTAAGTGCGCCGCCTTCTTGGCCCTGATTAGAGAAATCAATTCTTTGGTGAACCATGCTGGATAAGTAGATTCGCAAATAACATAAGAGGGAACATAAGCATTGATCGCAAAATTCAGGTGAAAGTAAAGGAGCTCAGTGAGCTCATCCACCGGTTTATCAGCAAAGGCAGCGTCCCAGTCAATTTGACATAAATAGTCGTCAATTGCAGAAAAATCGGCACGTTTAAAACACAGCCTGCGAGAAAAATTTCTTGAAGGACGAGCAGCAGTAGGAAGCGGCATGTCAAATTCAAGAGCAGGATGATGTGCATCGCAAGGAAGGAGAGGCTCGAGGGAAGCATATACGTGAATATTATCAAGAGAGGAAAAAATCAGGTCAAGCTCGTTCCCCAGCGCATTACTTATGGTATTGTATTGCCGAAAGTTGCAAAGACTAAAATATTCGTTGACAATATCAGCTTGTCTTAATTGTGAGCTGCCCCTGGCATTATAATTCAGAGATAAATTGTTTTGATGCCAGATAATATTTGGCAGGTTAAAGTCACCAAGAGTTATAAATTTAGCATTAGGATAAGAAAGACAAACATCCAGCACGGAACGACCGTGAGATTCATAAACATCGGGCGAAGAATTAGGCGGGATATAACAGCACAAATAATAAATACGCGACAACCGATCCTTACTTCAACAAAGAGATGTTCAATGTTAGAAGGAGATACTTCAATACAGCGGCTGGAAAAGCAATTCCGGACAGCAATCAAAACACCGCCTCCTCGCGAGTAGATGCTAGTATGTTCATCTCTGTCATAACGGAAAACTTTAAAATCCTTAGGCCCAATTCGGCATCAGATATGCCTGAATTAAGCCACGTTTCAGTAAAAATAACAAAATCATATTCTTGGACGGAAGAAATGATCGAACACCGCAGATCAGCCAATTTTGTCCTTAAACCTCTCACATTTTGATAATACGCTAAAGGGTGATAGTCGCGTTTTTTGGCGCGAATTGGAGGGAGCCTTTACAATTTTCGGCACACCGTTAATAAATCTCAAAGTCATATCGGTAACACCAGTGTCTTTAAGCGATTCAAATCGCTTCTTAACACAAACAAAATGATCACGCTGCTTCCTGGTTAAATCCTGTTTAATAGCAACTGGCCCGGAGTAAATATTCTTTTTCCTCAGTATGTCGATGGCGTCAGATTTGGATGGCAATGAGACTCGCAAGGGTCTTGCATGACCCTGTTTGAAAGCGCCGAGTCTCCGAATCTTGATATGAGGAGGGTTTAGGGGCCGTATCTTGCGTATTATTTCCTCGGCTATGGACAAATCATTCGAAACGTCATCGGTCCCGGTGGATGGAGAATTTGACTCATCAAGATTATAAAAAATTAAGTTCGAAGATCTTCTCTCCCTCTCAGAAACCTCCTCCATTAATTCCTCCTGATCGATGGAAGGGGAGGCGGATGATAACTTGTTCTCAATCTCCATGACTCTCCCCGCTAGGCCCTGCATTTCAGCAGAAATCCGCTCTATATCAGCACGAAACAAACTCCCAATTTCCTCGCGAAAGTTAGCGAACTCTTCACGGATTATAGCCCTTATTTTACCGACCAAAGGATCTGTCGGGTCAGAGGAGCAGCAGAGAAATCTGCCATCAGAATGTGGATGACCCGTTCGGGCTAAACAACCAGGATGAGAGGCGATGCCACACTCATCACAAACAATCGGCCTAGCCACTGTCGCACCGCATCCTTTGCAAAGCGCCTTTTTATCCATGGCCGTTTTATCGCTAAACGGCATTTTATCCAAAATGCGAGATATGAAGCAGGAGAAATCGACCTGAGTCCAGTAAAGCAACCTTCAATCGAACTTATATATGTAGACTTAATAATAAACACGACTGTGCTCTCCGACGGACTGTGTAAGACTGTGTATTTCGCTTTATGCGTGAGCGGGGGGGCTTCGCCCCCCCCTGCACCCCCCCCCCATGCACGTAAGCCTCACTTTATAAATTAATTATTCGAGATCGTGGTCAATCGGGACCGTGGTCGATCGAAACCGTGGTCTATCACAACATGGTTAATATCAACGTGGTCAATCGCAACGTGGTCAATCGGGACCGTGGTCAATCACAACGTGGTCAATCGCAACGTGGTCAATTTCAACGTGGTCAATCGGGACCGTGGTCAATCGGGACGGTGGTCAATCGGGACCGTGGTCAATCACAACGTGGTCAATCGCAACGTGGTCAATCGCAACGTGGTCAATTTCAACGTGGTCAATCGGGACCGTGATCAATCGGAACGGTGGTCAATCGGGACCGTGGTCAATCGGGACGGTGGTCAATCGGGACCGTGGTCAATCGAGACCGTGGTCAATCGGGACCGTGGTCAATTGGGATGGTGGTCAATCGGGACAGTGGTCAATCGGGACGGTGATCAATAGGGACCGTGGTCAATCGAGACGGTGGTCAATCGGGACCGTGGTCAATCGGGACGGTGGTCAATCGGGACCGTGGTCAATCACAACGTGGTCAATCGCAACGTGGTCAATTGCAACGTGGTCAATATCAACGTGGTCAATCGGGACCGTGGTCAATGTTAACGTGGTCAAACGGGACGCTCCCAGCCAACTGTGTGTTGCCGCTTGCTCTGCCAAACCACTGGACCACCCTGTAACAGAAAAATACTCCCCGTGATAGAACGACGCGTGTCGCTCTGATTTCCCCAATCTGCGTCACAGTAACCGATGAGTCCTTCATCTTGATCGCGTTTGAATTCCAAAGCCAAATTTTTGGTTCCCTTTAAATAGCGTAGAACTCATGCTGACCAGTGTTCCTTGCCTGGATTCGCTAAGAAACAGCTGAGATAATTCACTGCGAAGGTAATATCTCGTTCCTTGACTTGCGTATTGAAGTTTTCCTACAACTTCTCTATACGAAATCTTCTTCATGTAGTCAATATTTTCTTGAGTTTTTGACTCCATATCGTGACTTAATTTAATACTTGCATCAAACGGCGTTGAGACAGAATTGCAGTCTTTCATGCCGTATTCTTGGATTATCTTCTCGATGTAGTATGACTGATCCAGCCATAACTTTCTAGCCTTTCGATTTCGAGTGATCCTTAGACCTAACAGTTGCTTTGGTTCACCAAAGGTCTTTCATCTTGAAGTTTCGCGAAAGCTCTTGCTTTAATTCAAGTAAACTTTCTTCATTGTTGGATGAGATCAACAAGTCATCAACATAAACACCAATGAAAAGAAGATCCGTTTTATTTATCTTGTAATATACGCACGGATCAGCCTGTGATTGTTTGAAGCCTAGTCTTTTCAAGGTCTTGTCCAAATGTTCGTTCCAAGCATGACTACTCTGCTTCAAACCGTATATAGCTTTGTTTAACTTCCATACTTTTCCTTTTTCCTCGTCGTTGATTAATTCTTTCGGCGGTTGTAGATAAATATTGTCCTTGATATCTTCATGTAAATAAGCTGCGGTTACATCCATCTGGCTCATATATAAATTACATTTCGCTGCCAAGGCACATAAGAAACGAATTGATGCATACCGCACTACTGGGGAATATGTCTCCTGAAAATCGAATCCTTCGACCTGTCTGCATCCTCTAGCCACAAGGCCCACAAGTCTAGCCTTTTGTATCGTACCACATTGCCTGATAAATCTTCTTTCTTCTTGAAGATCCATTTTGTGTCCAAAGTCTTCTGTCCAACCGGTAAATCAACACACATCCACGTGTTGTTTGCTACCAACGAATCGCGTTCCTCTTCCATAGCTTTGATCCATTGTATGCTATCTGGCGAAGCTAATGCCTCTTCTACAGTTTCCGGATCATTTATGTTTCCTTTGGTAAGATACATAAATCTTAATGGTTTTGAAATACGTGTCGATCTTCTCGGTAATTTCAATGGCGTTTCAACAGATTTCTCTGGTTCGCTATGATCAACACAGTCCGAGTAATCTGAGTTTGTCTCTACGCTGTCGACTTCCTCCATGACTGTACTATCAGACGAGCTATCGTCATCTTTCTCCGTGTTGAGCTCAGACGAGTTATCGTCATCTTTCTCCGTGTTGAGCTCGTTCTCTTCATCGAACTGCAAATGAATAGAGTTTGGTTCTTTTATCTTACCTTCTTTATATTCTTCTAGGAAGACAACATCGCAATTTTTCACGATTTTCTTCGTTTGTGGATCCATCAACCTGTAACCTTTGGAGTTTTCGCAGTAGCCCATGAATAGAAGCTCTTCTCCTTTAGGATCAAATTTACGTCTCAGCTCTTTGGGTATATGAGCAATGGTCTTGCATCCGAATATTCTCAGGTGGCTTAATTTTTGTTTTTCACCTGTCCATAATTCCTCTGGTATCTTGTACTTTATACTGGAATTCGGTGATCTATTTAATAAATATACAGCCGTCGCCACTGCTTCAGCCCAATACTGTTTAGGGAGTTCCGCTTCACCAGCATACTTCTGGCCTTCTCAACAATGGTCCTGTTACCGCGTTCTGCCACTCCGTTTTGTTCGGGTGTATACCTGATCGTCAGCTGATGCCGTATACCCGATGTCTTCAGGATCCTTTCCAAGTCTTTATTCACATATTCAAGGCCATTATCTGTTCTCAACGTTTTAATCCTGTGACCTGTTTGTCTTTCAGTAAATATTTTAAATTCTTTAAATGTTTCGCTAACTTCACTTTTCTCTTTCAGAAAATATAAACACCTTTTGGCTGTAGTCATCTATAAAAGTTAGAAAATAACGTGAGCCTCCAATCGACGTCGTCTCCATCGGCCCACAAACATCTGAATGAATTAACTCGAGTGGTCGGCTGGCACGCCTTTTACTATTTGGAAATGGCCTTCTTTGAATCTTACCTTTAATGTATGGAATACACTCCGGCGTATTCTTAATTTCGACGTCCATACCTGTATCTGGATCATTGGCAAGAATCTTGATACTTTCATAGTTTAAGTGTCCGAGGCGTCTATGCCACGTCTCAGCGGTCACCGTCTTCTTCGCGAAATATACTCTATTTTTCGGCATATCGAGTTTGTATATCCCTTGCTCTAGCGACATCGTTGCCAACCTATCTCCATTTTGGTCCTCCATATAAGCATCCGTAGGAGTAAAAATCACAGATAACCCCTTGCTTACCATCTCGCTGACCGAAAGTAAATTTGCCGCACCCCCGGGGACATACATTACATTCTTCGCCGTTACTTCCTGTACACCTGACTTCGTTAAAACAGGAATACTGACACTACCTATTGACTCAACGTTAACTGAATCTTTATTTGCCACCAAAAGATTAACGTCTTTACATGAGCGCTTATTCCGCAAATAGGATTCTTGATTTGTTACGTGAGCTGACGCACATGAATCTACGTATCACGATTTATCCACAATATTCTTTGACGAAAGGAAAGTTATAAACGCCTTTTCTTTGTTTACCGACGTTTTCACTTTATCGCTACCTTCGCCCTTGTCGGATTTACTGCCACTCCTCTTTTCTTTATTTGGACACCGATTTGCAAAATAATCGCATTATTACAATTGTAGCAACTCGAATTTAAGAATTTTTTATTTTTCTTCGCGAGAAACGCAGTCTGATGACTGGTATTTTTGCTACATTTCGCGTCTTTTACATCTTGCAAAATTTTCGTTTTAACAGCATCCGCGGTTATTGTCATACCTGAACTTTCGATTCCCATAAGCATGGGACGATACTCATCAGGTAGACCGGCCAGCAGCAGCGTTCCGATCCATTCGTCCGACACTGGAAATCCTAATCCGTTAAGCTTATGTGCCGTAGTGACGATCTCGTTGATGTAGTCTTCTACCGAGTTGCATTTTTCCAATCGTATGGTCGCCATCGTTCGCAGCAAGCTCACCTTCCTCGTAAGCCCTGAGTCTTCAAACGATGCCTGCAGCTTCTCCCACACCTCCTTCGCCGTATTCGCATTTTGAATATGCGAGTAATTGATTGGATCGATGCACAGGATTAGCTTGGCCTCCCTGCTTAAAAGATCCGATAGAATTAGATAGAAAAAAGTCTATATAATCCTATCGTGTTTTGGTTCATAAATATCAGATAACTAATCTGATATTTTTGATCAATGTTCATAAACATAATAAACATAAGTAATTTACACAAGTAATTTTTTCCAACAATAAAATGGGTAGAAGGTAGGGGAGACCGGGGCTAAACAGTCTGTTTTTTTTCGGTGCCGATTTTTAACAACAAAATAAATAATTTTAGTTAAATGTGGTATACCACTGTAAAGAGTGAACCTTTAGCTACAAAATTTATTTAGGAAATTTTTATCTACGTCGCTTTGTTTAACCGGTATAGAGCAAAAACGACAACGGTGGAAAAATTGAAATCTCAAAAATGCCGGGGTTAAAGCGTCCCCCCTCGGGGCTAATCAGTCACACTGCATTTTCAATACATATACGTACATCTAATCCTGAAAAATAATAGGATACATTTTAATAATTGTTTTTTAAGGGAAAAATATAAAAATTTATTTAAAATTTTTATGCAAAACATTATTAATTGTTTTACCTATTCCATAAAACAATTTAGGCACGTGAATACAGATCCTGACGAGCGCACGCATGTGTTGTGTGCCTTACGCTCGCACGCAATGCACTGTTTCCCATATGCTCTGTTTATTGTCAACTTCTCTGAGCACACGCAGCATGTATTATCCAAGTCTTCGTCAGAATCCGACCGCTGCTGCTTTCTTGATTTCGATTTAAGCCCACTGCTCGTCGAAGGCTGCGGCTCTGTTTGTGTGGCATTTTTTTCAAGTCGTTCAACGTGGTTCTCCGAACATCGAATTGTTTTGCGGCTGCGTAAGCGCTCATTTTATCTTTTCTCACCGCAAGAACTGCCTTCTTGAGTTGCTCCTTGTCGACGAGAGTCGTTTTGCGACGATACGTGCGTACCATTTCCCTCCTATACAAACTGACGCACGTGCAAAGGAAGACAGAATCACGATCGCCGTGAGCTGAAGTCGTGCGCCCGACGCGCCACAGTGACGAGATTAGCCCGATTAGCCCCGGGTGCTTGTAGACTGATTAGCCCCAAACACAAGTTTCAAGTTTGATCGCCCATGAAATATTAGACATCAACGATAATGAAAAAACTACACTGGATTCGTGTTCAGCATGCATTACTCTTTATAATCACTTACTTTGAGATTCGGTGATACAATAATATTCAAGATATTACAAAATTTGCACGCGCAGAAAATTTCACTTTCACCTTCCGAAAACACGTTTGCCCTCGTAAAAATCATAACACGGCAGGTAACCTGCCGAAACTCCGTTGGTCACATGGGTACCATAAGCAGCGTTTACAATGTTAATAGCGAGTTCGCACAATATACAGGTTCCGAGATATTTGATTAGACTTATTTACCCCGTAGACTTTTTAGCCCCGGTCTCCCCTACTTTAAAAAACAAATTTTTTTTTCAAAATTGTCATAGCTTTTGGTACCATCGCTATATTTTTGTTTAGAATCTTGGAATATCTTGGGTTTTGTGCAGCCGGCTCTCCTACTAATAGTATTTAATCGTTTAAATAAGATACAGTTAAGAAACGATAGGAATAAATAAGTTTTCTATAGCAGCCAAAATGTGAGTCCGATTGAAACGATAGTTTATCATAAAAGTAGATAAATTTTCAATAAAGTTTGAATCTGTTTCTATCATTTTCAATCGGTTTTTTAAAGCAGGGCTTTGCCTTTGCAAGTTTCCGCTCGTCAGTTTCTGTGCCCTCGATACACTTCCACAAATCCTCATGCTCCAGGAATGCAGTCATCGCGAATCTCCATGTGGAATAATTTTCTCGCCCTTTCAGTCGCTTGATCGACGGGATCGCTTGCACACTCGATATGTTTCGGGAGTTACACAATTTAATTCACACAGATTCAGGCACAATTAATATTGTTGTGCGGCGGAAATCGACAGCCATTGCGACACCTAGCCGTCAGCGCTAACTCCGAATATTGACAAATCCACCTGAGGTGGCATTCCGAGCACCAGGTCACCAAGCCTCTTGCTTCACTGACCTGCTCCCAAAACCAAAAGTGCTGACAGCTGAGTCGGCAATGAGGAAATAGAGCACAACCGATAAAAAGCCCGCCTTTCGGAGAAGCGGCGGGCAGTACCGAACCGAAGAGTGAACCGCGCACGACCGTGTTAGTTATTACGAGTTGATACGAGTTATTACGATAGTTATTACGCCCGCAAGTCAGGGCAGTGAATTTAAGGACATATTGTAATCTGTAATATCTTTATTAAGGGGGGAGACTCGTCTCTTTGACCCTTTCTTTGATAATTTTTTATAAAGAACTGAGAGTATTTATTGAATCCTAATAAAATACATGATAATGTTGACGATGAAATGTACAAGAAAAAATTTTTTTAAAGTACAAAAAATACAAAATGGCTGCGCTGCAGCTGCTCGAAGTTGTCGTCTAGATTTTGCGCGGGAGAATGCCCAGGTCCTTGTAATGAACTGAAATCAACAAACCAAAATTTTTTCGTTAAATTATGATCCTCCGATGCGCATGAACCTAAATTTAGCAAAAAAAATTTTTTTTTGAAAAATAGAGGACGTTTTAAAAAAATTTTACGATTTTTTTTTTCAATCAAATGGCTAAAAATAATATTTATTATAAAAATTTTAATGTAAATTTAGGTTCATGCTCATGCCAATAAGTTGACAAATATCTGTGCAAAATTTCAAGTCAATCGGTTGATTAGATTTTGAGTTACATTCTCCGGCGCGCGAAAAAATACGTTTTGAGAAAAACGCGTTTAAAATTTCTGGTCTACAAAAGTTGTGTTCCGAGATACTTACAGCTTTCAAAGCTCAGTCTGCGATGCCAGGACCATACATCAAGTCTTCCTCTTCCGCAAAAGCATTCAATTGTGCTGCACTTTTCTCTTTTGCAGCAGTCCTGGCCTCTTTTGAACTGCTTTTGCTTCGTCGATTTTGTCTGTGTACTCGCGCGTCATCGTACATGTCAGCGAATTTTTTGCACTCGGGACCAATTTGAAGTTCCAGGTCGTTCATAGCTCGAAGTACATATTTATATCCGTCGTTAAATATACCTCCGGCCAAGTATGCAGCAATTTCAACGATTTTCCAATCGCAGTTTAAATGCTTTGGAGCCAAACGCCACACAGTTGCGTTGAAAGATTCGTTTGCGTTTTGAGTAAAGGCGCCCACGCATCGCTCCAATAAATCATCCCGAGATAAGTCTTGATAAATTGGTAAAATGTGCTTCTGTACATCTTTGTGGAGTGGTACTGGATGAGTGAAAGTTGAATTATTGGCTTGTGCAGCGTTATATGCGCACCACGAGTCGACGCCGATAGGACAGAAGTGATGCTGTGGCTGTCTATCTGTTGAAGTCAAATGGTAGTACGTGGCCATTATTGCTTTCTTCATGTCTTCTTTCGAGTGTGCACTTCTGCGAATCGCCAAACCGTAATATTTAGTCAATTTTTTAATTAAAGCATCCGTAAGCTTTCCTTTGCCACCAAGTTTAGCGGTTTTTTTAACATTTCTTAGACGTGTTCCCATTCGTTTTTCGACGTGACCTACGCACTCACTTTTGATCACTGTTTCGTCTTCATAAGGTTGAGCATCCAAAATAGATTTAAATGTTTTACTGTCGCCGTCTCCGACATAATTGGTGTAACGTACTCCGTAACGTTCCTCAGAACGGTGAAACATTTCAAGTACAGCGTCAACTTCCATTTTACCGGAAGATCCTGTATGATTTATTGGGCAAGTTTCTTGATGTTCTTCATATTCCGGATTGTTAGTGTGGTGCCGAAAGTATGTACATGCTTGACAATAGCTACTTTTCACTACTAAATCAATCACTTTTCCTGAGTAAAATGCTATAAGAGTCGTTACTCCGTACAAAGACGAGAATCCACGTTTCTTCCATGATCCGTCGCCACTAACCGTGAATTTTAATAATGGCTTTTCATTTTTTTTATTTTCTTTTTGCTCAGCCTCCACTGCATGTGCGCAACTCAAATCAAAATGTTTTTTGATAGACGTATACATGTGTTCTATTATAAGGGCATACGCTGTTTTGCTTATTCCACTGCCTAAATCCATCACACCACAAAAAATGTTTATACCTTCTCGAGCAACGCCAAGTAAGCGCATTGCAAAGACTATACGTCTATTTATTTCAAATCCACTGTGTATCTTCGGTCCAGATTCAATCAATGTGGTTCCACATCTACACTTCACTGAAATTTTGAAACCAAGTCCTTGGTCTCCTGATTGTCCAAATGTAATTTTTTGTCTGCACACCTTACATACAAGCAAATCAGCGAGAGCAGAAAAAACACTTATGAATTCAATTATTCGATAGCATATAGTTGGATTTATAATAATATCGTCCGCCGACGCCATCAATTTCTTAGCAGATCTGCTAACTTCCTCGCTTGATTCCTCCTCAACTTCCGCGTTCGAATTACTCATAAACTGATTGCCCATAAATCGCCGACGACGAGACTGGTTAGGACGAAAGTTTGGTGTTTCCCTTCTACACTTGCGATTATTCATTTTTACAAGTAATTCGACACAGAAACGATTATGGGTGCGTTCCACTTATCGCTCGCAACGCTTGTAGAATCATTTCATCCTTGTTGTTGTTTATCAAATGTTAAACAAGGACGAAATGATGCTCGCGAGCGTTGTGAGCGATAAGTGGAACGCAGCCTATGAACGATCACACCATGTGAAAACAAACGATATACCAGTATCGCCGAGTTTCTGCAAGTCTCCCGCTCATTTACCTGCTCGCGGCACATCTGGAGCTCATCACTTTGATGACTTCTCAGGGACCTTTAGCGTTGTGTTTTGGCTTTAATACTTCGGGAATATGTTCTTCAGATAGTAAATGAATTTTTTAAGCAAAAAAAAAAAATGCAAAAAAATTTCATAAGAGACGAGTCTCCCCCCTTAAACGAATTTGATACAAGACTCTCGCGAGTGTTTCTCCCTCCATCCGGCGGATCCAAAGAATCCTGTGCCTATCCCGAGACTCGAGGTACGGCACGACAATATGTTACACTGCTTTGCGAATGCCTGGGCCCATAACCTGTTAGGTTTTAGCAGAACGGCGATAATTTAAGCAGTATAAAGGAACATTTTAGCGGAATTAACGAAAGGCACTTCATACATTTTATTTGTATATATAAGACAAAGAAGTAACTTGTTTATCATAGAAATGTCGTATTAATGTAGCCTACTTCTCATTAATCACATGCGAGATTTTCGTCCATATTCCTAACAGTTTTCAAAAGACCTGCGTAAAGAATTTCTTTTGCATTTCAATTTTTCTACAGGTACACCTTTTTTTAGGTTCCAACAGTAGTCCATGTTCACGTTCCATGTTCTTTCCAAGATAACATTTTGACGTCATAAAGACGTCTAAAAGACGTCATAAAAATCCCTGGACGTCTTAAAAAGATTTCAGAAAGACGAAGTTTAAACGTCTTTGAGACGTCTTATGTCTCTATTTACGACGTCTTTAATACAATGCATTAGGACGTAGATTATTAGACATTATTTTAAGACGTTTTTAAGACTTTTGACGTAGAACTACGTCTTTCTCCGCGGTATGGGGGGTACCCACGGATGCAACGATGCAACGAAAATATGTCACACTTTGAACGTTTAGATCTTCGAAACTAATAATCGTAGAGTAATGAATGACATTTCATTTTAAAGCTTAAGAAGTCCCATTTATGATAAATCCAGACCGAACTCTCTATTTCTTTCCGTTTCGTTATAGTAGCGTTTTAAAGTTTCGCAAAATTTCTTGTAGATTCAACGAAAACATGTCTCACTTTGAACGTTTAGATCTTCGAAACTAATAATAGTAGAGTAATAAATAACATCTCATTTTAAAGCTTAAGAAGTCCCCTTTATGAAAAATCCAGACCGAACTCTCTATTTCTTTCCGTTTCGTTATAGTAGCGTTTTAAAGTTTCGCAAAATTTCTTGTAGATTCAACGAAAACATGTCTCACTTTGTACGTTTAGATCTTCGCAACTAATAATCGTAGAGTAATAAATAACATCTCATTTTAAAGCTTAAGAAGTCCCCTTTATGAAAAATCCAGACCGAACTCTCTATTTCTTTCCGTTTCGTTATAGTAGCGTTTTAAAGTTTCGCAAAATTTCTTGTAGATTCAACGAAAACATGTCTCACTTTGTACGTTTAGATCTTCGCAACTAATAATCGTAGAGTAATAAATGACATCTCATTTTAAAGCTTAAGAAGTCCCCTTTATGAAAAATCCAGACCGAACTCTCTATTTCTTTCCGTTTCGTTATAGTAGCGTTTTAAAGTTTCGCAAAATTTCTTGTAGCTTCAACGAAAACATGTCTCACTTTGAACGTTTAGATCTTTGAAACTATTAATCGTAGACTAATAAATGACATCTCATTTTAAAGCTTAAGGAGTCCCCTTTATGAAAAATCCCGACCGAACTCTCTATTTGTTACCGTTTCGATATAGTAGCGTTTGAAAGTTTAGCTAAATTCCTTTTAGTAAACGCTGCATTGAATTTTGCGATAGAACAGTACGTATAACTTAATTTTTTTAAGTAAGAAAATCAAAATAGAAATCAGCGATAAGAATACTGAAGAGGATCTACAAAATAATAAGCATGGTTTATAAGATAAAAAAATCTTTAATTTTGCGCACACATGTATTCACGCACTCACATTCCTATTCTTTAATTCTTATATTCTTATGTTCTTTAATTATGTTTTAAATGTTAGATACTATGAGATATTAAAAAGTAAATATAGAAAAACATTTATTGTTTTATTTCTATAAAAAAAATTGATGATTGAAAAAATCAAACAGGCACAGTAACAACTTGCCGCAAACACGTAGAACTACGTCTAATGAACAGTGACAATCGCAAAATTAACATTTCTCTATCGAACGATGTCGGACAGAGGATCGTTCAACGGGCGGAATAGACAATGCGCCCCTATTTCAGTTAAATATGTTTTAAGACTGTAACCAGTTCAGGTTAAAGTATTTCCAGTTATATATGTTTTAAGACTGTGACTAGTTCAGGTTTAAGTATTCAGCGAGGGAGAGTTGACATAGGGCTACGTCAATTGTCATTCGCAGAATACTTGAACATGAAATAGGGAGTTACTATTATTTTTTAGTTTCTGTGAGTTTGATAATTTTTACATATAGAAAACTACGAGCTGGACAAAATAGAAAATTTTTCTCACTTTGTGAGCCTGTCACGTGCACAAAAAAAATCTGCGAAAATTTTCGACTTTGTAACGTGAAAGCTTGATGAAGTTTTCCTTACAAAATCTTTTTTTAAATATGTTTCTACGATTTCTTGTTGCTGAGTTATCGTGGATTGAACATGAAAAAAATCTCCTAGCTATTTAGCAATTTTTTTTAAATGCAAGTTACTTAAAAGTACAAAAAAATATAAAGAATAAATTTGTGTTGTTGTTCTGCACAATTGTTTTCTGTGTTTTTCATTTTGATGAAAAAGAGAAAAATCGCTCATTTTTACATTATCTTAATTCATTTGTATCATGTCTACATGTTATTTAAAAAAATTTGGCAATTATACAATAGAGCAAAGTTTCAGCTTTAAGAATTTGTTTTTTTTAACTGCGATACGATGATTTTTCAGAGAGTTATGAGCAATCAAAGTCAAAATGCTCATTTCTTATTCCATCCACAATAACTTAGTAACAAAGAATCGTAGAAACAGTTTTAAAAAAAGATTTTACAAGGAAAACTTCAAGCTTTCATGTTAGGAAGTCGAAAATTTTCGCAGATTTTTTTTGTGCACGTGACAGGCCCACAAAGTGAAAGAAAAATTTTCTATTTCGTCCAGCTCGTAGTTTTTTATATGTAAAAATTATCAAACTCACAGAAACTAAAAAATAATAGTAACCTTTCGAAAGTAGAGATTGCAAACTTTAAAACCCCTTTTTAAAATTTAAATTTCGTTTATTTTTAACAAAGTTACAGCTACTTGAATTTTGCTTATTTTTAAAGATAAATTTAGCATTCTCCTTTAATTTTTGTGAGAAATGAGAAGATAAATGATCTGGTTTGTTAGATTGGGCACTGGATTTTTCGACACGTGTAATTCTTTGAATGACGTTCACGATGATATTCGTGTTATGTACGATGCTTCTGTTGAAATCGAGGAATCACATGCCGGAAGTCTTTCTTGCGTATTTATCATTAAAAATAACTTTGTATATATATTATACACATTCACCTTTCTTTATTATAACACTCCGACGATGGCCAGATCCATCCCAATAACTGAATAACATAAAAGAGAATTGTACAAAGTTATATATATATATATATATATATATAGACTGCTAACGCTGCTTTTTTACTCCAGTCACAACAAAATTACTTTTTTAAAAAAAGGTAAAAAAAGGCGCCAAGTACACGCGCAGCATGTTAGCTCGAAGAAAGTGGTTATGGAATAAGAAAGCAGCGTTAAGTATTTGTACGAAATTTTTTTTTATTTCAATAAAATATTTGCATTTTTTATTGTTACTTCTTTAACAGTTTTTAATCTTTGCGATTAACATCTTTGCATTTAAATACCTTGTATTCCTGTGTTGGATTAAAAATTTTGTAATTGTATCTTCTCTTTCTGATTAACGCAATTTAAAGATTTATTTAAAGATCAATCAAGAAAACATTTATTTAAAAAGGGTGACCCCTCATTTTATCTCTGCCTAAAACATCTCAGCAAAAATATCTCGTCTATAATATCTCAGCCATTAATATTTCAGATCAATAATATCTCAGCCATTGATATCTCAGAACAACAATATCTCAGCCATTAATATCTCAGAGCAAAAATATCTTGTCGCAATAATGTATCGAACAAAAATATCTCGAGTAAAATAATAATGATGGGATGGAACGTCTGGTGGATTCATCAACGTTCTAAATCGTCGATTTAAACGAGGCACATGTTTCTATTGTTGGCTTATAATAAGAGATGGCATTAGTTGAATGTGTATAAATGATGGCTGGTTGATTCGCTGTTGATTGGGTGGTTCGTGTATTATTGGCTCGTTAAGTACGTTGAAGCTCGTTAACTAATTGCTGATTTTTATTGTTAACATGCCGTTACACTTAGTACAAAATCAAAAAAAAGGATATAACCTTATCCATGATGGCTATATTTATCGCTATTATCGTCAGAGTTCCGATCATCATGTTTGGAGGTGTATTTATTACGGCACCGGAAAATGTCGTAGTAGTTGTAATACGACAACAAAAGACTATATTTAGTTTATTTATTTGTATATTTAGTTTGTGTGTGATCTATTATATTATTATTATTATTTATATATTCAGTTGACTAGAATAATTTAATATCAATGTATGGCTGTTCATGACATGAATTATTTATCTATTTATATAATAAAAATTTGTAAGATGCAATTCAATAAAATGATTTTTGTATGATACATTATGGTAAGGAGATATTTTTGGATTGAGACATTTTGGACTGAGATATTTTTGGACTGAGACATTTTGGACCGAGACATTTTTGGACTGAGACATTTTGGACTGAGATATTTTTCCCGAGACTTTTTTGTGTGAGATCATTTAGGAGAGACATTTTGACTGGGAACCTTTAAAAAGATACGTATCACTTGGGTTAAGTTAGGTAACGGAATTTGGTTATATTATAATGGCTGTACGGAAAAATGAAGCTATTATGACTTGTGTAAGAAGACACTTAAATACAAAGATATTTTTTAAAAATAATACAACAGTTATTTTCCGAGGAATATATATTCATTTTATAATTAACGCAATTTATAGATATCATTTATTTTTGTGAAAATAATACAGAAACGTGTACGTGATTCCCGTGTTCTACCACAATCTGTCGGGTTACGACGCGCACTTCATCATCGAGAAAATCGCGAACGATTTTGAGGGCGGGGTCGAGCTGCTGCCGCTTACGAAGGAAACTTACATATCGTTCTCGAAGACCGTTAAAAAGACGCAGACGGAAAGAATATGGGATCGGTACGTGAAGCTGCGATTCGTGGACTCGTACAAATTTTTAGCCGCGAGTATCGAAACCCTGGCGTCCTATCTGAACAAGGAAAAGCTGAGAATAACGCGCTCGGTGTACGCGGATTTGAGCACGGAGGATCTCGATCTGCTCACTCGCAAGGGAGTGTTTCTGTACGAGTACGTCGACAGCGTGGACAAGTTGCGGGAGACCGAGCTTCCGCCGCGCGAGGTCTTTTACAGCTCCCTGACCGACGAGACCGCGAGCGAGAGCGACTACGAGCACGCGACGAGGGTCTGGCGACGTTTTGGCGTGCGAGATCTCGGCGAGTACAGCGATCTCTATCTCAAGATCGACGTGCTTCTTCTGGCGGATATCTTTGAAAATTTTCGGGACACGTGTATGGCGAGTTACGGGCTCGATCCCGCGTACTATTACACGTTGCCGGGGTACACGTGGGACGCCATGCTTAGATACACCGGCGTGCGTTTCGAGCTGCTCACCGACATCGACATGGTGATGTTCGTGGAACGCGGAATACGCGGTGGCCTCAGTCAATGTTTGCTCAGGTACGCGCGAGCCAACAACAGGCACGTACCGACGTACGATTCGTCCCAGCCCGATACGTATCTCATGTATTACGACGTGAACAATCTGTACGGCTGGGCTATCTGCGAATCGCTCCCGTACGCGAATTTCCAATGGCTCGACGACCCTGAGAATTTTGACGCGACGACCGTGGCCCCGGACGGCGATGTCGGTTACATTCTGGAGGTGGATCTCGAGTATCCTGCTGATCTGCACGACGCCCACGCGGACCTGCCGTTGTGTCCAACGCGCGACAAGCCGCCCGGTAAGCGGCAGGAGAAGTTGCTCGCCACGCTCCACGACAAATCGCGCTACGTGACGCACTATCGAAATCTGCAGCAATGTCTGCGACTAGGTTTGCGACTGACGCGCGTTCGTCGCGTTCTGCGATTCGCCCAGTCATCTTGGCTTCGCGGCTACATCGAGCTGAACACGACGTTCAGGACTCGCGCGACCAACGAGTTCGAACGGAATATGTACAAACTGATGAACAATGCCGTCTTCGGTAAGACGATGGAGAACGTGCGCGATCACGTGGACATGCGTCTCGTGACGCGATGGGACGGCAGGTACGGCGCGGAGGCGATGATCGCCAGGCCGAATTTTTACAGCAGAAGCGTCTTCTCGGAGAATCTGGTCGCGATCGAGCTGCGAAGGCTCGAGGTAAAATTCAACAAGCCGTCTACGTGGGTATGTGCATTCTCGATATATCCAAGACGCGTCTCTACGAGTTTCACTACGACTACATGGCGCCGCTCTATCGCGATTGGTGTCGAATTCTTTACACGGACACCGACAGTCTGATCTATTCGCTGGAGTGCGAAGACGCGTACGAGCTTATGAGACGCGACGTAGACAGGTTCGACACGAGCGATTACGCGGAAAATAACGCGCACGGCATGCCGCGCGTCAACAAGAAGGTGCCCGGTTTGATGAAGGACGAGAACAACGGCGCGATCATGACGGAGTTCGTGGGCCTCCGTGCGAAGATGTACGCCTACAAGGTACTCGTACGCGACGACACCAAGAGAATAAAGGGCGTCAAGAGAAACGTAGTCGCGAAGAGGATCACGTTCGAGGATTACGTGGCGTGCCTGCGAAACGCGCGCGAGCTGAAGACGCGCCAGTCATGCATACGCTCGTGCCTGCACGACGTTTACACCGTGTCGGAGCGGAAACTCGCTCTCAGTCCGCACGACGACAAGCGATGCGTGAGGTCGGACAGCGTGGAAACGCTTCCGTGGGGACATTACGGAATACCGTTGTGAAAAAAAAAAAAAAACAATATCATAAGCTTCCAAAAAATGTTTTATCATAAGATCAATACGTAGAAAAAATACCGATGAATGTGTACAATTTTTTATTATTAATGAAGTACACGTTGTGTGCCCAATTATATTTTTTTGTTACAATACGGATGCCTTATCTATCCATGAATTATGCGAACTGTCCATTCCTAGCCACTTCACGTACACTCGATTGCCGCGCTTACGTAGGACCTTTTCCACGAGATAGACGTCGGGATTGGAGACGCGCAGCAACTCGTGTTCGTAGAATCCTCCGGCTATCACTTCTCCGCGAATGTCTTTCATCAGATACGTAACGGGATTGGTCCTTTGCACTCTAGCTATGTGAAAGATCTCGGTGGTCCAATTGGGAGTGTAGCCCTTTTCGAAGATCGTTTTGAATTTGCTCACGCGCACCGGATTGTCGACTCGAAACCTCGCCGGCGCTCTTCGCGCGACTGTACACCGTGCGCAGCGGTCTTTCGGCGACGGTGGGCGTCACGTCCGCCGGACGCATTCCGATCGTTCTGTGTCTGCGACGATTGTAATTCGACAGGAGGCTCGGCAGTGAGTCGATCCATCTGTACGATCCCTGAAGCGTGAAGAGCTTCCACATGTCGTTTTTCAACGTGCGATTGAATCTCTCCACCACCGACGCCTTCATCACCGAATACGTGGAGTAGTGATTCACCTTGCGCGCGTCGAGGATCTCGCGCACGTCGGCGTTGTAGAATTCCTTTCCCTTGTCCGTTTGTAGATTTCTGGGGCATCGCGAGTCCTCACGAAAGATCTTTCGGAGCGCCGTCGCGACCTCCTTTCCGCTCTTGGTCTTGAGCGGGATCGCCCAGGCGTACTTGCTCAGCACATCGATGACCGTCAGAATGTAATTGTGACCCGCGTTTTGGCGCGAATAGGGACGCATCTCGACCACGTCGGCCTGCCACAGGTCGTCGTAACCGCGCACCACGACGCGGCGACGGGGAAAGTTCTTCCTCGCCGGCGCGTGCAATTCCTCCACGAGTCTTCGTTTCTCCGCGCTCATTGCTGAAGGTTTAAAATACCCTGAATTTTGGCGATCTTGTCGTCGTGCTTTTCCACGGTCCTTTTTACATCCAGGAACTGGCTTCTAAATTCTCTTATCAGGTTTCTTGAATTCTTTTTGGCCTCGGCGATCGCTCCCTCGACGAAGCTCCTGTTCGTCGCGTCGTCGTCGTCCTCCGGCGCGGTCACGCGTCGTATCCTGCGCTCCGACGCGTCGTAGGAATCCTCGCGTAAGCGGAGCGCGTCGTTTCGCAATGTTACGATTTCTTCTCTCAATTCTTTGGTCGCGTCGTTCTTCTTAGCCTCCTCGATCACAACGGTCTTAAGCCGTCCGATCGCTCCGTCTACGTAGCTCCTGTTCGCCGCGTCGGTGTCGACCTCCGGCGCGGCTACCCCGCGAATCTTGCGCTCCCTCGCGTGGTAAGAGCCCTGATTCAAGCGGAGCATGTCGTTCCTCAGCGTCGCGATACCACCTCTCAATTCCTGGGTCGCGTCGCTCCTCTTAATCTCTTCGATCACGACGCTCTTGAGCCGCCCGATCGCTCCCTCTACGTAGCTCCTGTTCGTCGCGTCGGTGCCGACCTCCGGCGCGGCTACCCGCCGTATCTTGCGCTCCCTCGCGTCGTAGGAATCCTCGTTCAAACGGAGCGCGTCGTTTCTCACCGTCGCTATCTCACCTTTCAATTTCGCGGTCGCGTCATTTTTTTTTCTTGATCTCCTCGGTCACGACGCTCTTGAGCCGTCCGATCGCGCCATCCACGTAGCTCCTGTTCGCCGCGTCGGTGCCGATGTCCGGCGCGGCTACGTGTCGTATCATGCGCCACCTCGCCTCGTAATGCCCCAGATTCGAGAGGAGCGCGTCGTTTCTCACCGTCGCTATCTCGCCTCTCAATTCCTCGATCGCGCCTCTCCTCGATCATCCGATCGCGTCCTCGACGTAACTTCTGTTCGTCGCGTCGGTGCCGTTCTCCGGCGCGGCTACCCGCCGTATCTTGCGCTCCCTCGCATCGTAGAAATCCTCGTTCATGAAGAACGCGTTGTTGCGCGTGTAATTACGCAGGGATTCGATCGAGGAGCGCAATTTCACCGTGGACGCACCGTCGATCGCGTCACCGTTGCTCCGATTTGTCAGAGACATGCCGAATTTGTTCACGGACATCGTGCGCGCGGGGAGGCGCTGGAGAGCGCGCCGCGATTCGTACTGCCGTCGCGATCCACGCGACCGATCAATTTATGACGAGACCGGCCTCGCGAAGCTCCTCGATTATCGACATAATTTCGTTGTCGTGAGCGTCGTTGCCGGCTCGACGAGAAGCATCCTGCAGTCGAAGTCGATCGAACAGCTCGTTGGGATCGTCCCAGTGAACGTAATCGATCGCGTTGTCGGTCAGTCGCATGGCCGACGGTAGTCCGGTACCCTTTGTAGTCCCAACTTTGCGAGACGGGAGTACTAGCGGCGCTATTATATTTTTGTACTTGTGTCCCTTGTTGCCCATGACAGGCTTGCCGGCGCCGCGGTCGCGTTTGTGACCACTGGTAGCGAAAAGTATACTCCTGTACGTTCGTTTGTCTCTGTCCGTATAGGCGCTAGCGTCGAGAGTTCGCATGAAGATCAACTCGTACAGACCGCGCGTGCCCTTGTACCGCACACTCATCGATGATCACGGAGTCATCCGCGGCAACGTCGAATCGCTTGTTGCCCAGCATCGTGCCGTTCTCACCGAGATACACTCCGTAGACGTTGTCGATGTCCTTTTTTCTGTCACCGCTCAGAAGAGCGCCTACGTATTCCCGTCCTAACGGTCCTAGTTGGCTGTGCAGAAAGTCGCGACCTTCCGCCGTACTGAGAGACTCCCTCACGGACGTCCCTAGCGTGGGAGGTGGAGTCGTCGTCTCCAAGACGGTCTCGCGTTCCCTGGGCAAAAACCGGACCGAATCGGCGTGGATCGGCGTTGAGCTTTGTGACGTGACAATGTCGCGTCCACTGCCCAGACGGTAGCTCGGCCGAGGGGAAAGTCGGGGGTGGCGCCCCGACGAAAGGGGGGGGGGGCTACTCGCGCTAAATTAATATATTATTCTTTCTGTAAGTTAGATTTTGTAAGCACGACAGGTGGTGCCGGAGCGTGGGATCAAGGACGGAGATATGTAACGACTGATGTCGCAACGAGGGAAGGACGGACGCTTGGAGAATGCTAGGCGAAGTGGTTGGCCGACGGGCGGGCCACCGCCGCGGAAGCGCAGGAAATGTCTCGCACAGCACATCTCTGGGCCCGCCGCAGCAGAACGAGGGGTGCGACCCCGCTACGGCAGAGCGGGTGTACGACTCAGATGCCTCCCCCGACAGTACCAAGGGCACCGAGCAGCGTAGCCACGGCCTGGCCAGCCGGGCTAACCCTGAGATGGGCCCACGCATCGTGACAGCGGATTGAAAATGCCGCGGGCAGGCAGCGGATTGAGCGGTGCCGCGAGCAGAGCGGCACGCGCCACATTACGGCAGGGCGGAAAATTGCGAGCTTGAGGCGCATGCGCGGGGGCCCAGCGTGGTCCCGCCGGGCCGGTCACTTGTCACTGTCGAATCAGCCGCAGTCGAGGAGCCACCCCCGGAAAAGTGTCCCGACGCAGCTGAGCAGCAGCGAGCGGTTATTGTAAGATCTCGACTCCGGTACTGCCGTTGTAACTAGAGCTCGATCTCGGCCAGAGTTATCGATTAGATTATCGCTGTATCGATCAGGTTATATCCTGCACGTGGCTACCGGCTCCCGCTGTTGCGAGTGCCGGTGAAATTACTCTTGCATTCCAGCGGAGTGTGTGATCGCGGCGTGGCCGAGATCGAGCCCGGGAAAATATCAGAAAGCCCTCCTCGGAAGCTCACGCGGCCGACAGTCAATTCGTGTGCGTCGTATAATGTTGCGTGTTCGTGAATGGTCGCGTTATCGCGGATTATCGTGTATATTGTCGCGGATGTGTCGCGTTATCGTGGATTATCGTGTATATTGTCGCGAAGGTGTCGCGTTATCGTAGGTTATCGTGTATATTGTCGCGAATGTATCGAGTATCGTGGTATAGCGTATAGCGGACCGTGCGTTTCGGGAGATATTGCGCCGTACTCGCGGAGAGCTTCGCGGATATACGTCGTCCGTTGTGCGGGCAAGTATCGTCGCGTTCGCTCGGCGGGGAGTTTCGCGGATCTTCGATGTCGCCGTAGGAAATTGACCGAGGCATTGCGTTGCCTACCCGCGTTTGTAATCTTTATCGTGTACTCGCGTATGTGTTCTAGCGTATTTGTTGTGTCTTTGCGGATGCGACCTTGCGTATTATCGCGTTCTATTTCGTTCCGCATTTGTTCGCAGTACTTATCCTGTACACCATATGAAATACATGTTTATTCTTTCCTTTATTATTTATTGTGTGTTGATTGCGCTACGCTCCTTCCCCACCGCCCTCGACAAAGAACTGACACCCTGAGTTAGCGTTATGTAACCGCGTATGGAGTTGAGCTATTGAAACGTGGTGCGCGTAATCGCACCTGGCGCCCATTAGAATATTTCGTCGGGAAAATACTTTCGCGGATACCGGGGAGCTACCGTCTCTTACAGGTAATTTGCGGCAGCGCCCCTTCGGCTAGCGAGACCGAAGGAAAACGGGTCGCAGCTTATAATCGTCGTCGTCGCGGGTGCCGAACTCAACCGTGCCGGACGCGATTCCCTTTTCCCCCCGGTCATCGTTGTTCTTATTGGCGTAAATACGTCGTCGTCCTCCTCGTATTCATGCTCCAGGTCGGCGCCAGCATCGTCGTCACCGTTCTCGCTATCCTTCCTCGCCCTCTTCGTCTGCGTTTTCATTTTTTTTCGCTAGCGCAAAGCCACCGCCGTCGTCGTCGTCGTCGCCGCCATACTTGCCCGGCTCTTTACCGTTCCACATCGTCGGCGAGCCGTTTCAGAGGTTTCACGATGGGTTCATATCTCTTTTCCAGAGCGATCTCGCTCTCTATTTTTCCGGCCCTGAGAGCGGCGTACTTCCTGCGAATCGAGGCGCGCGTTTTGGCTATCTCTCGCGCGGTTTTCTCCCCCGCGATCGTGCTCATGCTCGCGTCGTTCGGCGAAGCGCACTGATCGGCTCTACAACACGGCGAAGTCGTGGAACCCCCATCTGTACCGTCCGCCTCGCAACGCGCTGTCTTTGTCTATCACGGCGAAACCGTAGGTGCGTCGCCAACACTCGCGACAGAACGCGCGAAACTCGTCGTACGACATATCGATGTTCACGTGATCGTCGTACACGTGTCGCAGATTGGTGCCGTCCTGCCTGAACAGGATCAACAGATTTGCGTTGTCGCGCACTAGATGTTTCGGTATTTTAGCATACGTCTGACAGAGATAGAAGCAATCGATATTCGAATGTCGGCCCATAGAAAAGTACTCCCTCATCCTGTCCTGCTTGTCGCAGGCCACGTCATCGAAGACGATGACCGAGTCGGGAAGCGCCTCGTCGGGCGGAACGACGTCGCAATTGTCGGAAAAGGCGCGATAGCTGATCTCGTCCATAGGCTCGAACAATCGTTCGAGGTATCGATACTTAGGTTGTTGAGATTTCGAGTACACGTATACATTCTCGAAACGAAGACCGTGCGGTTGTTCCAGCAGACTCAGCAGAACGTTCGTCTTACCGCAATTGGAGGGCCCGCAAATGATGCAGCGCACGACGTTCGGCAGAAGAGGACCGTGCCTGCGCGATCCTCCGTTTTCTCTCTCGGCAGCGCCCGACCTCGCCAGCGTTTTGCGATCCAGATTCGAGACTCCTATCGTCACCGACTGTCGCACGAATTGCATTTTGCCTCTCTCTTTCTCTCTCTCGGTCTTTTTCGCGAGCGCGCGCTCGCTCGATTCGTTCGCGATGAGCTCCCCCTCGATCGCTCGAAAGGGAAGGGGGAGCGCTGACGTCGTTTCGTTTCGTCGCGCGTGCGCGAACGCCTCGCGCGCGGGTATAAGTAGCGCGAGCGCGCCGTCGCATCCGTATAAAAATTAATCCAAAAGCAACGAATCGTTCGCGCGCGCATCGGTGATCGAGATGTTTCCCATACTGACGGACAGGTACGATATTCTCAATCTAACGGCCGAGGAGTTGGAATTCGTTCCGAAGATCGTTCTGTTGCGTAATTTTGAGAGATAAGTGCATCTGCTGTGGGACCGTTTGCCGGAACATATAAAAGCGGATACCGAGGCGCAGAGATATCGCCCGTGCATGGAACATTACAATCGTCCGTGGCAGCGAACGCACATAGACGGTCCACCGCCGCTCATCAAGGACTGCTACGAGTGCAACCGCGCCCTCACCCTGAACGGTGAGTCGTCGTGTCACCAAGATAAAAAAAGAAAAAACTAACTTTTTTTTGAAAATAAGAAGAAAGAAAGCCCTCCCGCAACCGCGGTCGAATGCTAAGCGCGTACGGCGCCGATCTGCTCGATCGTGCGATAAACGCTCTTCCCTTCGAGCTGCATGTACCCGGCTATCAGTTCTGCGGACCCGGTACGCGTCTAGCGAAGAGACTAGCGCTCGGCGAAAAGGGTATAAATCCGTTGGACGCGGCGTGTCGAGAGCACGACGTCGCGTACTCCCGAAGCGGCGAGCTCGCCGAACGACACGTCGCCGATCGACTGCTTGCCGAGAGGGCGCGCGAGCGCGTCACCACGAAGGACTCCACGGTCGGCGAGAGACTCGTTGCGGCTGCCGTATGGGCGGCTATGAAGGCGAAGACGAAACTGGGCATGGGTATGGAAAAACGGAAAGGGAAGAGGACGAAAGGAACGGGATCGAGGAGAAACGCGAAGAAGAACGGGAAGAAGAGGCGGATGATATTTCCGACTGCGAAACGCGGCGGCTTCTTGCCTTTTCTGCCGATGTTGGGCGCGCTCGGTTCCTTGATTGGTGGCGCGGCCGGTGTGGTCAAAGCGGTGAGCGCCGGCAAAGCGGCGCAACGGCAACTCGACGAATTGCAGCGACACAACCGCGCGATGGAGGGTCGCGGATTGTACCTCGCGCCGTATAAGAAGCGCGGAGGTGGCGCGAGAAGAATCGTCGAAAAAAAAATTTCACGGAAGAAGGCGACGTTAGCGCGTCTACCGGCATACGGCGTCACGACGAACGAGCAGCTCGATCGATCGGCGCGTCGCCTGCGCGTACCGTTCTTCCGCGGGGTGTTCATGCGCGACGCTCTGCCAACGAGGGTGCGACACGCGGAGTGCGACATCGTGAATCTCGACGACGCGGCGGTTCCGGGCACGCATTGGGTCGCTTACGCGAAAAGAGGGAACGCGGCGATCTACTTCGACGCGTTCGGAAATCTCCGTCCGCCGAGGGATCTCGCGCGATATCTCGGCGGTGGTGGCGACAGCGCGATCGTGACGTACAATCATCGGGCGTTTCAGACGTTCGATCAGAGAATCTGCGGACAGCTGTGCCTGCGATTTCTTCGCGAGATCGATTGGGGGAGTGGCGGACGTTCGACGTTCCCCCGCGATGTCGCTGACGCTCACGTTGACCGGAACCAGCAGCGTTCTCACGGCGAGTCACTTTCCCGCTCTGGTTCTGAGCGACGGCGAATACGAGCTGGGTTTGACGACCTTCGAGACGTACAATTCGATACCGAACGTCACGTCCGGAACAATCGATTCCACTTCGTTGAGGACGACCGGGTGATCGTCGTTCCGGAAGGGTCGTACGAGCTGCGAGCCGTGAGCAGATATCTGCGCGCCGCTCTTCTTCATCGAGAACGTCGCGCCCGTGAGAAAGAAAAAGAGGAAAAAGGAGGAAAAACGCAGACCGATGGCGTCGAACGGGCAGGAGAAAAAGATCGAACACAGAAGGACGACGACGACGACGACGACGACGACGACGACGGTGGTTATGGCATATACGAGGACGACGGCAAGGACGACGACGGGGGTGATGGAACGATACTCGCTCTTCGCGCCAACGAGAATACCATGAGGTGCGAGATAAAGTGCGCCTACAGAGTGAACTTTGCAAAACCTAACAGCATCGGTTCCCTTTTGGGTTCATCGAGCGATCGTATTATAAAACTGAACAAATGGTACGTTTCCGACAGACCCGTTGACGTCATGAGCGTGAACGTCATTCGCATCGAATGCAGCATCACCGCGGGAGCGTACAGTAACGGACGCTCGGTGCACGCGATCCACGAATTCGCGCCGAAAGTGCCGCCGGGATATAAACTGTCGGAGACTCCGACGCAGATCATTTACCTCACGATCGTCGCGCGAAGCGTCACCGATATCACGGTGCGAGTCGTGGATCAGAACGATCGGCTGATCGACTTTCGCGGCGAGGAGATAACGATCAGACTGCACGTACGTCGTCGCAGTTAGTGCGTGCGTGCGTGTGTGTGTGCAACCTGAGAAGAGAGAACGAGCGAGAGGGATGCTCATTCTGAACGGATCGAGCGCGGATTGCACGAACGAGCGAGCTAGCCCGTTCCACGACGAGATCGGAAACGAAGGCAAGAGGAGAGGCGGAGGAGGAGGAGGAGGAAGAAGAGCCGTTTTCAGCAGCGCCAACGTCAAGTTCCTGCGATCGCTGGCTCTCGCCGTGAGAAACTCCGCGCCGTCGCGTCGTTTCTATATCGAGAGAAAAGACGATGGTCGACATACTTAGTATCGGCGGTGAGCCGATCTTCGACGAGCGCATCGTCGGAATCGAGACTCACACGAATAACCCGTACGTCAACACGACGTTCGGGTACAACGACGAGATACGAATACCCATACAGCAGCAGGATCTGTACACGCTGCCGTGCGACAGTTATCTGTACGTCGAGGGACGTCTTCATGACGACGACGCGACGACGACGACGTCGGAGGGGAGGGATGACCAAAGGCAATACGCGAAATTGGTCAACAACTGCATCGGGTTTATGTTCGACGAAATTCGCTACGAGCTCGACGGCGTGGAGATCGGTCGGTGTAGAAACGTCGGAATAACCACCACGATAAAGAACTACGTGTCGCTGACCGCCGAACGAGCCAGGAGACTGCAGAACGCCGGATGGAGTTATCCGACGAACGAATCGAATCTGAACAGCGCATCCAATCAATTCAACTTTTGCGTAGCTTTGAAAGATCTGCTGGGTTTCTGCGAGAACTACAGACGCGTGTTGATAACATGAAACACGAGCTTATCCTGATACGCGCTCGTAACGACGTCAATTGCGTCGTAGATCCGAAAAAGCTCGTGCCGAGAGATCCAGCCAAGGATCCTAAAATTACGCTATTGAAGGTGCAATGGCGTATGCCGCACGTGTCGTTGAACGACGTGACTAAATTGTCGCTATTTGTCGAACGTTGGAGAGCGGACGATTTCTGAGCGCGGGTTTTCGCTCTTGGGATATGTACGAATGGCCCCTGCTGCAGAGTACGACCAAGCATTCGTGGGCCGTGAAAGCCGCGCCGCAGTTGGAGAAGCCGCGATACGTCATATTCGCGCTGCAGACCGGACGGCGAAACGAATTCACGGAGGACGCTTCGAGATTCGATCATTGCGCGCTCACCAACGTGAAGTTGTATCTCAACTCGGAATTCTATCCCTACGACGACGTGAACGTGGATTTCAAAAGCGACAGGTTCGCCGTGCTGTACGAGATGTACGCGAAATTTCGAAGAGCGTACTACGGGGACAGTCGCGACGACGCGCTCCTCTCCCCGTGCGAATTCGCGCTGGTGGCTCCGCTCGTGGTGATCGACTGTTCCCGTCAGAACGAATCGGTGAAGAGCGCCACCGTGTTCGAATGCAGGGAAAACGTTCCGCCGAAAACCACCGCCTTTTGTCTCATCGTTCACGATCGCGTCATCGAGTACAGTCCGCTGACCAACGTGGTGCGCAAAATTATCTAACGGAAAATGCGGTTGTAGGAAACCATTTCCCGGAAAAACCTTTCCCGGAAACGAGGAATATATGAGTGACGAACGTGCAAAATTATCTAACGGAAAATGTGGTTGTGGAAAACCATTTCCCCGGTAAGCGAGGAATATATAAATTCGAGGATCCTTCCATCGTTACTCAGACAGTTAGGAACGAGCGGTTTAAGCACATCTTTACTATTTTATTTCAACACACGATGGCCGCGACAACGACGACGATCTTCGTCGATCTACAGGGCTTTGTAGTAAGCGAGAAATTCTTCGTGAAGGAGGTGGCCGTGCTCCAAAGCAAGACGCGCGTACTCGCCCATCACGTGTTTCGCGCCCTGATGAGTTGAGATCTGCTGACGAGGGCTGAGAAAGCAAGGGCCAGCTGGCTGATGGCGAACCATCACGGCTTCCGTTGGGAGGACAGGGACACGGACGATAATTCGACGCGCGGTGTGCGACTACCTGGGCGAGAGAGAAGAGACGCCCGACGCGCGAATCTACGTGAAGGGGTTCGAGAAGAAGAGGTGGCTGGAAGAGATTCTCGGCGACACCGTTCGCGACCTCAACGCGACGATCACGACCATCGACGACGAGTACGACGACGTCGATCGGCTGGAGTTTCTTCGCCCCGATCGCGATCGCGCGTTTCGCTGCGGACGTCATCAGCGTTGCTGCGCGATGGAAAATGTGCTGAAGCTGCGCGACTGGTGGATCGAGCGACGCGAATGCCTGTCCAACATCGACTTCGCGGATTTAAAAAATTGTAAAGACACATTACTTGATATATTTGTATAAAACACACACATATTACTCGATATATTTGTATAAGACATATTACTCAGTGTATTTGCATAACACACATATTACTCAATATATTTGTATAAGACATATCATTGCGTATTACTCGATATATTCGTATGATATAATCGCATTTTTTTAACTCTATTACTCGTTTTTTGCTCCATGTGTATCCAACTATATTATATATCAAATACAAAAAAATTATGCAAAATCGATAAACACCATAATTCTTTTTTACATACCTACCCAGTATTCTGTACATACATTATAAGCTGAGTGCGTAAAAATGGCCGGTCGCGGGAACGCGATAAACATTATGTGCCGTCGAGTGCGTAAAAAAATGGCCGGTCGCAGTACCTCTTAACAAGATAAACAGAGAAACGGCGAGCAAAAATACGAGAGCGCGATACGGGAAGGAGCGATAGCGTCGAACGCGAACGCCGAGACGCTTCGGCGCGAGGCGTGGATACGAGCGCGAATGAGCTAACGAGCGATAACGCCGAGCGAGCGATAACGCGGAGCCGCTCCGACGTGAACGATATCAAATGACAGAGGCGTGCACCGCAAAAAAGAAAAACATCCTCGTTATATATAAAGGACACTTTTATTTTATAACGAATTTCTTTCGTGTACATTTTATTTAAGTGTGACTGACGCAATTCTTAACGTGATAATTTATTCATATATTAGAATCATATATAAGTAAGACTGGTAGTGATTATTAAGACAAACGTTATAACGGATAATGTTAAAAAAAGGACATGGTCATTGGTTGCGGTTTCCATCACATATGTTTAAAGCGAACAGAAAATAACATAACAATAGTGGAAATTCTTCTTTATAATATTATATGTTTTTTATATAATAGTACATATTTAAAGCGAACAAAAAAATAGCATAACAATAGTGGAGATTCCTCTTAATAGTATTATATATTTTTTATATAATTGTACATATTTATTTTGTTTCTCACTTTTTATTTACTTTTTTGGGGGAGGGCCCCCTCCCCTCAGGAACGTCATCGTCCCCGATGTCTATCACCTCGTCTTCCAGATTATCGGCGCGACGCCCTTCGTCGCCGTCGTCGTCGTCTCTCTCTCTATCGCGCACCGTCCTCCGTCCCGCGTCCGATGGCTCCTCGCTTGTTGATGCCAAACTCGCAAGATCCCTATGCAGCGCGCGCATTTTTGTGACAAAAAACCGCATCTGGTTGCGCGATTTTCTTACTAATGAAACGACGAGGGTTCTACCAAAAATTTTAATTATATAATTAATAAATATATTATTAAATGTAATTAATGAATATAAAAACTGTTTGGTAATTGTAATTTAACAAATCTACTTACGTTCTATCCAATACGGCATTATCCTCGTCTATACGCATCGCCATCTGAATACATGGCGGTACGTTTTCCGAGATGTTCTGCAGCCGCAGCTGCAGCTGCTGTATCGCATCGCGAAACTCTTCCACCACCCTCGTCAGAGACGTGGCGTGAATTAGGAGAAAATTGCATGCACTTTTGATATCGTCTAGTTTCTGCATTATTGTTTCAAACACTATGTTTAACGTTTGAGAACTTCGAATTAACTACACCCAAGTCTAGCCTCGAGTTCTTTATATATGGTAAAAAAAGGATATTGTGGTAAAAACAATATACTAAGAATAGCATTTTTGCATCGAGGAAAAAAATGCATTTTATCAAACCGACTCATCCGCCGGAATCGACGCATTTTTCCCACCCGAGACCCTCGCCGCCACCCATCCGCGCCCAGAAAGTGCATCGACAAAAGAAGGACATTGCGGTGAAAATATTACATAATGAGAATAGCATTTTTGCATCGAGGAAAAACATGCGTTTCATCAAACCGACTCATCCGCCGGAATCGTCGACGCGATTTTTCCTCCCGAGACCCCCGCCGCCACCTATCCGCGCTATCGATAACGAGTATCCTCGCGAAAACATCGTACATCCGGTCCGCTCGTCGCAATCGCGCTCAAACCGCAACGCACCGTCATCGCAGTTCCACCGTCTCTCTCTCGCTCTCGCACTCTCGACGATGTGGCTCGCGCGCGTAATCGCGTTAACCGCATGTCTTATCGCCGTGAGGTGCGTCAATATCACTGAGGAAAATTACGCGCTCGCGTTCGATTACCTGCAGAAATACGGATATCTGACCAAAGATGTGGACGCGGTTCCGGCTCAGAGACTGTGCACTCTACGATTGAGTTCCGTATCGCAAAGCGCGGTTTGCTGGTACAGCTTTGTAAAAAGGATTCGGCAGTCAAGGTATTGGTATGGAACGACTAATTAAAGATGCGGTCTTGGTTGTATCGAGAATTTAATGTTGCTGTTGCGAAGTCACGGAGAGTTCTGAGGCGAGCGGTATTCACAGAGAGTGTCTAGACGGTAATTGCGAGCGCGCGAGGAGAGAGAGTGTTCGACGAATAGCGCGATCGTTTCCGAGGATCGAACGAGAAATTTGGGTAACCGGTAGATTTCGCAGGGATGCGTCGGGTAACGACAAGGTCTCGCAGATAAATACGCGAAATGAAAACACGGCGAGCAATACAGAAATTTAACGCTCAAAACGAACGGAAGAGCCGAGAGAGTTTGAGTTTTTCGCGATTCCTGAACATACCGCCCGCCTCGAATGCTTACATTCGAAACGAGAATTATATGAATACAATGAAAACTTAACTCTAAATACATAATAAACTTAAATCTAAATACATAATGTAATGTGTTAATACAATGAAACTTAAATCTAAATAGAGTTGCGCTTTATACATATATACATATCGTTTTGGTGACCGGAAGATGGATCGCGTTACGGCCGCTGGCCGCCCGCCTTGACCGGTTCCTTTTCGGTTTCGACATTGATATTGATAGGCAAGAAACACAGCTTGACAATGGGTCGCTTATATTCGGAGCGTGCGGTTTTGACGGTAACGACGCGCGTCAGGCCGTCATCCCCGGGATGACAGACGGTAATACGTCCGAGTTCCCAATGACTTGGGGGGGGGGGGGGGGGGGGCGAGCGGATTACGTACAAGGACGATCTGACCAACTTTGGCCAGGTTTTGGATAACGCGCCACTTCGGGCGCTGTTGGAGCGTATGCAAGTAGTCGCTCACCCATGACATCCAAAAACCTTCAGTGATTCTCTGTACGAGTTGCCACCGTGAGAGCCGGTTCTCCGCCATGTCGAGCACGCTTGGTTCGGGCATTGCGATAAGACTGGCGCCGATTAAGAAATGACCGGGAGTAAGGGCGCGATAGTCGTCGATACTCTCGGAGATTGAGCCAATCGGTCGCGAATTTAGGCACGCTTCGATTCGGCACAGTAGCGTGTTCATCTCCTCGTACGTCAGCGTATGAGATCCGACGCATCGCTTCAAATGATATTTGACGCTACGGACTCCTGCCTCCCATAATCCGCCGAAATGTGGAGCCGCAGGGGGGAGGAAATGCCACGCTATCTGATCGCCTGCTAATCGGTTCAAAAAGTTGGGATCGCGCACGGCGGCTTTCCACGCGGCGACGAGTTCTCGTTCGGCGCCCCGAAATGTCGTACCATTATCGGAGTACATGCTATTGGGATGTCCGCGCCTAGCTGCAAATCTGATAAACGCCGCGAGGAACGCCGCCGAGCTGTAATCGCTTACTAGCTCTAGGTGGATCGCTTTCGTTGTCATGCAAATGAATAAGGCGATGTAGGCTTTGTGAGCCTTATGGCCGCGTCCTTTTGCGGACCGGACGAGTATAGGCCCTGCATAATCGACTCCGGTATGTTCGAAAGCTCACGAAGCTCGATTGACTCGAACGTCTGGTAAGTTGCCCATGAGCTCCGCCGGGACGATGGCCTTTTCGCGAATGCATTCAACGCAGCGGTGTAGAACCGCTCGTACTGTTGCTCTAGCGCGCAGAATCCAGAACTGAGTACGGAGGTAAGCGAGGGTAAGGTGAGGACCTCCGTGGAGTGTAATATGCCCTTATGAAAATGTGCCCTTCATTGCCATTAAAAAATGCCATTAAATTCCCATTGTTTCAGACGCAATGAAAATGAAGGCATTTTTGCTTAAGATAAAAAGTTCCACACAAAATCCCATTGGTGTTGCTATTGGTATTGCCACTGGTTTTGCCGTTGGTATTGCCATTGGTATTGCCATTAGTATTGCCATTGGTATTAACACTGGCAATACCAATGGGATTTTGTGTGGAAATTTTTATCTTTAGCAAAAATGCCTTCATTTCCATTGCGCCTGGAACAATAAGAATTCAATGGCATTTTAATAAATGGTACTATTTTGTCTTTAATATAAATGCCTTTATTTCCCATTGCCTTTGGTTCAACGGACAATCTAATAGGAGCTCTTGCCTTAGGCGACTAGCGCCTGAAAATATCTGCCTCGGTCCCGTAGGGGCCTTATACATATACCAGTCCGTGCCGAACCTTGAATTTGAGAGGATGCATAAACGATGCGACGCCTAGCGGCGTCGATGCGAACTGCCGGTAATACAGTTACCGCGCGGGCGTGATGATGATGCTATGTACCACGGTGGCGCAAACCGCCACATTTACCATTGACGAATTTCCATTACAATTCACACTGAACAACATTGGCTGAAGGTAGAAAAATTCCATACAAATTTTATCCTTCATGAGTCATTGGCAGTTTCCATTACGCTTATATGGAAAAGGTTGTCATTCGAATCTTGCCATTGCGTTTCCATTTATCTTATTGCCACTCAATATTTTCCATTTACTTTTCCATATAATTCGCATTGCAAGTTCCATACACAAGTTTTAACCTTCATAAATCATTAGCAGTTTCCATTACGCCTGTATGGAAAAAGTTGTCATTCGAATCTTGCCATTGCGTTTCCATTCATCTTATTGCCACTCAATATTTTCCATTAACTTTTCCATATAATTGGCATTGCAACTGTAGGGCAACCATACATTCCCACTGACCGCCATTGAGCACTCAAGGGCACATTTTCATAAGGGTGGTGAGCCTGCGATATAATGCGAGATAATAATTAATGGATGAGACTGCAGGACAATGGGATGTTTGGCTGATTCTGGGAGATCGGACTTTTGAAGCCGCCCTCCGACTCGTATGAGGCCATCGGTGTCGAGATACGGGTTAAGCGCGACAAGTGAGCTTGATTTGGAAACGCGATTGCTCGCTTTTAGACTCGCAGTTTCTTGCGGAAATATGTCACCCTGAATCCTTTTGAGCCAAAAGATCTTGGCAGTTTGAAATTCGCGAGGAGCTAATGCGCGCGATAGATTGACCTCAGCCCCGCTATTCGGTATGGAATTGAGGCGAGAACGAAGGATTTTTGCGAACCGCAGGATATATGCCGTTACGCGTAGAAGTTTAGCCCACGAGGAATAGCGAGTCGCGAGATCCCACGGTTCGATGGGACGCGCGACGCAAGCGTGTACGACGACTCGGTTTTCGTTTGATACGTCGGATGCGATTGGCGACGAGCATGACGTTGGCCAATGCTCAGGGGATTGTTTAAGCCAGGGGGGTCCCGACCACCACAGGGTGCAATCGGCGAGTTCGCTCGGGCTTAAACCGCGAGATGCGCAGTCGACGGGATTATCTGCCGTCGGAACATGATGCCAGATTGCGTTCGGTAAAAGAGGTTGCACTTTGGCGACTCGATTAGCGACGAAAACTTCCCGTTTTGATGGAGACTGTTTGAGCCACCCTAACACGATCCTCGCATCGGTCCAACAGTGATATCGGAGATTTGGAATGTCGAGGCTCGACAAAACGAAGGACATTAACTGTGCGAGAAGTAACGCGCCGCAGAGCTCTAGTCGCGGTACGCTTAGTGTTTTGATTGGAGCGACCTCTGATTTTGCGACGAGTATGCAAACGGTAACGGGACCGTTTCTCGTACGAGACGGAGATATACGACCGCGGCGTAAGCCTTTGTCGACGCATCCGAAAACCAGTGAAGATCACAATCAGCGATATTAGAACCGTATTTTGTCCAGCGAGGAATCGATATAAGTTTGAGACGCGGTAACTGACGGTGATATTCGCGCCATTGTTCTAGGAGATCACACGGCAACACGTCGTCCCAATCGCATTTTAAAGCCCATAGGCGTTGCATTAATATTTTCGCGACAACGATAACGGGAGTCACCCATCCTAACGGGTCAAAAAGTTTAGCGATAGTGGAGAGAACCGCACGTTTCGTATGCCCCGGATTCGGAGGGGTCGTTACACGGAAATGGAAAGAATCGCTTTCGGGATTCCACGCGATGCCTAATATCTTTAGCGGCTCGTCGACGTGTAGATCCTTATCGCGCGCGAGGCCATGATCTGATGGATCAATGTCGGACAGCAACTCGGGACAGTTACTTGCCCATTTGCGTAACCGGAAACCGCCCTTTGCCAAGAGAGCAATCAACTGATCGCGAATTTTAAGCGCGAGCTCCCGGTTGTCAGCTCCGAACGTGCAGTCGTCGACGTATGTTAGGAGAAGTAAAACCAAAGCGGCCAACGGAAATTCGTCTCCGTAGTCTTTGACGAGCTGTAGCAGGACGCGAAGCGCGAGATACGGGGCCGAGGCAGTGCCGTATGTAACGGTGAACAGCCGGTACTCCGCGACTGGCTCTGAGGGCGACGAGCGCCAGAGAATTCGTTGGTAGTCCACGTCGCGGCTATCGATGAGAATTTGCCGGTACATTTTGGCGATATCGGCAGTAAAAACAAACTGATGCTGACGCCATAGCAGAATAACTGCGGCAAGATTACCTTGGAGCTTAGGACCGATTAGCAAATGATTGTTCAACGAGGTACCGTTCGATGTAGCACAGGAAGCATTGAATACGACCCGAAGCTGAGTGGTGACGCTGCTCTCACGAAAAACAGCGTGGTGCGGATTATAATAAACTTGAGAGTGACTCGATTGTGAGTCGGTATCGTTAACTTTAGTCATATGACCGAGCGTCTCGTATTCTTCGAGAAATTCGCGATATAACGCGGCTTTATTTTGTTCGCGAAGAAGTCGACGCTCCGAGCGGAATAAACTTGACAACGCAGTAGAGCGGGATTCGCCAATATCTATAGGGGGGCCGGTTTTAAAGGGTAACCGAACGACGTATCGTCCGTCCGGCGTGCGAGAATGAGTAGCGGCGAAATGCTCTTCGCATTGTCGCTCTTCGGGACTTAAATGTGGTTTAAGAGGGACTTCTTCGATCTCCCAGAAGCGGCGAAGATCGAGATCCAGGTTTTCAAGGAGTGTTCCGTGATGAATATGAACGGAATCGGGATGGAGGGAGCGAGCGGGAGCGATAGGTCCGGAAAGTATCCACCCGAGAGCGGTATTCTGCGCGATAGGCTCGCTAGCGGTTCCTTTGCGGACACCGTCTAATATAAGCATGCCGTATAAATCCGCGCCGATAATTAAGTCGATAGGATCAGAGCTCATGGGGTCCTTATCCGCTAACGTTAGGTTAGAGATGTGCGCCCATCGGGACGTTGATTCGGTGCGTACTTTGACAGCGATTTGATTACGTACGCGGTCGTCGAGAATGCAGGTTTGTCGCCGAACGATGCGGTTACACTAATATGTGCGGCTGATTGCGACAACGATTGCGATTCTCCGATTCCGGTAATACGGGTAGTTTGCTTCACTCTCGCGAGACGCAACCGCTGAGCGATATTTTCGGAAATTAAGGTAGCAACGGAACCTTGGTCGAGCAACGCACGGGCGAAGACGAAGCGACCTTGTGGAGAGTAAACACGAACTCGAGCGGTTGCCAAAAGTACGGTTGACTTCGGCGTTAGCGCATTTGAAATTACATGAGACGCGACTTCGTTATCTGTATCGGTATTTTTCGATTCGACGGTAAGAGCGGACTCTACGCTAGCCGGTTTTGCATCGTCCGTGAAATGCAGTAATGTGTGATGTCTCTTATGACACGTTTTACATGATCGCACGTTTTTACAATCTTTCATCGAATGCTTACACCCGAAACAATTAATACAACGATTTTCCTTCTTCACGTATTCGTACCGTTGCGACGGAGTATAAGCTAAAAATGACGGACATTGATAGAGTAAGTGCGGGATTTGCACATCGGGCACGCGAGGTTCGCCGTTAATGTCGAATGAGAAGCGATCGATTTCGCTTTAGACGATTGTTGAGACCCGTCCGTCGATTTCTCGGGTTTCGGGGGTGAGATTGCCTCGAACGCGCGGATACGCGATTCTAAGAATTGATCCAACTCGTCGTATGAAGGATAATCGACGGTCTCGCCTAGCTGCAATTCCCACGCTTTCCGGGAAGATTTGTCTAGTTTCTGCGAGATAAGAAATACAAGGATATCACTCCAAGTATCGACGGGACGATCGAGATTTTTGAGCGCTTGAATTTATGTACTCGCTTTGTCACGCAAATTCTGAAGGTCTTTGAAGGTCTCGGACGCGAGCTGTGGCAACGAGAATAATGTTTGCAGATGACCGTTAATCAAACGACGTTTGTTCTCATAACGCGACGTAATAATCTTCCATGCCACGGTAAAATTCGCGTCGGTGATAGCGAGATGGTTGAGCGCGCTACTTGCACTTCCCGTTAAGCTTGAGCATAAGTAATGCATCCGATCTACATTTGAAATATTGCGATTGTCGATAATCATCGATTTAAAGCGATCGCGAAAGCTTTCCCAGCGGTCGAAAGATCCGTTGAAGGTCGGTAAGTTGATGCGCGGAAGCTGAGCCGTAGAACGAAGGAGGAAATCTGAAGCGTGACTTACGTTGAGATCGACCGTGTCCATCTTAGACACCTTGGCTAGTACCTCGGACATGTAGTCAAGCGCCTCGTCGAAATGGTCCTCACAGGCTTGGAAATGGTCGTCGGCGAAGTACGGCAGCTCCTTGGCCGTGTTCACGTCAAGGGATGCCCGGATCCGCGCATCCAAGTCCCGCGATGCTGAGAACTTCTCCTTGAGAGTTGTGATTCGGCTCTGCACCACCGCCTTAGTCATCTTGGCTTGACCAAGTTTCTTAAAATTGGTCAGAGTACGAGCTATTGAGCCCATCAGTTGGTTCTGCTTTGCCATGAGCTCGTCTGACGAGGGTGCCATGGTGAACGGGTATCGTCACTCCGCCCTTCGAAGGTCGTAATCGATAATCTTCTTCTTGACTCCGAATCCGGCTCGAACGACCAAAATGTGCACTCTACGATTGAGTTCCGTATCGCAAAGCGCGGTTGGCTGGTACAGCCTTGTAAAAAGGACTCGGCAGTCAAGGTATTGGTATGGAACGACTAATCAAAGATGCGGTCTTGGTTGTATCGAGAATTTAATGTTGCTGTTGCGAAGTCACGGAGAGTTCTGAGGCGAGCGGTATTCACAGAGAGTGTCTAGACGGTAATTGCGAGCGCGCGAGGAGAGAGAGTGTTCGACGAATAGCGCGATCGTTTCCGAGGATCGAACGAGAAATTTGGGTAACCGGTAGATTTCGCAGGGATGCGTCGGGTAACGACAAGGTCTCGCAGATAAATACGCGAAATGAAAACACGGCGAGCAATACAGAAATTTAACGCTCGAAACGAACGGAAGAGCCGAGAGAGTTCTCGCGATTCCTGAACAGAGACGAAACGACGTTCTTCGCAGAGCCATCGAGGATTTTCAGAAATACTACGATTTGCCCAGCGATGGAACGCTCGACAACAAAATGCTGGAAATGATGGGTAAATCGCGATGCGGTTTTCGAGATATCCTGAAGCACGGAACGAGAGCGAGTCTATCCAAATGGTCGAAGACGCACCTGACGTGGGATTTTTACCTAGCCACCGAGAGCGAGTTGAACACGGCGCAGGCCGCGTTCGACATGTGGTCGCAACATTCGGCATTGACGTTCGAACGCTCCAGATTGAATCCTGACATTGTAATATCTTAGCGACGCCTACGTCACGGTAACATGAACGTCGAGGTAAACGGCCCAAATTGCACGGACAAATTCGACGGTCCCGGCGCGGCGGCGCACAGTGGGGCCACAAGACGCGTTTTGTTTCAAAAAAGTCTAGAGGCCTCAGTTTTCAATCGATTTTAACATTTTTTTTTTTTTTTTAAATAATCGTCTTAAAATTTGCAAGATATCCCTCGTGGCCGATTTTTAAATATTACTGCTAGGAATTAGTTATACGTATAAATATAGGTACTTTTTTCTTAAAGTAAACTTTGACTGCCGAGTAATTGCACAAAATGTATTTAAATGGATTTATAAACTATATATTTGCACGCGCGCTTGTACCTGGGTATTTATAAACATCTTAATATGTACATGCGGATGTAAGTAACCATGTTTATGCATAAATGTTGTTTTGTAGATGTATATATGTATATTATGTGTACATATATATATTCGTATATAACGTATGTATGGATGTGCGTACAGTCATATATGTATGTTTGCATGTATAGTCTTTTTGATTATCTAAATGGTATTTTAGGTTCATATACCTGCAAATGGTGATAAGATCAGTGACTGATGTAGCCAATGAAGACGTGAATCGTTGCTTGATCCGGCTAACGAAGGCAAGATCGTTCATTCTTCCGATAGAATCAATAAATTCTTCGCGTCTGGATCTATCATTAGCTTTGTTTTCTTCGGTTTTTGTCGCAAGTTGGATATGTACGGATCTGATGAAATTAACAGTTTATTCATTAAGTCTTCATTTTTGCTAATCCTATTACATTTTCGAGTATTGAACTGACGATAATGTTTCAAATCCTTGTTCCGTGACTCCTGAGCTTCTTCTGATAATAGGCCTATGGGAATAAGTACGAAGGACTCAATGATTTTCGCCCCGTGAAAAAGTATTTTATGGACAGACGCAGGCATATAGTACCATCCGTACAAATTCACATATAGATTTGCTGTTTCTGTTGCATATTTTCCAAACTTTTCGACGTTTACTTTAGCACCGCAAGCAAGCGTTTGTAAAATAATAGCGAATCGATGAATTAACTCTTGATCGACACCTGTGATCTCTGCTGTTAATATCGGATCGCGAAAGAATCGTCTTGCAGTATTGCCATCGTTGGAGTTTCCTGAACCTTGTTGTGGATAATCGATAAGGAGACCGCTTCTTCTTCGAAATTCTTTTTGAATTTTCTCTTTAGCAATCTTCATCTGTTCCTTTTGCTCATTCGTTCTTGCTGACCACGTTTTAAATTGCAATCGATAAGCGATATGAAGAATGCATTCCATGAAACGTATCCAAGCTTGGAGAGTTGAAAGCCCAAGTTCAAAATTCTCCTTTGCCTCTACCTTTTGGGCTAATTTTTTAAAATCGTTCATTTGTGAAGGTGTTGCTCCACAGATGCAACACGATGCAGAAGAAGCGGTTCCTGTCAAAGCCTGGCATACTTTTCCGTCTATCATTGTTAGCTTTGTAACGATGCGCCCCTGACGTAAGGCATCGTTCCCGGCTATCACCCGCCGGATGCCGCCCGACCGATTCTCCGTCGGGCGAAGACAGGGCGCGGTGCGCCCACATTTTTAAACGCTTCCACTGACCCCGTGTGCGCGGCTAAACCGCAGCACCGGGGCCTTCTTCGCGCGGCCACGACCGCCTCCGAAAAGGGCCGAGCCACGCCGAAGGCGACAGCGCGTTCGCCTGTCCCCCACCCGACGCGCCTGACGACCGGCCTCCCTCTCGTCAGACCCGCCGCGCCGGGGTATATAAGCCGGCCCTCCGGCAAGAGACGGCACTTCGTCTACCGTATGGCATTCCGCTGCTCCTGACGAAGCCTACCTTCCATATCCCAGGACGACGCGCAAAACGAGGTCCAGAGTGTGGGCCTCTACTGAGGGTTCTCAGAGTGTCTCCAAACATCCGTCACCTGACTCCCGACGGCTACGGCACCGCGAGGTCGAGCGTGCTCGTCCTCGTAGTGAGGGTTCTCACGACCGTACCCCGGGACTCCGCAGTCCTCCGTTGTACATATCGCGCTCCCGCCCCGGTCTTAGAATCATTTGTAATATACCGCGTTGCGTTAGATTCTGGATATTTCATGTAAAGTCCGCGTCCGTTCCCGAGTGCATCGGCACTACCGCGCGTCATCTACCGCGTGACGTTATGTGCGTTGTAAAGCCCCGCGTTCATTACCGGTAACACCCGCGTTCATTATACCGGCGTTATATTCCGTCACCTCCCGCGTGCGTTGTCTGTAAGACCCGCGTTCGTGATCTCTATTGTAAAATCAGCGTTCGTCATACCGACCGCCCGAGTGCATATGCATTACCGTAATATACCGCGTTGCGTGAGTCTCTGTAAAACCCGCGTTCGCTATACCAATATCGCGTTGCGTTATTCTATGTGCATGCCCGTGCACTTGCACTACCGTTTGTAATATCACAACAAAATTACCTTTTAAAAAAAAAAAAAAAAAAAAAAAAAAGGCGTTAAGTATGTGGCGCGCAGCATGTTAGCTCGAAGAAAGTGGTTATATCAAAAAATCGAAGTATCTGTGTATCTCAAAAAATGGAAGTATCTGTGTATATCTCAAAAAATTGAAGTATCTGTGTATACCTAAAAAAAACTGATGAGATATTTTTATACTTCTAAAAAACCGATGTGGTATGTTTGTATTTTCACAAAAATAAATGATATCTATAAATTGCGTTAATTATAAAATAAATATATATTCTTCGAAAAATAACTGTTGTATTATTTTTAAAAAATATCTTTGTATTTAAGTGTCTTCTTACACAAGTCATAATAGCTTCATTTTTCCTTACAGCCATTATAATATAACCAAATTCCGTTACCTAACTCAACCCAAGTGTGATATGTATCTTTTTAAATAAATGTTTTCTTGATTGATCTTTAAATAAATCTTTAAATTGCGTTAATCAGAAAGAGAAGATACAATTACAAAATTTTTAATCCAACACAGGAATACAAGGTATTTAAATGCAAAGATGTTAATCGCAAAAATTAAAAACTGTTAAAGAAGTAACAATAAAAAATGCAAATATTTTATTGAAATAAAAAAAAATTTCGTACAAATACTTAACGCTGCTTTTTTACTCCAGTCACAACAAAATTACTTTTTTAAAAAAAGGTAAAAAAAGGCGCCAAGTACACGAGCAGCATGTTAGCTCGAAGAAAGTGGTTATGGAGTAAAAAAGCAGCGTTAAGTATTTGTACAAAATTTTTTTTATTTCAATAAAATATTTGCATTTTTTATTGTTACTTCTTTAACAGTTTTTAATTTTTGCGATTAACATCTTTGCATTTAAATACCTTGTATTCCTGTGTTGGATTAAAAATTTTGTAATTGTATCTTCTCTTTCTGATTAACGCAATTTAAAGATTTATTTAAAGATCAATCAAGAAAACATTTATTTAAAAAGATACATATCACACTTGGGTTGAGTTAGGTAACGGAATTTGGTTATATTATAATGGCTGTAAGGAAAAATGAAGCTATTATGACTTGTGTAAGAAGACACTTAAATACAAAGATATTTTTTAAAAATAATACAACAGTTATTTTCCGAAGAATATATATTTATTTTATAATTAACGCAATTTATAGATATCATTTATTTTTGTGAAAATACAAACATACCACATCGGTTTTTTAAAAGTATAAAAATATCTCATCAGTTTTTTTTAGGTATACACAGATACTTCAATTTTTTGAGATATACACAGATACTTCCATTTTTTGAGATACACAGATACTTCGATTTTTTGATATAACCACTTTCTTCGAGCTAACATGCTGCGCGCCACATACTTAACGCCTTTTTTTTACCTTTTTTTAAAATTACAATATACATAAAATTATACGAAATTAAATTTTAATAAATTCAATTTTTAAATACAATTTTAAACACATTTAACGCATTAAATGACTATTTATGTCCTTTTTTTTACACTATTTTTTGTTTACATATACACACTAACCTATATTATATATTTCCCTTTGTCAATTATTTATATGAATTTTATTATTTCATCAATTAGAAACGTGAGATATGTTCTGAAATAATGTAATAAAATCCGAATAATTGTAATAAACAGTAATTTTAATTACAAGCCGCTAATTATTCGCGATTGGAATACGGGTGGTTTATTGTATGGATTTAATTTTGAAAAAAACTTTCTTTGTTTGCACCACACACACACACACACACACACACACACATACACACAACAGTTCTCGAGGTGAAATATATCAAAGTGAAATGTGAAAATAATATGCATGCTCCTGAATACATTACTTTCGCGGAACACGTACAATTTTTACTATACGAGTTACACGTCACACTAAAAACCAATTTCATCCGCTGCAAGAAATACGAGGAAAACGAAGAGTTTGCTCATCATCGATTACAGATTAGGGACACGGCCATACTATATCTAGACAACTCGAGTTATACCATGGACAGATATTTCATTTGTATAATTGAATAATGTTATTTATTATTCGTTTAACGATACGACTAAAAAAGGAATTTTCTATCACATGTCGCTTGTTACTTAATAAATTTCACACGAAATCAATGTAAAATAAATGTCGTGATTGAATGTTTTTTGTAAGAGAAGAAGAAATATTGTCTTAATATTTATTCGAACGCATTGGATCATCTATTTAATGCATTCCTCTTTAAAAGATATATTTTACTTTATATATTCCAACTAAACAACATAAAAAAAAGATTGTACAAATTTTACGATTTTTAAAGGAACAACTATACGTAATTAATATAACCAGTTGTACAACGAAAACTGAAAATTTGTATAACGCAAATACAGGAATTATAGAGTAATGATAAATAAGTTGATTGTAAAAATCATTTGGTATTTAAAATTCTCGGATAAAATAGCAGTTTACTTTACAACAACAGTTTATGTGCTTTATAATCTTTATTGTCAATACGTGTGTGTGCGCATCACAGTCACACATCACATATATGCATTAGTATTCGCATACAAATCAATATGTAAGGTATTAATTTTTTTTCTTTTTTATGGGTATCATATTCTTGTTGTCGTCGTTGTCGTCATCATTAGAATGGGTTATATTGTTGGATGCGTAATCTTTTTCCATATTTTATCATAATAGACTCATATTTTATGCGGCTGGCAAACAATTGGTATTTCAGTAAATTGCGCTTATGCCACTATCAATTTTATTTTTGCTTCTTGCAAAATATAAAACATTTATTAATAAAAAATTTATATCTACAGTCGTTATTTTATTCAAAATGGAGATATATACTTAATTTTTTATACATGCTACATAAACTTTCAATATAATCAATATATAAATGTATAGCATTGCAACCTGCCGCAGCAGTAAATGTATGGTCTTACTTTTTATCGACAAAGACGTAGGTTCACGTCAAAATATTATGTCTAGGTGTTTAGAAATTTTATACAACTAGTTTTGACTTATCACTTTTTAATCTAGAACAATAACAACAAGTTATTCGTTTCAATATGTGATAATAGAGTAGCGGGATAACGAACAATTTCTTTCATTGAAAATAACAAGTTACGATTCCCAATAAGAACAAGAAGATATAATATACGTATATTTATGATATTAGCGTATAGAATAACATGATATATTAAACGTATATGATTTGAGTATAATTTCCGTTTCTATGATCGTCTCATATACGTTTTCATATACCAATTTTTATTCGCGTATTAAACGTTATACATATACGAATTAAATTATGAATAAAAAAATTCAATTATTTTTTTCGAAATTTTATTACTATTTTTTAACTAAATTTTTTTCTTAAAATGCAGTTTGTGATTATAAATATTTTCTCGCATTTAAAAAACATACTTACTTTGCTGGGATTTAAACTTGGGATCTCTGCATCGTGAGCCAACTGCTTTACGTGGTACACTACTCCTTAATTTGATGTAGGCGTTATGTATAGTCTACATATGTCATAACCAGCGCAAATATATAATTTTTCATAAATCATCTTGAGATACAAATTTAGTCTAAAAAGAGTAATACAATTTTGAATTGGATATATAATATAATATTCCTTAATGTCGAGTGAATGTCAGAAACCAGTGTCGGCTCATTATAAAATGTTGTGCTTGTAAATATATTTATGAAAAAAGAATATAATAACAAAAAAGAATATAATTAAAATTTAATCATCGTACCTGGATTATAATCGTATTCCCCAAATGTTTATGTTTTTTATTTCATTAATAATATTTCAACGAATTTGTAATTTGCTGCACAGGATATGGTATAAAATACGTTTTTTATTTCTTAAAAATTGCCGCGGTGAAAGCATATAAATGTAATATACGCTCAAACTTTTATTTACGTATTTAAAAAATATATTATACCTGGATATTAAATCCTATTCCTAAGACGTTATTTAAAGGGATATTTTTTGCAAATTATAAACGTATTAAAAAAACGCTTATTTAAATAGAATATTATATTATTTTTATACGTATTATAAACGTAGATGAAATTCTGGTGTTACATAAAGTATTTTTCAACGTATAAAGTACGTTTCGTATTAAATATACGTACTAAAAACGAGTGTTATAAACGTATATTATACTATCGTATAAAAAACGTTAATTCTATATACGTATATGCTATATACCTATATCAGTTTTATACCATACTTGCATTTAATAAACGTATATACAACGATATTGTTCTTATTGGATTATAATGAATTTCTTTTTCCATTGAGTGGTGAGTAATTTGCTAGGTCGTAATATTTTATGGATAATGCCGATTCTTTGAAAATGTTTTTACATTACCACGATAATTGTAAATGTTATGATTACGGTTTTGGTGATTTAAGAATGCTGCGGAAGAGAGAAGGGGACGGGAGGGAATGAAAACGTGTTTTAATTTATTTGGAAAAACGTAACGCGTGTTACGTGATACTACAGTTTATTTTAGATTCTCATGTTTGACGGATTCGTGGAATCGTCAAGTACACGTGCGTATACACACACACACACACACACACACACACACACACACACACACACACACACATATATATATATATATATATATATATATATATGAGGGTCACGTATTATCCCTACTCTGTTTATCGCGCGCGGTTCCTCTTGCTCCGCACCACACCCACCTGTCGTCGCGCATGCCCGTGATAAAAATTCGACAAGGTTGTTTTGGGTTGCGTATTAATGGCGTGTCTAGCTGCTTCGACAGTTTCTTCTTGATGTGCGAGCGTGCATTGTGTTACAACGTTAGCTTATGAAAAAGAGATTTACAAAGTGTTCAGTTTCATTTAGAAAATCCTTATCGTTGTCACTATCGCATAGAAACATGTCGCGATCGCGATCGTTTAACGTTCGTGTTACAGGTGTGAACGAACAAGAAGTTAGAGACAAAATAAAAATTTACGAAAGACAATCTGATTGGCTTATCGGAAATGAAGAGCCGTGGACGGATTGTACGTTGCGGAATTTATGTTTGGCTACAAGAACGCAAGACAGCTCGCATCTGTGCGTAAGAAGATGCCTGATGGAGATGCGATTGCAATAACGGAAGATATTAAATCATTCGTTAAACGTGTCGACGACGCTTGTAAAAGCGGTGAAAAGCGAATGTTTGTAAAGGGTAATGTACCCTATTACAGTTCCACATGTTCCAACAACAACAACGACGACATAAATGCAATAGTTAATGCCGCTTGTCAATGTCAGACGTATGACGAAGCCATGAAGTTAATTGAGGAGCGTAATCTTCCGTACTACATTATACACTATAACCAATTGTCAATATATTACGCGAAATATTTCACGGAGGACGACAAATCAAAATACAGTGCCAATGACTTTCGCGTTCCATTGATCGAGCTATCGTCAGAGAAAACGGCGATCTTCGTCGGTCCGGTAAGTCTTAATTTTTTAATGAAACATGACATTTGTTTGTACAGTTTTATACATATTTCTAGTGAAATTTAGTAAATTTTAATATACGTTTACATTAATAGATTTGACGATAAATTTTTGTAATTTTGATAAATATTTCGTCAGCCTTAGAAAATTTTTTTCAGTTGAATAAATAACTGTTTCATCAGATAATTATAGAATAAATTGGAAAAAACTATTTGATAAAAACTGTAGAGGAAAATATCATTTAAAATTTTATACATTTTTCAATCAGTTTAGAATGTAGAGGATTTTGATATATTTTACTTAAAAAACTTTTTCTTCAAATTTGAATATGAAAAACAGTTGATCGTTTATTGTCTCTTTGAGGCATAACGCCAGAAAGTCAAGTACGATAGAAATTTTACGTAAATAGAAAGTCGTAAAATCCTTTGAAATTTTTAAATGTGAAAAATACATGGTTGAAAGAAGAGATTAAAATTTCGACTCGAATCTAGTTTGTGACAATCGTGTATTGATTGAACTGCACAAGTAAAATTTTACAAGGTTGATACATGTTTCAATCTGTCAGTTTTGAATGATTTCGTGGGTATTTAATTTTTACGCACAATATATCATCGTGTGTTTATTGAGATACATATATCGATCGATGTAATGCATGCCTTTGATAATGAAGGTAAACGTATCTTTTGAATGATGCGTCGACCGTGTTAATCATAAAATGTATACGTCGAATTGCGATCGGTGAAACGTGGTTTTAAATGATAAATCAGTATAAATTGCGCGAGTATCGCGCAACAAGACCAATTGTCATTTTTCAAAAATGTGTACAAACGTGTGAAATATTTGACAAATTGTTTCGTCTGTTTTGCATTACGATGAAACAATAGGTCAATTGTTTCTTTTTTTCGGCGAACCATGCACAGTATACGATGCTCAATGTGTCAAATTTCAATGATACTATGTATATATATATATATGTTAAATTTGATAAAGAACACGGTACCACTCTTATGGATTTCGGGGTTCCAGTTAATTTTGATGGGACGCTGATGTTACTCTGTAAACCTCTCTGATAAAAAGTCTTGCTGAGCACAAGCTCTAAAAATCAATCGTTTTTGAGATATCCTTCGTGCTATAATAAAAGGAATCACCTTGCTTAATTTCAATATACGCGAATATCCTGATTATTTAATATGAAATGAATGATAATGCTCGCACATATAAACAATATGGATTTTTTAAAATAATATGAGTCAATAAATGATAAAAAGCAATAATTATTATCTCAACCTTTAAAATCATTATCATTAACCTCAATTACCTTAAAGTAGATAACTCAATAATTTTATTTAAATCATTTTCAACATTAACCGTTAAATCATATGTAAATATAGTTAGAACTGATAAAGGTAATAAAATCAAGTTTATAATTGTCCTCAATAAAAATCTAATAAATTTAATTATTAAATAAATTCTAGCAATAAGTAATGTTGAGAAATGTATTAAGGCTGATAGAAGAGTCGGAGCTGCCATTGCTATAGGCAATCACGTAGAAAAATGAATCTGAGCTCTTTTTCCAACAACTGTTAATAATATTATAAATATTAATAATTTATTTCATCTCTATGCCCTATAATTTCACCTTTCTTTTATTAATATGAATCCAATTCTTATAAGCAATCCCACATCCCTTATTCGATTACATAAAACTGTAACTATCTCCGAATTATAAGTTATAAAATTTTGATAATTAATTACTAAACAATAACAAACTAACCCTAATCCATTTCATTCAAACAAAATCTTTATAACATTAGGAGAAATAATCATTAAAACTATAGACGTAATAAATAAAATTATTAAATGAATAAACCGCTTGATACATTTTTTTTTCATATATATATATATATATATATATATATATATATATATATATATATATATGAAATGTATAAATACTAACCACTAGTTTTTTTATTAGATTTCATGTCTTCTTTTTCTCCTTCTATTTCTTCTATTTCTACTTTTACATTAATCAAATAATCTTCCACATTTGATTCTTCATTCACAGGCAATAATGAAAATATATTGTATTAATAAAGAACAAGATAACTAAATAATAATTAAAGTTGATACAAATAAGATTCTTCTTACTTTGATTATTGGCATCTTGGGCACTAGATGAATCAATGCCATGATTGTTAATTGCTTCAACGGATGGCCTTCCGCCAAGAAGTTGATCCATTGCATCATAAAATTGAAAACTCATACGGGCGGCACCGTTAACGCTGTTACTTTGTTTACATTTAAAGTATGTCTCTTTTAAATGCTTTAATTTGGTTTTCATTTGTGCGCCAGTTTTAATAAAACCTATTTCTTTCATATTTGGTTTTAGTGATTTGTACATATCAATATGCTTATGGCGCTTTCCGTCCATTAATTGAATTATTCGTTTTTTGATGCATAATTGAATAAAAATATGTGTTTCGATGTCTGTCCAGTTCAATCCTTCGACTTTTTCCGATTTCGTTCTTGTCGATGACTGATTTAAAGTTTTATTTCCAATCATCCCATCATCATCACAGGAACCGTGATCATCTTCAAAAACAGGAACAAGGTTAGTAACAGGAACAGGTGCAAAAACAGGAATAGGGACAGGAACAGGAATAGAGGCAGGAACAAGAACAGAAACAGCAACAGTTGCTGTTAATGCATTTTTTAAATAACTTTTCAAACACGACTTTTTATTCATTTTTCAAATATATATCCTCTGATGGTTCTTGTCACTGTGAAACTGCAGCAAATTCAAAGAAGCAAATAAAACTTTTAGGACGTGTCGCGCGTTTACACCACAAATTATTACAACCTATTTCAGGTCGGATCACTAAAATACGCGGCCTGATCTGAAACCAGGTCCGGTCGCCTATCAAGTGTTTACAGCAGGCGGTTTAAATAATTTAAGTCGAATTTGAGGTATAGGCCGCGACCTAAATTCAGGGTGTAAGCGTAGCTATTAACTATATAAAATAAACCAGATGAACACAATACACGTGAAATCATTTTAATATAGCAGCTTGAAAATTTTAATTTAAATAAAGTTAACATTCTACATACTATCATATGTATATGCATCACTGAAGAATAAGTCAGTGACCTTTTTATATCCATCTGAACCAAATACCCTAATTTTATTAATAGCTTCTCTACAATACCAATTCTAATAATTATATAATAATAATTTAATCTTATTTTAATAAATATCTCCATAAACCGAATTATTTCATATCTACTCATCTTCAATAAAACGACTGCCAAATTTATAGACCCATAAATAGGGGCTTTTACATGAGCCTTAGATAACCAAATATGCAATAAATAAGTTGGAATTTTATTATAAAAAACCGTTAAAATTATTAAAAACTCCACAAATCTAAATATTACTCTCCTTGATAAAATTTTTATTAAAATACATTTAAAAGTTAAACTATGTATATATGTATATATATATATATATATATATATATATATATATATATATATATATAAAATATAAACTAACAAAGGAAAAGAAAATAAAAACATATAAATTGTTAAATAATACGACGACACTAATCGCTCAAAATTTCTATCCCAATACACAATTATTATAAATGTAGGAATTAAACTCACCTCAAATATAAAATAAAAAAATAATAAATCCAACGATATAAAAAATATAATTAATACTACCAACATGTTAATAAAAATTATAATTTTAATAATTTCCCCTCTTTGTAAACACATTAACATTAATTTCACAACTCGGAAATTTAACATAATTAATTAAACAGAATAACAGTCCATCCTAAAATATTTCATAAGTATAATTAAAGAAATTTCTTTATATATATATATATATATATATATATATATATATATATATATACTAATATTCATTTTGATAAATAATAAATATTATAATAAAATGTTACAATCTTATTTTTGATTAACATAAAATGTATAAAACCAATTAAAAATAAAATTTTTATCTTATTATTTTAATATACCATTCCTTACTTTTTTATTACTATTACTTTTTTAAAATTTCCTTATATTAAAACTATAATATAAATTTCTTTTATAATATCAAATAATTTAAACTAATAAACTCAATCATAATACATTCTCACATACCTTGAAAATCAAATAATAAATTAAATAAAACTCTATTCCATATAGTCTAAAATAAATATACACAACTAATGAAACATTTACAACCATTAATTCCATTAACATCAATATAATTAATTTATATATATATATATATATATATATATATATATATATAAAGTATTGAAATAAAAATAATGAAAAAAATTTAAATACAAATTAATATTATATAAAAAAAAATTGTTTTATAATTTAAAATCCTTCAAATATAAATATTGTAAATTACAAATAAACTTGAAATTTTTAAACTATCAAAAAATTTTTTTATTATATATCATTACACCTTTAATCTTTAAAATTGTTATTTTTATTAAACTATATTGTGTTGCAATAATATTAACATTTATTAATTAGTCACTCACACTATTTTATTCTACCTTTATTATCCACATATTTTTTAGTTAATTCACTCATTCTCTCATCTCAGCTCCTCTTTTTCAAATTCATATTTATCACCCATCATAATTATAAAATAAAATTCAACTCATCAATTTTTACTATAAATATATTTGTTTTTTATATTTATTATAATTTTATTATTTTTAATTTCACATATACTTGTAAATACATTCCCCCACCCCATTATAATAATTTTAATAATTCTATTTTATACTTTTATAATTTGGATTTTTATGATTTTTATCATTTTGACAATAAAATACCATGTATTCTATTTTACTATTTTTAATTATAATCAGTGACATATTAATTATTTTCCTTTATTTCTCAAGTTTTATTACTAATATATAAAATAAAATTTCTATCAATTCCAATATAATAATTTACTTTACAATTTATTTAATTTTCTTAATTTATATAAGCCTTAAAAATTTAAAACAAACCACCATATGATTCCTGCATTCTTACTTATAAATATTTACACTTTCTTTCATCAATCAAGACATAATTCAATAATTATTTTTATCGGCGTGTCTAATTGTACGCAATTTTTCGTTTGATTTCAGACAAGAATTGGAAAAACCCAATTTGCTCTCGCGCATTTTCAGCATCCACTGTTGGTGCGAGGACAGCAAGATTGGCAGCGATACAAGCCGGGCCATACGGACGGTGTGGTGCTAGACGATATTGCTTTTCGGGATTGGTCCCCCGAAAAGCTACTGCACACTATGGATTGCGAGCTACCATTTACACAAAACGTAAAATACAGCTCTGTGCATATCCCGGGCGGAATAAAGAAAATTGTGTGTATTAACACGATGGATGTATTCTGGCCCGCACGCATACTCCCGGACACCAGGGAGGCAATCCAAGAACGAATTATTATATACAAATTCACGGAGCCGCTCTTTGGACCAAAGAGAACATTGGTTGCTGTTGAGGATGGCGAACCCAGTCGCGCCAACGACCACGACAAGGATGACAATCATTCGCAGCCGAGGCCGAAAAGGCTGAAGCTTTTACGTCGTCCACATGAAATTGTAGACCACCGTCCGAAAGCAGGAACGTCGAAAGTGATGGACATTAGTGATTGAAACGTGTGCGGTTACAATTCATAGTGCTTATTTTTTCCTCGTACAAACACATATTCATATACACACGCATACTTGTACATACATGTAAATAGTTTTTCATTTTTCGCACGAGTGATTTTCTTTTTTTCCGTTTTTTCACAAACAGTTGACATTTTTTGTTTTCATTTTGAGTCGCGAATTGCGTCCAAAGGGTTTTTAGTGGGTTAAAGTCCCACATAACCGCCCTCCCTGTTCCGTGGGAGGGAGTATCCGTGCGGATTTTCCCTTTGTAAAAAAAAAAAAAAAAAAAAAAAAAACCAAGAGAAAAAAGACTATTGTTATCGCGATCATATATAGAGCGTACGAAAAATATGCACGCACGCACGCACGCACTATCGCACGCACGCACTATCGCACGCATGCACGCATGCACGCACGTACGCAATCGCGCCCAAACTTTTGTTAATAAACATGTTTGCCGCGTAAAATGCCGCGTAGGTATTGTTGTGTTCAACGCGAAAGACATATATCAGTATGCGCGTGCACGTACACACATGCACACACGTACATGGTGTTGTTGGTATTATTGTGATTTTGTCGTTGGACGCGATGGACAAGGAATTTGATACTCAAAAATCATATAGGGATACCAAACTTTTAAAAAAGACAATTATCGCGGCTGTACGAGGGAAAAAAGAAGACGGCGGGCGCAAATTTGGCGATATCTTTAAAGTCGTTGCAACAACGCGCCATTGACAACAAGTTTGAGGATCAGTCGTACTACAGCGCAGTCATTAACAGCGCGAACTGTTCACCGTTATCCGCCCGAGAACGATGACGAGGGATGATGACGAGAGAGGATGAGAAGAATCTACTGAGACTGAGAAAGCTGATGATAATTCACAACGACAATTATTTCAATGCCGTTCCAGCAAACTCTCTAATAATTGAGATATGATTTACGTTGTTTCGCAATATTGTGAATTTCTAGTTGTGTTGCCGAGTACGTTTCGCGACATTATTTAGAATTGTACAGGTGTAAGTATGAGCGAATATTTTTGGCGAGTTTTGATTAAAGAGATTGTATCTCAATTATTAAAAAGTGCTAGAAAATCTTACACATCTTTATGTACATATACTTGCAAAGACAAAGGTATATTGCGCTTCAACGATATGACGATTCATTTGTATTCAAATGCCCGTTACTCTTCTTGTATTCATTTCTCCAATCGTTATATTTTCAGAAAGGCGAATACGAATATTGTTGGTAAAAAGTAGCTGGAGGAACAAGAGTGTCACATTTGAAAACGCTGACGAATATAACACGCATACTTTTCGACTTTGTACAAGGTGAGAATTTTATGGTTGACGCGTCTCACTTTCATCATCGTTGTATTTAATTACATTTGTCAGGGACATAATTTGTGTCGTGCAAAACATATGCTGACACATATGAGTGAATATTCCTCGATTTTTCAATTTTTCAAGGATTGAGTGATTGAAAGAAATTGAAAAATTGTCACGAGTAATTGCGATATAGTTAATTACGCGCATGTTTTCCATTGTGTTGCAGTGTGCTGGTAAATTGCAGAGAAAAAAACGGGAGAAAGAGCGTGCGAAAACTTTTGGAATCTGATTGATTAGCATAATGTGTAAATTGAACACAATTTTACCACGTACGGAATTTTTTTAAAACAAATACGATGTATTGAGTTTTCAACGTGTCTGTACGATTGCGCGATTCAGACAAAGATTTCGAGCAATAATTTGCAGCAATTGGAATGTTGATCAAGCGTGCGTCGAATTAGATTGACACGAGAGAAGTAGAAAGACAATTTTTTCGTTGAAGAAAAGATTGTGCGCTGTTTGGTCAACAGTGTTGTATGGAATACATTGCAAAATTGTGAAAAATGTTACGTTTCATATGGATGATTAACGTCGACGCAGCACGTGCCATCGGATTTTTTTGTACAATATAAAGACGTGATTGTCACACCTATATCGACGATGTTTCGAGAAAAGTCTTTTGACAAATTACCGTCAGACTCTACTGTTGTAGTGATAAGTGGACGGAACCCACAAACATGATGGGCTGGTGATCAAAGCTGATATTAAAGTGGAGAAATATTGAAGCGAAAACGACAATTGATACTGGCCGGTTTTCAAGGTGATTGTTATTTCGTTTTGTCAATGACAATAACTCACGACAGACTTGTTTTATTTTTGCCCATGTCTTTCAGTCGGTGTTTGGTGACGATTGCCGTTGATGGCGGAATGGATACGTTTGTCACGACGAATCAAATTTGTTGGGAAAATCGCGATATGTTTTATCATCACGTTTTTCAACATGGGTGTAGATGACGAATCGAGAAGCGAGCGGTCAAGAGTCGAATGGAAGGTAAGTGAAAAAGAACGAAAGAAAAAAAGAAGGAAAGAAAGAAAGAAAAAAAGAGACATTAGGAGGACACTCGCTGTGTCGATTTGTTTGGAGAGCGCGCTCACTCAAATTCAAGTCTCATTACAACAGGGCTGCGTTTGGAAACGCCACCCGGGTACACACAGGTATATTCCCTTCTCCTTTTAACTCGCTGAGATAGGAAGAGAATGTACTCATGTGCACTCGGATGACATTTCCGAACGCAGCCCAAATATGGTTGACATTCATCGTTGATTTAACTTCGAATACGCATCGGACGTGTGGTAATCTAATTGACAAGCACATGGCAAGCTCATTAAATTGTCTACCATGATCGCACACATACACACACCAGATTAACCACAACTGATTGTCTAAATAGGGATGCTCTTCATTTTCAAGGTTGTCAATCAACGATTGAAATATTGGCATGTAAAATTGTGCTCTTCTTCTCAATGTATATAATAAAATACACAGTGATATTTTGTGTCTGTGTGTGTATAACATACATTATCTCTTGCCTTGTTAAATCTACTCTATTTTTTTTCTTGACTTTGCAATATACATTGCTGAATCACGATTGTCATTGCGATTTTAGATTATGTTTTAAGTTACAGGTCCCTGGCGTGTGTGTTGATCTTTTTCGGAAACGAAAAATGTGCGACCGTTTTGAAATGATTTTACGGACATGCAGATAAACTGTGTGGTACTGGTGGTGATGACCAACATTGAGGAAATTTTGTTCATCGAGCGACCGATAAATCTTTTTGATTAATCAATTTCTTTGCGACAATGATAAAAGACGACAACAATGACACGTTGTCCACGGAATCATGCTTGCCGAGGATATTTTATCTATCGCTATTCTCAGCTTGCTCACGTTATATTGTACTGGTCAACGTGTGCCAATTGTGTACGTGTGTAGAAATGAAGGGTAAATTTATATTATTATTGTAATAATACGCATCACTATATATAAAAAAATTTTTTTTTTTGTTATGCAGAATTTTCCAAAGGTTCATGTATACGCACTCGATAATTTCTGGTTGGAATAATTATACTAGTCGAAATTCTTAATGAGGAATTTCTATATAATGTTATGTGGAGTGAAAAGGGGATAAACGATGAGGGGGAAGAGGAGGAAAAATACGAAAAGGAGGAGGAAAAGAAGAAGGAGGTTAAAAAGAAACATGCCTGTGACTATGGAAATAGGGTAATGTATTTTTCTTCATTCGAAAAGTTGACGCAAAAAATTTACAATATACAATATCATTTCTGTCATAGTATAATTTCATTCACCCAAACTCATTTTCTCTCTCTCTCTCTCTTTCTTTCTGCATTTCTCGGTTTTTCTCTCTCTCTCTCTCTCTCTCTCTCTTTTCTTTCTTTCTCTCTTTCTTTCTCTCTCTCTCTCTTTCTCTCTCTCTCTCTTTTTCTCTTTCTCTCTCTCTCTCTCTCTCTCTCTCTCTTTCGTGTACTGTAATCAATACAAATTTTAACATTTGTTCTGTTGAAAAAGTAAAAAATGCATTTCTTGTACGTACATAACATGTACATATGTTTATCAATAATATGCTTAGATAATCATTTTTATATTGTTTATGCATACTATATATAGGGATACGATTAGAATAAAACCCTTGTGCGATAGAAAAGATTAAATCAACACTTGAATGTAATTGCGTGTGCGACTATTGAGAAATTTTGTCCGTTTATTACAGATTTTTTTCATAAATAAATTAATCAATTTTGATTCGCAATCAAGTGTCACCTCTCTGTAAATCTTTCTAAAGATTTTGTGAGTGAATATTATATTTAGATTTTGTTTTCGTAGCATTAATAAATTGTAATTATACAACTTTCGCGGGAAAATGAAAGATTATGTAAATTTTATGTTATTCCAATCTGATGTACTATAGTTTAATAAGAATGCTTTGAAAAAACAACGTTAGGCTTACTGGTACGGCTATTGAGGGTGGCTATTCTTGGTGTATAATCCATCTTTATACGGGTTTAGGATTTCATCGAGTGCAGTGTATTTCGTTCAACGTACAATGTGCATGCTACATTAGTTATCTTTTTACAACATTTGTTAGATGAGGATAAATGATGTAATGCATTTTTTACAGCATCCATGACACGGTACAGACATAATCATATTGTTTGTTGCAGTATACATCAGCCGACGGAAAAGTGATGAAAATTCCTTCTTTTAACCTACCCAGATAGCCAAGCGTGATATAGCATATTGAGCAAACTAATGCATTGCATGTGTTGTCACATATTTGCTGTAAATTTGCTGACATCGAAGTAGAACACGTTACAAATACAGCTACATGACTGCTTATATATGCAATCAGTTGACGCAATTTCAAGAGCAAACGGTCCGCAGTATTGGTACGTTATGTTGTCTGCAACATGTCAGCAACATGACAGCAACGAATGATTCATCATTTCATCTTGAGCATCATGATGCAAACATGACGGCAACAACACATGTATAATAATTTCCATCCGTTATTGTGTATATGTCATCAAGCTATGAAGTTTTTTAATTGTATCTCGTTGCTAACGAAGTGTTGACAATTGAAATTGTCACATGTTTACGACAGCTTTTCAATAAAAATACGTATAGTTTTCGAGATTTAAATATAACACATTTTACAATTACGGAATAGATATTTTCACTTGGACGCCGTAGACCCACGTACACAGACAAAGGGTTAATTATGTAACTTTATATTAATTATATTACACATAACATATAGTTACAAAATAAGAAAATAAGAAATATATATGAATAAAATTAGCAACATTTGTTGAAAAAGATGCTTTATATGATTTATCAACATTTATTAACAATTATGAAGATAATTTTTGATACATATGTTGTTACAGCATAATAAAAAATATAAATCATTGCTGAATATAAACTTTATGTATAAATGTATTTGTTTATATAAAATATAACAATTAAAAATGTTTATTAGTAATATTATATTTTATATAATATTACTTAATATAATATTATTAATATAATATTACTGTCACTTTTTGTTAGTCTCATCTTAATTTTTTTGCGTGTACATTGAAAAGAGAAATTGATTTAAGTAAAAAAATTCAGGTGGTTCGAAGTAAAAAAACATAAATGACATTTTAAAAAATCGAAAACAGTGACCATAAGAAAAATTATCTTTCTACTATAATAATTCCCACTTTGAACCTAACAACTTAAATAATTATGTTATTTTTTTGGATGTTTAAATATATCAAAGATATTTAAAAGTTTTTTAATAAGTGGCCCACCCTTGTAAATGTGCCTTAATATATAAATGTATAAATATTATACATATACATTATTGAATGGAAAATGAATCAAGAACCGAGAATATTCAAAGTTGACCGCTGAATGGTAAGCGCGAAGCTAATAGCCAATCACGGATACGAATAAGCATGTGAAAAGACCTTTAACTTTGTTTTCTATTGGCCGCGTTCAGCAGACACAACTGTTGAGTGTCGTCCTTTCAACATGCTACGCTGATTTGTTGGGTCTAAAAGTATGAGCCAATCACGTTCGATTGTTACTGAGCGGTTTGTTCTGCTGAACGCGCCCATTGTAAAACAGACCTTATATTAGAGAGTTTTTTACATCGTGTGCCCGACGCGGTCTCGTTGTCGCTCGCGTAATTCGACGTTCTCGCGAACGAAAAGAAATCCGGTTACGGAGTGTTGCAAAGTGAACGTACGCCGAATATTCTGTTCCTTCTTGTGTCGACTGAAACGAGTGCGGGTTACTGTCGCTGGACAAGAACAAGATAAACGTTCCGACGCCGACCGCCGCCGTGCCGGACGTCGACACGCCACACGTGCCAGTCTCCCGGCTGTGATTTGACGGGTCTCCTGCAGTGCTTCGTGATCGGTGAGTGAATTTTACGTGAGGAATAAGTGTTTCGAAGCGCGATATATCCGAATCTTAATAGAATCGTCGTCCCGCGTGTCGCAGTGAGACGATAACCTCGAAATTCGCGTCTCTTGTCTTCGTTCCGATTTCTACTTCGAATAAATGAATCGCGCGGCAAGACGCTTTCAGTGAATAGTTTAATTAAACCTCGTTAAGCACGGGAATTAATATTCAATGTGATTGAAGGGAATGCTCGCGCGTTGGCGTTTTCCTGTCGCGATCGCGAACGATCGCGAATGAGGGAGCGAGCTCGCTTCGAAATGCGTATGAACGTTGAGAGTGCGAACAGCCTCTATTTTGCAGAACATTAATAACATTAAATTGTATCGTTTGTAATAGTTATTTGTGTAACAAGTGCGTGAAGTTGAAAATTCACGGGTGCGGTGATCGCACTCGCCTTCGGCTCGTGCGTCCACTCCGCACCCGTGAATTTTCAACTTCACGCACGTGTTACACACCCTATATATTACAAGTGCGTGGAAAGTGGCCCATCACGCGACGCGCGCGTGATGGGCCACTTTCCACGCACGTGTGACATAAAAGATTTTTCGCGATCGTTCTCGCAACGCGGTGATCGCGCATACCGTAATAAAAGACGATAAACAATCGTCGCCAAGGTACTTAAAAATTCTAAAATGTTGTCTGTTGCTTGTTCCCCAAATATTATTCGTTTTGCTTAAAAAATTAATTTTCTATGAACGAGCCTGTTGCCTCACATTTCATGAAAAATGTAATAATGAAGTATTTCGTAAAGACATATTGGCTTGAAATATTTTTTCATTTAAATTAAATATTAATTATGTATCTACATTTAAATATCTAATTCTGTTATCTTGGTCTTTAAAAATGTTTAATTTTTTTTTAAAACATTTTTAATATTTTTAAAATTATGAAATGTGAAACAACACTTATTATTCACCTAAAATATTATTTTTTATTTTATACTGAAATCGATACGATTTATGTTGCAATGTACAATTATTTTATACTTTTAATTGGGTATATTAAAACAATTTTACACAACAGATTTTTTCAACATATAACAGTTTTTCATGCTGGCCCGTGCACTTGGCGACTTTTTAAATGTCTTTTTTTTTTTAAGATTTAGAGCCAGTTGTTCGATCCAACTCTTGTTCGTAAACTACCTAATGGTGAAAGCACATATATGTGTCGTCCAAATTAGGCAAAGATAGACATATTATTTAACTATTAGTTTATCAACAGGTTGCAACAATCGGTCCTTAATCTTTTAATGCTTTAAAAACACGCGGCAATGTCCACCTTCGCAGGTTCTCTTCTGGGAACGATCTTCGTTACGTGTCAGCCGGCGGGTCAGTCGGCGACCTCGTGAGTCTCCTCTCGTGCCTCGTGCGTAACTCCATCCCTCGGGCTAGCTGCTGTGGTACCAAGAGTCACCATCACTTACGCTGAACGTAAGTGTTACATTGTTAATAGATTGCCAATAGATGCCCGTTCCGATATTTACTGTCAGTATTGAAAATATATAGTTCGTGTCACATATGTTATAGATTTTTACTAGCAGAAAATATCGGAACTCAGCCATTATTAGTAATTGTAAATAAGAAGAAAAATGATATTGTTTGTATCGAAAAATTGTGTAAAATAATAATGTTTTTTTTGTGCAGAAATATAAACTCTAAGTTAGACAAATTATTACTTAAACGGAGAAATGTCATGCCTCCAAAGCCACCTTCATTTCCGCTACAATCAGTGCAACAAGTAACAGATTTTAATAATATTTCGCAGGAAGAGTACGAAAATGCCGTAAGTTTTTCAAAAACTTTGATAAGTAGTAGAACTCGACTATAAATAGTAATTGAATAAATATATGAAATTACTATGTAAAATTAAAATTCATATTGTTCTATTACAGGTCCAGTATCTACATTATCTTGGTGGGTTTACTTTACATGATGCAATAAAATATTGCATGAAGGAAGTAATGACAGATGAAACCATTCGACATTATTCGGCTTGGGGAGAGCGGGGAAATCTTCCATTGTTTGATACCAAATTAATTAAAGTAATATATGGTAAGTTACTCCGACTTATAAAATATATGCATGTATAGTACTAAATTATTATCTGTTTAATTTATAGATGCGGTGTCCATGAATTCGCATTTTCCAACACCATTGAGGGATGAATTTTTTCGAGAGGTGGGAGAGGCGGTACGTTTTGGAAAGCAAAGAAATCGAAATGTAGCGACAAGGATGAATAGGCAGGAAATAGGACGACGTCAGCGACAGCGACTCGAGGCGGGCAATTATTTATTTGGCGAACAGCAGAATCCAAACAACGATCCGAACGTGAACGATCCGAACGTGAACGATCCGAACGTGAACGATCCGAACGTGAACGATCCGAATGATGGCGTTTATAACTGAGATTCTTTGATATTATTTATTGGCGTGTGCAGTTTGCGAAAAATATAAAAATATGCGGCGTATGTCGTAAGCCTGTTGAACGTACTATACAAGCGTACATCTCATGGTGTCTTTATCCATGTGATAAATAAAAAACTTTATAAAAAATTTTATATGCTCGTATCACTTGCAATATATATATTTTTTTATAATACATTTGATATATCAATCAGAATATACTGATTGTACAAATAAATTGCTATTATGATATGTTTGTTTATACATTTATTAAAAAATCACACATATAATAAATTTAAAAATAGCATTATATATGGAGTACCGTTTGCGATATTTCGAAACAACACCAACAATGTTTAAAAGTTAATAGGGAATAATAAACTAAGTTTTTTTGAAATGGCAACTTATGTTAGAAAATGTCACATTTTTTGCAAAATGACAATGAGTATTGTTATAGCATTTTTGAAACAGTAGTTGTCTTGAAATTTGTTTAAAAAATGCTTCTGATTTAATTTTATTGTCATTTTGCAAAGAAAAATGACATTTCTAGACATAAGTTTCGTCTAAAAAATACTAAGTTTATTATTCTCTTTTAGCTCTTAAATATTGTTAATGTTATTTCGAAATATTTGCAGTGCGCAGCAGTAATGGCTCCTGCACACAGGACGCGGCAGCGCGGCAATGCGGCAACGCGACAACGCGGTGACCAATTACCGTCTTCCCTTTCCGTTCTACTTCTGAAAGTAGTACGGAAAGGCAGACGGTGACCGCGTTGCCGCGTTGTCGCATTGCCGCTCTGCCGCGTCCTGTGTGCAGGAGCCATAACGCGCACAGGCTGGTCAGCACGTTTTGTTGGCATTTTATCAGCACATGCAGCATTCATTATTTGACATATGTTGCTGTCATGTTGCTGTCATGTTGCTATTAACGTGCTGTTAGCTGCGGATGGTATACCGATGATAACAAGTTGCCTTCAAGTTGCCGTCGATTTGCAGTCAATATGCTGTTAATCACGGATAACAAATTGACAACACGAGCAGTCGTCAAGTTGCTATCACAAATCCCTCACAAATTGATGCTGTCACGTTGCAATCAATTTGCTGTTAATAGAAATACAATTCATATGAGTTCAACCCGACACGCACTATGAAGTCTCACCTTGTCCCGAGTTTGTCAAAATTAGTTGCAGTAACGATTGTTGGCAACATGACAGCAAACTCTCTGCATTTGGCTATCTGGGTAATTCTGTATCACGATACCTTGTACAGACACAATAATGTTGAATAAGAATGTTCATCACTACATTATGTGATGCAATGTGGCAGGAACTTTCTATCGACCATATTGATTGCGCTCGGATTCGGTTTGCTGTAGAGAATCTTATTCAGCATTTATCAACACTTGTGTGTGTGTGTATGTTTGTGGGAGGTAATATTACATTTCACGTGTATTTTCTCGTTTTCTGTATCGTATTTCAAGTATTGTACAAATCACAATATTTAAATCATCTATCGCAATGATTTATCCATGCAGTTTATAAAGAATGAGAGTGGTAAAATTCGAACTGTCAGTTGAATCAACATTAATCGACAAAAGAGACAATGTGTACAAGCTGTACACATGACAATGACAGTTGAATGTGAGAAGAATAATCAACTGTGATTAATTAATTTCTTAGGATTTAATTACGGCTTAAATCAACAGTTACGGTCTTCATAAATCGGCCTTATGGTGCGATTTCATGATACAGAACATATGAGCAATGCGCAATTGTTGGAACGAAATCCGTCCAATCGCAGACATTCCGCTAATTACGCTCTGCTGAAATGTATTTTCTATTTTCTAATTCTAATGTCCCATGGAGTAAAATTCGCGCTTCGCGGAAGCGCAATTGACGCTAGCCAATCACAAGACTCTTTTCGTAGATTCGATTATTGTATATCAAAATAATGTAATATTATTGGCACGCACAGATTACGCTTCCACGTTTTCCGCTGCATAAAGAAATCGTGGAATGAACGTAAAAAAAGATCAAACCAATTTTCGAACGTTCTGCCAATTTCGCATTGCGCATGCGTTTCGTACCATGGAATCGCATCATATTAAAATGGCAAACACGTATTGTTGATCGATACGCGATTATCGACCTGGGATTACCGACTGTGATAGTTTGTGCGATTATCATGATGGTGTCTAGTAATCTTAAATTGTAGATAATACCACCAATCTCAAAGGAGCAAAAGATAATACACCAGAATTTTATGCCAATTTTTTAGTGAGATTTTTCTAAATTAATCTACTAATAATATATTAAAATCTGACAGCCAAAATTTTATTAATATTTTATTAATTTTTTATAACTCATTTATTTCTAAATGCAACTATATATAATTTTGTCATAAAATGTACTGGTTTTTATTATTAAATCCATTTTTTTTAATCTCGTAAAACATTGGAAAAGCATTATGCATTTGCCATTACTGAAATATGAACCATACATACAAATCAAACAAATATATAATTATGTATACAATTAATAAATAACTTTCAAACTCTACATAATAAAGGCTTATAATATTGTTTAGTTTTATTTTTCATTTTTATTGTTTATTTTTGCCATATTTTTTGTACATATATTTAGAATTCCTCATATCTTTTGATAAACATATTTAAAGTTTAAAGGCAAATTATGTAAATATTGATTTCATATAAATATAATCAACATATGTTTCTTATCATTTTCTCTACATTTAATATTATACATTTATATTTACATTATGTAGAAAAAAAAATAAAATCTTTGAACAAAATCGTAGTAATAACGTAAAATAATATACTATTTTTTAAATTCCTTTTCAATATTAAATAACATATCGAGGTGGATTTATAAAGTGGAGATCATTATACACTGCAGAATCGTCTACTTCGGTGTGGCCTAATGTTGTATGTTCTTTACGAATACCTCCAAAAACTATCAGTTCTCCCCTTCCCACTACAAGAGAATACAGAATTCTCTCATCAGGCCCCGAATAATCGTTTTGCTTTAAGGGAATCCACAAAGCGTTGCAGTCATCCGAAAGAACATTGGTAATATCCAATACAAATATCGACAATGTGTTCTCAGCTTTTTTGGATACTTTCGTCAGCTGTCTTCTTATTTCGAATTTTCTTTTCCATCCTCCTTAGTGATTCTAATTGACGTTGTCTATTCGTGTTCGAATTACCACGCAGAGGTTGATCACGAAATGCGGCCATGCTCAGAGTATTATCACTGTAAAATGGTATTGTTTTTGAAATACTGGACGCTTGTGATGAAGCGTGTGCATTTTGCGAATGTGACCTGGAGAACGCTCCGTGCCGTCCATTTATATTATAAAGAAAAGGCTCTAAATATTTATACATGTTAATACTAGCAGCCAACATATCCTCGTCATCTTCATCGCCGTCACTTACTTGTCCTCTTTCACATTGTTCTCTGGGCTGTTTATTTTCATATTAAGCATATCTTTTTCGAGTACATGAACATCTTTCTCATTTATATCAAATACTCCTTCTATTATGCAATATGTCTTGGTGTCATTAAGTATATTTTGACTTCGTCATCAATTGTAAGGGAACTTAGACTGGTTGCACTAGAAAATTCAATTGGTGTTGATTCTTCCTTGAAAGTGGCAATGTCATCTTCAAAAACACTATTCCTCGTGACATTCGGTTTAGAAAATACTGCAACAGATATGAAATTTAGATAATCTTAGATAGACAAATGTTTACATTATTATTATTATTAATATTATCATCATCGTATTGGTGATTAATAGTATTGCCTACATAAATGTCGGACTGATGGTCTTACTGCTTCTTCTTGTATTTTTGATATAAATTCTGCATTCTGAGTTTTATGATAACGTGGACTGGGTAAAACTGTTTGTGTGAGTGAATCAGGCAGTTCACTGGGCGAGACTACACCACTGGTTCTACGGCTAAGGAAATAATAAATAAAAATGGCATTATTTTATGTACAATTGAAGAATTAAAATTGTATTAAGTAAACAAAATTTAAAATATTTCCTAAGAAGTAGTAATCTTGGAAATAAAATACAATTATAATATACTATCACAATATTAATGCTTAATATAAATTCTAATTTTAATATAAGTATTTTAAATATAAGTTTTACATTTTCAAATAGAACTTACCTAAAGTCACTGATCACAGAACTACGATCATCATGTATAGAATAATTGTTCAAAACCACTCAACGAACCAAGCGAACTACAGCGTGAAAACATTAAAGGAGTTTCTTCCGCATAGTAATCTTGGCCACCAAATGTCACCATTTTTCCTGTAACATATGGATATCTTGTTGTGCCAACATATTATACTTAATACATATTTGTTAAAATTATATATAGAAAGGTACTTTTATATTTTTATTGTCAATTTAATATGGGATACAAACCTTCTTTGTCTAACACACGTGGGCTATTCTTATTTTCAAAAGAATTATCGCTCACTGATGACAACTCGATTTGATTGCTATTTAACCTCACACTGTGATCATTATTTTCCAACTCTTCCTTATTCACAGGAGGAGGTAAATCTTCTTTCGATGTAACTTCCGTGCTATTATTCTGAGGAGTCATCGCGCTACTCAGAGAACCAAGCGAATTGGCACGCGAGAAGCCACGAGACGTTTCTTCTTCCTCATAATAATTTACTATTTTCTCTGGAGTTACTTGTCCAGGATTAAGAACCGCAGTATCCTTTGAATTGTCTTCTTCAAGCTCTTTCGTTTGTGGACCATCTTGCTCGTCGCAATTAAGAGCTTCGGTCTGTTTGACGAAGGACGTGGATATTTTGCTGGCTACTTGGTTCGTCTTCTTTGGCAACTTCTTCATAAGTACGTTCTCTTTTACATCTTCAACTCGAAGATCCGACATGGAAGTAGCTGTGGAAAAGTTAAAGGGAGTCTCATAGGGCGTTCCCTCTGTGCAATAAGTCTTGACGGTATCTTCTTGTTCGCTGCCAGCAAAGTACTCATTGTTCTGCTTCTCCTCCTCGTCGGTGTCGTCCTCAGCGTATCGCAGGCTATAATCTGTAGGCTGATCAAGATCGGTTTCCGCATAGTCGCCAAACAGGTCCACCTTGTTGTCGCGCTCGTCGAACTCCTTTTTCGCGACGCAGCACGTTTGTGATTCATCGGCCAAGCGTTGATTCTGCGGCACAGCATTTCTCTCGACATATTTCTTGCTATAATCGACCGGTTGATCGTTCACGTCCTCATCGTACGTCTCTACGCCGTTCATGTCCACCATATATGCCGTTCGGTGAGAATTTGCCACCATGCGAGGTTGGTTCTTCTCAGGGCAGTAGGTAAACCAATTGGTTAAAGATCTCCACGGTATCCGGCTTCCTCCGATTAATCTATATAAAAATAATATTATATGATATAGGGCCGATGTCACAGTCCGATTAACGTGATTAAACTCACTCTGCATCTCTTTCTAACTGTCTCCCTAGTAGAAAGAGACGAAGAGTGAGTTTAATTAATCAGAGAATCACGTTAATCGGAGACTGTGATTTAATATTATAATTATATTTATTTCACTATCTTTCACTTTCACTATCACACGGCGACGCCGACGGTCACGATAACTAATTTACGTTTACACGAGCGTTACTTCTGTAAATAATGAATGAATGAGATCTCAACATCTCGAATACTCGCAACCCGTCGCGTCGCGTAATAAAAAGAGCACGATCGGTCTCGCTGCGCTTTTATTTATATAAAAGAGACCGTATATATATACTTATAACGCGAGACACTACCGTGTCTCTTGATTCTCTTGATATTATACACGGCACGGTCACGATCGTCACTATCACTATTTCTAGGTTATTATCACTTTTTCTAGGTTATTATTATTTACGTTCACTCGTTATATGAGATCAACAAATCTCGAGTACTCGCAACCCGTCGCGTCGCGTAAAAGATTCACGGTCGGTCTCGCTCCGCTTGTATACCACTCCGTACCGTATATATACTTAATAATTAATTAACGCGAGACACTACCGTGTCTCTTGAGAATAATGATTGAGGCTACGGTCAACGTGACGCTACAAATGCTTTGGAGCGTTCTTCTTCTCCTTCTTTCTTCATTGAAAGAAAAGAGAAGAGGAATGCTTCGAAGTATTTGTAGCGTCACGTTGACCGTAGCCTAATAAATAAACTAACTGACAGCTGAACCGGCTGATGACTGCACTAACTGCACTGAGCGCAGTACGCACACGTAACATCGAAACTAGCGATACCAGCACCTCCAGTGTCGAAAAAGTGAAAGTTACATTCCTCTGATTGGTCGAGACGTCGGCGTTAGGAAGGAGGTGGAGTATCTTAAAAATAATTTTCACATTTTCGACTTTACATCGCAATATCTCCGCTCGTAGGGCACGTAGCGGAAAATGTTATAAGAGATACCCCCCCAATTCGAACCCCAAGCTATCGATCAAGCCTACTTAGAACTTGATCCGTTCACTCGTTATATGAGATCTCAACATCTCGAGTACTCGCAACCCGTCGCGTCGCGTTAAGAGACACGGTCGGTCTCGCGCTCCGCTTTAACAGAGTCCGCTTGTATAAAGGCCACATACTTAACGCGAGACACTACCGTGTCTCTTGATACCGCGTTGCACTATGATCAACGTGTAACCCCAGATCCAGAGCTAAGTAAATAAAATGTATAATACGTGTGTACTATAAACTGACTACTGTCTCTGGGCCTTTCATCGAACTCCAGATCCCGCAACCTAGCCCGCGTTCGATAAAGTCAGGCCGTTACATGGCGCCCGAACAGGGACCGTTTTGATCCGTTCCGAGAGACAGTAATCAAAAGTACACAATGCCGAGGTCATGGATATACACGTTATCAAAGAGCCAGCTTATCGTCGAACTCGAACGGCTCGAACTAGATCCCGACGGCTCGGTCGACGATCTGCGCCGACGATTTAGCACCTACGTAACTGAGCACCCGGAAACGGTGCCATCCACTGCCGCGGGGGGCAACCAGACGCTGGCCGCACCCACAATCACCGTACACCCAGCGGGAGACCGCCCCGCACCGACACTCGACACGCGCCCGCCGTTATCGCCGAACCCGCCGTTTTTCACACCGCCGCTAACGACGACGCCGTTCGAACCTTTTCGCCCAGTCGCGAGTGACCGCCCGCACGAAAACCCCGCCCAGGTCATGGACCAGATACGAAAATGGGGGTGCCATTTCGACGGGAAGGACCCCGTGGCCTTCCTCGAGCGGCTCGAGGAGCTAAAGAGCGCGTATCAATATTCCGGCGCGCAATTGTTAATGGGGCTACCGGAAATGTTCAAGGGCGACGCCCTTCTGTGGTGCCGGAACAACCGAGCCAGCTGGCAGGGGTGGGAAGACTTCTGCGCCGATTTCCGGGAATACTACCTGCCGCGCCGGTATCGCGCCAAGCTGATCCGCGAAATTCAAACGCGCCTGCAGAAGCCGGACGAGCCGTACCGCAAGTTCGCGACGGACATGCTAACGATGATGCGGCGAGCCACCGGATTCGCGGAGGAGGAGCAAGTCGACGCGCTCTACGATAACATGCACCCGCGTTATCAAATGTATATCCGCCGCTGACACCGTGACGCGCACGCGGGACATCCTACGCTTGGCAGAAGAGTTCGAGCATATTGAAGAGCAAACGCGCGCTCGCCAAGCCATCGCTCCGAAACCCGCGGTCGCCGCCGCAGCATACGACCGCCGAGAATGCTGCTGGCGGTGCAAGCAGAGGGGGCACACCCGGTTCGACTGCCGACGACCACCGCGCCGGTTCTGCTCCCAATGCGGCCGGGATGGTGTCTTCACCAAGGACTGCCATCCGCCGCCGGGAAATGCCGCTCGGGCCGGGGACGAAGCGGCCGCCCCCCGGTCCTCCGAATAACATACACGCCCCGTCCGCACCTAACCGTAACAGCGGCAAAGCAGCCATTCGAGGCACTTATAGATACCGGGTCCGAAGCATCGTTCATCAACTCACAGACCGCCGACAAAATAGCCCGCGATTTCCCGATCCAGCCGGTGGACGGACAGGTGTATCTCGCCGACGGGTCGAGCGCGTCCATACCGGGGCACGTCACCTTCCCCATCACCGTACAGGGGCGAATGTTCTGGCACCGGTTTCAGATTATGCCACTGTTAGATTGCGACGTCCTGATAGGCGTAGATCTATGGGCAAAGATGGATTTCGCCATACCGTCGCCGGGCCCGCCAGCCGCCGACACGCGGACCGCCGCCGTCAAACCCGCGCCCGAGGGGGACGCGATAACAGAGGAGGAAGGCCTCCGCCGCTTCCTGGCCGTCGAACTCGCAAAGTTCGAGGCCGTGCAGGGCCCCACCGACCGCGCGCAACACGTAATACGCGTCAAGACCGACCGGCCGATCAAGCAGCGGTACCGGCCGCGAAACCCCGCCATGCAGGCGATCATCGACGCGGAAGTCGACAAGATGCTCCGCGACGGCATTATCGAGCCGTCACACAGCGCGTGGAGCTCATCCGTCGTGATCGTAAGGAAAAAAGACGGCAAGCCCCGCTTCTGCATCGACTTCCGCTGGGTCAACGAGGCCACCGAAAAAGACGCGTATCCTCTGCCTCACATCACCGCGACGCTGGATAAGTTACGGGGGGCTCGCTACCTGTCCACGCTCGACTTAAAGAACGGTTATTGGCAAGTGCCACTCGCGCCAGAAAGTCGACCCGTGACTGCCTTCACCGTCCCCGGCAAGGGGTTAATGCAGTTTAAGGTAATGCCGTTCGGGCTACATTCGGCACCAGCCACGTTCCAACGTCTGCTCGATGAAGAACACCTCCGCATTATGCGCGAAGTGTTCCGCCGGCTCCGCGAGGCCAACCTCCGCATTAATCCCGAGAAATGCCGATTTTGCGCGGATCAAATCAAATACCTCGGGCACGTTGTCGACCGTGACGGTATCCGAACCGATCCAGAGAAGGTCAGCGCCGTCGCCAACTGGCCCGCGCCGCAAAATATCCGCCAGATCCGACAATTCCTGGGGGTCGCGTCGTGGTACCGCCGCTTCATCAAGGATTTCGCGACTCTCGCCGCACCGCTCACCGCCTTAACACGAAAGCAAGCCCGGTGGAAGTGGGGGGAAGCCGAGCAAAACGCATTCGCCACCCTCAAAACCGTCCTGACCACCGCGCCAGTTCTCGCGTGTCCGGATTTTTCGCGACAATTCCACCTTCAAACGGACGCCAGCACCACCGGCCTAGGGGCCGTGCTGACGCAATACTTCCCCGAGGGCGAGCGCGTTATCGCTTACGCCAGCCGCACGTTAAATAACGCCGAGCGGAATTATAGCGCGACCGAACTAGAGTGCCTGGCAGTGGTGTGGGGAATACGACGGATGCGCGGCTACCTGGAGGGATACCGTTTCACCGTGATCACCGACCACCAGTCGCTGAAATGGCTACAGAAGCTAGAGTCCCCGTCCGGCCGGTTGGGGCGATGGGCCTTTGAGTTGCAACAGTACGACTTTGAAATCAAATATCGAAAAGGGGCGCTCAACAAGGTAGCCGACGCGTTATCCCGACAACCGGAGATCCTCGCCGTCACGAAACCACAGTGCCCCTGGTACACGCGCATGTGGCACGCGGCCGAAACTACGCCCCACGAGGTACCGGATGTCCGAATCGACCAGGGCCGGCTGTGGAAGCACGTGCTCCACAGCCTTGATTTCAAAGACACCTCAGCCGCCGAACAGTGGAAGGAGTGCGTACCAAGAGACCAACGAGGACCGCTCCTCGAACAATATCACGACGCACCAACCGCCGGCCACCTCGGAATAGCAAAAACAATCGCGAGAATCGCGCACCGGTATTACTGGCCCGGGATGTTCCGCGACATCGCCCGCTACGTCCGTGAATGCCCGACGTGCCTCGCCCATAAGGTCGCGCAAGAGAAACCCGCCGGACAATTGCACCCGACCGCACTCGACCACCCGTGGCAACAGGTCACCCTCGATCTCGTCGGCCCGCTCCCGCGATCCGCCGCCGGCCATATCTGGCTTCTCAACATCCAGGACCGCTTTACGAAGTGGGTCGAGCTCCGGCCCTTACGACGGGCCACCGCGCCGGCCATCGTAAAACACGTGACCGAAGCCATTATCCTCCGACACGGATGCCCGGACGAAATCCTGTCGGACAATGGCACGCAATTAAAATCCCGGCAGCTCGCTAAACTTCTCGCCGACTGTGGAATTCGCCACCGCTTTACGCCGGCATACGCGCCCCACTGCAACCCCGTGGAACGCACCAACCGCGTAATCAAGACCATGATCGCGCAATACGCAAAAAGACACAAAACCTGGGACGAACATTTGCCGGAGCTCCAGTTCGCCTACAATACCGCAACCCACGACGCAACGGGGTACACGCCCGCGTTCCTAAACCACGGTCGCGAATTACGCCGCCCCGGGGAGGACGCGCCGCGCGACGAACCCACGCCGCCGACCCACCTGCATCGCCGGTTAGCAGACGCATACGACCTAGTGAAAATCCAGCTGGCTCGCGCGTTCCAACGCCAAGAAAAACACTATAATCTCCGCCGCCGCGAATGGAGACCGCGGATCGGGGAATGGGTGTGGAAGCGGGACCGCCCGCTTTCCAACAAGGCAACAGCTTTTAACGCCAAGCTCGCGCCAAAATTTATTGGCCCGCTGGAGATCCGCCGCATTATCTCACCGGTCATAGTGGACCTCCGCAGCCGCTCGGGGAAATGGCATCGACACGTACATGTGCAAGATTTAAAGCGCGCCCCGGCCGACGCACCACCCGACGTATCTGACTCAGACCTCGGTGGGGGGAACGCGCTCGCGCCGACCGTCACCGCCGTACAAACGTACACGGCGGGAAAACACGCGCCAAGGCGAGAACGCCGACGAGCAAACTGTTGTGACGCGACCTCCCGCGACCCAAACATTATTGTCAACCGCCGAAAAATGAAAACAAGCGTTAAAACGCCCGGCGTACCGAGGCAGAAGCAAGCCGATCGTCAGAACGACCGCAACCATGACGGACGAAACAACGCCGCAAGAGCGAGACATCCTCACGGAGATAGCGAAGATCCTCGGCGAAGACGACGAGGAGTACGATCCAGCCAACCCCGGGATCGGGCAAGGGTGGGCCACCCTCTATCGGGGCGAGCCCGACACGGCACCACCACCGCCGCCGCCGACCAGACCGGTCCCGCCGAAGACCGTGCCGAGAGTAGGCACGATCATACAGAGGTCCGATGCGGCAAATCGGGCAAAGCAGGCCTGGCTTCTGGCCACGCCGCCGCCGCCGAGAAGGCGCCCACGACCACTGATGGAGGCCCCCCGTCGACCACGGCCGACTCTACAACCCGCGAGGGTGATGGGACCATTGCCGGCACCTCCGATTCCGATCCAGGTCGAGCCCGGGGTAATAATCGAGGTTCCCCATTTTTCGTGCCACGTCGCCCGGCAATACAAACATACGGGAATCGGCGCTGGCACATACGATTCAACGGGAACGGATCCATCCGTTGGATTAAAGACAAATCCCGGAAACAGCCAGCATAAGGGGCCTCCCGGCCGACCGGCACCTACAACCAGCCGGACACTGTGCCTCTAAATTCAGGCACACCTAAGGGGAGGGGTGGTGTAACGATGCGCCCCTGACGTAAGGCATCGTTCCCGGCTATCACCCGCCGGATGCCGCCCGACCGATCCTCCGTCGGGCGAAGACAGGGCGCGGTGCGCCCACATTTTTAAACGCTTCCACTGACCCCGTGTGCGCGGCTAAACCGCAGCACCGGGGCCTTCTTCGCGCGGCCACGACCGCCTCCGAAAAGGGCCGAGCCACGCCGAAGGCGACAGCGCGTTCGCCTGTCCCCCACCCGACGCGCCTGACGACCGGCCTCCCTCTCGTCAGACCCGCCGCGCCGGGGTATATAAGCCGGCCCTCCGGCAAGAGACGGCACTTCGTCTACCGTATGGCATTCCGCTGCTCCTGACGAAGCCTACCTTCCATATCCCAGGACGACGCGCAAAACGAGGTCCAGAGTGTGGGCCTCTACTGAGGGTTCTCAGAGTGTCTCCAAACATTCCGTCACCTGACTCCCGACGGCTACGGCACCGCGAGGTCGAGCGTGCTCGTCCTCGTAGTGAGGGTTCTCACGACCGTACCCCGGGACTCCGCAGTCCTCCGTTGTACATATCGCGCTCCCGCCCCGGTCTTAGAATCATTTGTAATATACCGCGTTGCGTTAGATTCTGGATATTTCATGTAAAGTCCGCGTCCGTTCCCGAGTGCATCGGCACTACCGCGCGTCATCTACCGCGTGACGTTATGTGCGTTGTAAAGCCCCGCGTTCATTACCGGTAACACCCGCGTTTATTATACCGGCGTTATATTCCGTCACCTCCCGCGTGCGTTGTCTGTAAGACCCGCGTTCGTGATCTCTATTGTAAAATCAGCGTTCGTCATACCGACCGCCCGAGTGCATATGCACTACCGTTTGTAATATACCGCGTTGTGTGAGTCTCTGTAAAACCCGCGTTCGCTATACCGATATCACGTTGCGTTATTCTATGCGCATGCCCGTGCACTTGCACTACCGTTTGTAATATACCGCGTTGCGTGAGTCTCTGTAAAACCCGCGTTCGCTATACCAATATCGCGTTGCGTTATTCTATGCGCATGCCCGTGCACTTGCACTACCGTTTGTAATATACCGCGTTGCACTATGATCAACGTGTAACCCCAGATCCAGAGCTAAGTAAATAAAATGTATAATACGTGTGTACTATAAACTGACTACTGTCTCTGGGCCTTTCATCGAACTCCAGATCCCGCAACCTAGCCCGCGTTCGATAAAGTCAGGCCGTTACAGCTTCATCACGTGATTAATTTTGCATATACCAACGTCTGTCTCAACAACTGTTGGTAATAATGCCTCGATATTAGCTCTAATTCGATTAACATCAGTGACAGTTTTTTCTGGAGTTTCTTTCGCATATTCGAAACTAATTACTCGGCAATATCTAGTTGATCCAGGCTGAGGATTGCGCCAGACTACTGTTTGTCCACGTGGATCATTTATTTCCAAAGTCAGCGGTACCATACATACCATGAAGATCGTTTCATCTGACATCGATGCATCTTCAAATTTTTGCTTATATTGGCTCTGGTCTGATGCTCCGTCACATCCCCATTTTGAAGTCATTGTTAGAGACAGTTCAATTTCGCTTTGTGTGAATTTATACAAAACGTCTGGGATTTTTAGAATACGAGAGCATGTATGATTGAGTAGTTCTTGTAAATTACAGCTTGCACCTTTTTCGGTGACGCTTATACTTGGAGTGTAACATTTTTTCTTTGCTGATAACAATCTTTTATACGGTATAAGAATGTTAGCATTTTTCGCTCGCAATTGCTTTCTTATAGTGTCATATTGCCACTTTGACAGTTTAGTATCTTCAATTAGAGCTATGGCTTCGTCTTCCGAAAAAGGAATCACGTTTCCTTCATCAGTAATATCTTTATTGGTGTCATCGAGAAGATCATCTATTAATTTAATTATATGTTTTTTTCCTGCATCTTTCAAATTTTTGAAAAATGCTTGTTTTATTTCCTCTGCAGAATAATTATCTGTAATTGACTGTATTTTCCGAAATTTGGTAGATCGTGAACTTCCTTCTAAACTGTCTCCCGATGGTCTTCCACGTTTTTCAAGTTTATCAAAGAAATTGACAACAAAGTCTGTAGCTAACCAATCTTCATTCTTCGTCCTGAATACGGCTGCATCGTAAACTACACGACTTATTCTTGATTTAAATGCAGGTATAAAAGAACTATTCAATTTTTGTTCTACTTTGTTTAACTGTTCTGCATTAAGATCATATTGTTCCTCAATATACCTTATTAAAGGACATGCACTCCTGTCTGCACTTTTTAAATTTAAGAGTATTTCACATAGTTCACGTTTCGAAACCCGTATAAAACTCATTTTTATCAAATAATACAAAAAGAACTATTTACAATATTCACAGATAATCGTTAAAACGACTTTTTTCAATAGCTTCGAACAGTACAGGGAATTATTTGTAACTTTCGACCGGATTTCTTGGAACCTATAATGCAATTGTTATCGCTACTCGCACGTTTCAAAACTATTTCTTGACGACCGTTAACAATCACGTATTTGTAATCCTCGCAAAAGCCCAGCCACATCTTGAGCGGTACTAAAAAGTTGAAGTATCCTTCCAGTATGCTCGATGTAACGTCCCATCCAGCATTCCGCATGAGTTGAGCATCGTTATACGATAGCGATACGTAGTTCTTGATGGTACTGGTTATTCCAACGTTTCTGTTGCGATCAATCTCCACACCGTTGAGCTCAAATCGAATCTCATCGAACATGAAGGATACACAATTATTCACAAGCGTTGCCTGAGACTCGTTGTCATTCCTTCTATTTATTATCAATCTTCCTTCGACGTAGAGAAAGCTTTCGCTTGGCAACGTGTATAAATTTTGCTGTTGTATGGGTATTCTTATCTCATCGTTGTATTCAAACGTCGTGTTGGCGTACGGATTGTACGTGTGAGTCTCAATCTTGACGATGCTATCATCAAAGATCGGTTCACCTCCAATGTTTAAGATGTTGACCATTTCGCACGACGAAACCCAATGATCTCAAAAATTCAGCGTTCGACGCAGTGAGTTTCTTCTTTCTTGGCGATCGGATTGTCTCTCCAATTTTGTTTCTCGTCTGTCGCACCTTCTCCACTTCTTCGTTCAGTATGAGCATCTCACGTTTTACCACAGTCGTCGTCTTCGCACATGCAGTCTAACGGTGATCTCTTCTCCGCGAAAATCAATCAATCGACCGTCCTGATCGACGACGCGAATCGTTAGGTCAGTAATGCTCCGTACGGTGATCGGAAGGTAAATGATCTGCGCCGGCGTTTCCGATATCTTATATCCTGGTGGCACACTCGGCGAAAACTCGTGTATCGTGTGCACGTACTTGTCGTTGCTGTACGCGCCCGCGGTCACGTTACACTCTATGCGAATGATGTTTACACTGATGATATTTATCGGTACATCCGATTCGTACCATTGTCGCGGCTCCAGCACACGATTCGCTGAAAATCCCAGCAGCGATCCAATGTTGTTCGGTTTGGTGAAATTTACCCGATAAGCACATTTGATCTCGCTCTTCATCGTATTGTTGTTGGCTCGAATGATCAACGGATACTCTTCATCTTCACCGACATGTTTCTTTCTCGCAATATTATTGGATTGTTCCAATTGTAAAATTGATTGTTTCAAATACGTGTGTGTATCACGCAGTTCGTATGACCCTTCGGGAACGGTAATCTCCTTGTCGTCAAAGTAGAATTTATTGTTCGAAGAATTTACATTCGGTATCGTGTAATAGGTTTCGAAATCTGTCAGACCGAGCTCGTAATCGCCGTCGCTCAAATCCACGATGGGAAAGTAGCTTACCGCGAGGATGCTACTCTTGCCGGTGAGCGTAAATGTCAGTGACATGTTTGAATGAATACTGAGTTCAAACAATGCAACGCCAGGCTTTAAATTGATCGTCAACCGTCTGTAGAAAGCGCAGACACAGTTGTCCGCAATTGCTCTGATCGTATCGTTGATAAGGTGTGCGATTGTACTCGATTTGCGTCACGTTGTTCTTTAGATACAGCACCAATTCTCTCGGCGGTCGAAGATTATCATAACTGTCGAAATATATGGCTCGATCTCCCCTCTTCGCGAATGCCACCCAGTGAGTACCCGGTCCCTCAGCGTTATCCAAATTCACGATGCCACTCTCGTTTCGACGCACTCCATCCATCGGTAAGATAGTACGCATAAAAATACCTCTAAAATATGGAATGTGCATACGCTTTGCAAGTTGTTGCAGTTGTACGTTGGTAGTTACACCTTTCGGAATTTTGAACGTTTCCTTGACATTTTTTTTTTTTTTTTTACTCGAGACTCCATGCCCGCGTTTGTATGGAGCGAGATAAAGTCCGTGACCCTCCATGGCGCGATTGTGACGTTTCAGTTCTTCCAGCTGACGCTGCGCGACTTTGTTATCGTTCACGACCTTCGCGACTCCTGCCGCTCCGCCGACCAACGAACCGAGAACTCCCATCAACGGTAGAATCGGCAAGATACCACCGTGTTTCGCCGCCGGAAGTATCCGTTTTTTTTTTTCAGATCCGCTCTCTTCTTCTTCTTCGTTTTCGTTTTCATTTTCTTCGTTTTCAAGCCCATTCCGAGTTTCGTCTTAGCCTTCTATGGCTGCTCAGACGGCTGTAGCAGCAGCTCTCTCGCCGAGAGTCGAATCTCTTGCGGTAATGCGTTTTCGCGCTTTCGCAGCGAGTATCTCATCCGCCGTGTGTCTCCCGGTGAGATCGCGGCTACGCGAATAGGCTATGTCGTGCTCGCGACACGCCGCGTCCAATGGATTAATACCTTGATCACCTCTCGCCAATCGTTCTTGTAAACGAGTTCCTGGACCGCAAAATTGATAGCCGGGAATATGCAATTCAATCGGAAGTGCGTTTATCACGCGATTTAATAAGCCTTTGCCTATTTTCGTTTGCGACATTCGCCGCAATCCTTTATCAATGGTGCGGGACCGTCGATGTGCGTTCGCTGCCACGGTTGATTGTAATGCTCGTAACAGCGACGATATGTCTGAACCTCTGAATCTGTCTTTATATATTCCGGAAGCTTGTCCCACACGTAGTGGACGTAATCACCGCACATTCGCAGCAGAACAGGTTTCGGCACAAATTGTAGCTGTTCGACGCTCAAATCGCGGATATCGGAAGGTCTCGACAGCAGGACGAACATCTTTGTTACTGAGCGATTCGCGGTTCCGCGCACCTATAAATAGGCGTCCGGTCGGAAGCTCCAGTCGACAGTCTGAAAAAAATGAGATTCGTGCGACAACCGTTGACGATTCGCGTGTCGAATTGCGACGACAGATTACGGTCGATGAGGGGCAACGCGGAGAAGCGCAGGCACGGTGCGATGCTACCGACTACTATACGCGCGATCATTTGTGGCCCCTCGAATTGCGGTAAAACCAACGTTCTGATAAGCTTGCTGGAAAGTCCACGGTGTATGTTTCGAGAACGTGTTGCGACGCTCTTTTCTTTCCCCTTAGCTGGACGACGGGGTAGAATCGCGTAACAAATATAAGATCGGGTGGCAGAGCAAATCTCGGGAGCGGTACGCTAAGATTTTGGGCGCCAGGTGTGGAGAAGGCCACACCGCCTTTTACTCGGAACTACAAATACTCTCAATACTCTAACAACTATCAATACTCCCAAATACTCTCAATACTCTAAAGACTCTCGATACTCTCAATTACTCTCAATACATTTAATTACTCCGTACACTCTAACGCGAATATCGGTATGAACTTGCTCTGGCCGATCGCGACGACTGCTCAGTATTTACGGTGGGGTCGTGGTTCTTTGAAGGCGAGGCACGGATGGCGGTGACCGTGGTGAGGCGAAGACGAACACAAAAGAACTGATCCACACAGAATATAGTATCAAATCGTAGTATAATCTCAATCATGAGAACGGTGATACAACCTTCCTACCGACAGCGGTGTAACGACATAATACCAGTCAGGAAAGATTCGCCGCCAACGAATTATACACGCAATGAAATACTCGAAACAAATAATACACGCAACGCGAATCATATCCACAAAGGGAACGGTATACAAGACATCGGCCGCGAGAAATGTTGATCCACGCTATTCGGTTCACGCCGCGAGCGCGTGATACTCCCGGGCGATACACACCGGGCAAGATGCTCTCAACCGGAGCAACCATCGCGATACATCTAACTCAATTAGTCTCTCCATATAATAACTCTCAAATCACTCTCCAGATTACCTCCGAGGAACGCGAAATGCGTGAGGTGCCCCCCCCCTCCCCCCCCGACCAGTAACTCCGATACCTCACACTTTAAGTACCGGGCGCGGCCAGGAACGTATCGGAGTGTCGGCACGCCTCAAAATGAGCATCTGCATCGATAGCACGCAACATCACTTCATACGCGAAAACTAACTCTAACGAGAACGCGAAACTTACACTTAACGGAACGCAAAACTAAGAATAACGGAAACGCGAAAACTAACCGTAATGACGGCTGAGTCGAGTCAGAAATATATCTGACACGCAATGACTGTTTAGTCGATTCGGAAATACATTACACGAAAATCATAACGCTAATACACGGTAAACATCACACGAAAATCGTAACGCTAATACACGGTAATGACTGTTGAGTCGTGTCGGAACTACATTACACGAAAATCGTAACGCTAATACACGGTAATGACTGTTGAGTCGTGTCGGAACTACCTTACACGAAAATCGTAACGCTAATACACGGTAATGACTGTTGAGCCGAGGCGGAATGGGCCCTCCAAATTCGTCTCCAGGGTAGCGATGGGCGGGGTGGTCAGACCCGTAAACGATAAACGATCCTCCCGAAGGATTCACGCGACAAACGATAATCCCGAAGGATTCACGACAATTACGCGGGATCTTTCCGATCCGCTACGTATCTCTAATAATTACGCGGGAATCCTTATGACTCCCCGCGTATCTCCAATAACTCTCAAACCACGGTACGCGACCTCCCGCCCATAATGCTCCCTGTTACCTCGATACCAGGATTGCTGGCCGTTTACATGGCCGGTGTCCTTGGTCCTTCCTCCTCGACCGGGCTCGTAGGGCCGCCGCCCCCGCTTACAATCGGCCCTAGGAGGTCCTCGCCGGACGTCCACGCACGCTCGCGATCAACCCAACAGTGACGCTCTCTCCGCATCGATCCGCGATCCCTCTATACTAGGGGCGCTTCGCCGCCCCGGCGGATGGCGCCACCCTGCCGAATCGGGGCCGCACGGCCGCCTCCTCCTGAAACTACTAACTAGACGGCAAGCAACACTAATAACTAGGCGACAAGCAGTACGCGCGCAATACAAAAGGTTCGGTGGGCGTACGCGCCATAGGCACAAGTGACGGGCACACGGTGCAACGTCACAGTGTACGTGTACTCGAAATCTCTGCAGCAGCCGAAATATCGATACTTGGAGAGTGTATTAACGTCGATCGACGAAATCGGCTACTTTACGTTTTCCAACAACAGTGACGTCATTCCACCGAGTGATGCGCGTCCAAACTCAATCTTCGTCTTCGATGACGTGGCGTGCGATATGCAAGATGCTGTGAGAGAGTACTTCTCAATGGGCAGACACTCAAGCGTCGACTGCTTCTATCTCTGTCAAACGTACGCGAGAATACCTAAACATCTGATACGTGACAATGCGAACCTACTGATCCTGTTCAAACAGGATGGTACCAATCTGAAACACGTGTACAACGATCACGTAAATACCGACATGTCGTACGACAAATTTTGTGCGTTGTGTCACGATTGTTGGCAACGCAAGTACGGATTCGTAGTGATAGACAAGGACAGCGCGCTTTCGAACGGCCGGTACAGAAAAGGATTTAACGTGTTCGCGATACCACAAAAGCGATCAGTCGCTGTCGATACCTCATCGGGTTAAAACGTGTGATTAACACCGCTGCTTTTTTTCCGCGATGGCCACGATCGACGGGAGTGAGAATATTCGCAAGCGCGAGAAGATCGCGAAGGAGATTGCGAAAACGAGTGATTCAATTCGTAAGAAACTTCGCGCTTTGAAGACCGGTAAGATCGTGAAGGACATTGAGTTGGACACACACTTTAAACCTCTCATCGGGCCGCTGCAAAAGATCGCAGACAACTAGATCTCGGTGAAGAAAGAAGAGCCGGAGAGCGTCGCTGACGTGAGGATCGAAACGTTACCATTTCAGCAGCGCGAGAAGGAGGAGAAGGAGGTGGAGGAGGAGGAGGAGGAGGATTGGGAGGATGCGACGTTGAAAAAGAGGAAGCGATCAGACTCCTGGTTGGATCTCTCGACACCGCATAAATCCAATCGATCGAAAGTACTACCGATAACCTCCACACCACTCGCGACGGTGGGAACCGTGCAAAAAATTCCCGAATCACTCGCAAGCGCGGCTGTTTTCGAAACCACGGATGACTCGATCGCGACGTCCGTACGAAAGCAGTTGGAAACGTCGAAGGGCCGAGAAACGTTTTTACAAACGTTGCAAGAACACTTGGGTCCACTGGGTCAAAAATACATCATGAATTTTTTGAGCTCCTTTCCATCGATAGACACCGTATACGGCGTTTATTTCGGCAAAGACGGAATGATGCTCGGCAATAAACGTTTTGACGTGGACAACGCGGATAACATTTATATCGATGACGTACGATACGCTGGTACACCTGGTATTTATGAGTTGATCTTCAATAGACTACCCGATGACGAGATCTACACGGAGGACGACATGCAAAAGTACAAGAGCATGCTGTCGGCAACGAGTGCTCATAAATTCAAGCACGATCCTCGCGAGCGAGTACTGAGCAACAGGGGACACAAGTATACGAATATAATCGCATCGTTGTTCCCTCCCGCTGCCCCATCCAGGAAGAAGAAAAAATCTGGAAAGGGATTATGCATGCCTCGCACGATGACGCTAACCGACAATAAGATCGACTACGTGCACTGGGACGACCCCAACGAGCTGGTGGATCGTCTCCGATTGCTCGACGCTTCGCGCCAAGCGGGTCACAACGGTCACGACAACGAGATCCTGTCGATCATCGAGGAACTTCGCGAGGCTGGGCTTATTATAAATTAAACCATGCGTCGACGAACCATTCAATCAGCATTGAAATGCCGATCAACAAGTTTGGCATATCGTTCGGTCGAGGCGAGACGCAACCGAACTATCAATGCAGTGGGTTAGTCAGAAATTACGTGCGGGATAACGCTCTTTGTATGGTGGCCGCCAACTATGACGCAAAGTCGCGTAAGATTCGACGCGTGGCGCAGCCGGAAACTGATGATGACGCGGTTAACAAACTATACGTGGATCAGTGCTTTAAAATGTTGAGCAATCGGCAGAAAAAGTCAGACGAGAAGTTGGCTGCGTTCGAGAAGGATCTGCATGCGTTACGGATTGCGATACACGAGCTTCGACATTTGACCGCTGAGTCAAAAACGAACAACAACAACAATGGATAGCAACAAATGGAACGGCTATGAACGATTAACGGACGACGATGAACGGCAACGACGAACGGTTCAGGAACGGTTTAGGAATAGCTATCAAGCGGCTATAACGAACGACTCAGAAACAGCTATGATCAGCTGGCGAATGGCTATGAACGGCTAGCGAAGGGCTATAAACGGCTAGTGGACAAAGAACGGCCAGCAGAAAAAGAACGACTATTGAAGGACGATGAACGGAAATAAATGGCTATTGAATGGTTAAAAAAGTTTGAGATATAAATCATAATATAATTTCTTTGTGCATATTACGCACCGCTAAAAACATGACATCCGATGGACGTAAAAATATCGAGAAGCAACGACTCGTTGAAGAACTGCATGCTCCGGCGAGAAGAAATTTTCCACGAAGACACGTCATAGTTCGGGGATACGACGACTTGTGGCAGGCTGACATTGTCGGATGCGTCCGTACTCACGTTTCAACAAAGGTTACCATTATATACTCACCGTCATCGATGTGCTGAGCAAGTATGCGTGGGCTGTACCGCTCAAGAGTAAAGGTGGAAGCGAGACGGCTGAAGTTATGGCCAAAATAATTCGAGAGAGCGAGAGATGTCCGAAAAACTTACAAACCGATATGGGAAAGGAATTTTACAACACCGACGTGCAACGTCTCCTGAGGAAACACAACATCAATCATTATTCCACATATTCGGTGTTGAAGGCGTCAGTCGTCGAGCGATTCAATCGCACGTTAAAGAATAACATGTGGAAGATGTTTACGTTCAACGGAACTTACAAGTGGATCGACGAGCTACCGCGTCTCGTCGCGGAGTACAACGCGCGCAAGCATCGAACGATCGGCATGCGGCCCGTCGACGTTACTCCTGCAATCGCTAAAAGACTCTTAACCACGGTGTACAGCGCGATCAAGTTCGCAGGTTTGACAAAGTTCAAAGTAGGTGATCGGGTACGCGTTAGCAAGCAGTCTTCGAGAAGGGTTACACGCCAAATTGGAGCACCGAGGTGTTTAAGATCGTTAAAGTACAACACAATCCCGCAACCTATCTGCTGGAGGACTATCGCGGAAAATCTATCGCTGGAGCGTTCTACGAGCACGAGTTACATCGTGCGGCTTATCCGGACACGTATCTCGTGGAGAAAGTACTGCGCAGGAGGGGTGATGAGGTCTACGTGAAATGGCTGGAATTCGATGGATCGCACAACTCATGGATACACAAGGACAATGTTATTTAATTCATACAGATCGTATTTTTAAAACATATGAAAAATAAACTATGTAAAAAATATTAAATACATCTTTATCTTAGATATTTATGTACAATATCTTTATTAATATCCCTTCCAACAATATAATATACCTTACCTTATATTACATTACGTTACGTTGCCATACATACATACATACATACATACATACATACATACATACCTACATACATACATACATTACATTACATTACATTACATTACATTACATTACATTACATTACATTACATTACATTACATTACATTACATTACATTACATTGCATTACGTTATACTATTACATTTTATACATACAATACACTACGTTTTCGGAGGGGGTATTTGATAATGCCCCCACGGTAACGTATCAGTCGAATCGGGTATAATGTATCGCTTATCGTCGTACGGACTCAGAGCGATTTTCGTCTCACGGATGGTGCTCACATCATGCAATTTCGATCTTATACAGAACTGCTGTCGCGTCATTTCAATCTCGTCCTTCAGACACCGCATGTAATCGTTGAACGTTATTGTACGCGCTACAACGTTACTCTTGACGCCTTTTGCTTTTTTAGTGTCTTTTTTACCATCCACCTTCAACGCGTACATCTTCGCTCTGAGTCCAACGAATTCGGTCATTATCGCGCCATTGTTTTCATCTTTCATTAAGCCCGGCACCTTCTTGTTCGCAAGCTGTATACCGTACGCGTTATCTACCGGATAATCGCTTGTGTCGAATCTGTCGATGTCGCGTTTCATCGTCTCGTACACGTCGTCGCACTCGATGTGGTATATAAGGCTGTCCGTATCGGTGTACATAACTTTACACTTGTCGCGATACAGTGGTAACATGTACTCATGATGAAATTTATACAAACATGTCTTGGATATATCGAGGATGCACATACCCACGTAGATTGGTTTGTTGAATTTCACCTCGAGTTTTCGCATTTCTATTGCTACTAGATTTTCCGAAAACACGCTCCTGCTGTGGAAATTCGGTCGCGCGATCATTGCCTCTGCGCCATATCGCCCATCCCACTTCGTCAGTAATTTTACATCGACGTGATTGCGTACATTTTCCATCGTTTTCCCGAAAACCGCGTTATTCATCAATTTGTATAAATTTTTCTCGAAATCGTTTTTTGCTTGCGTTCTAAATTTTGTATTAAGTTCTATATAATCGCGGAGCCACGGAGATTGCGAAAATTCCAATACGCGGTGTATCTTTGTAACGCGAAGACCGTGTTGCGTACATTGTTGCAAGTTACGGTAATGGATGACGTAACGCTCCTTATTGTATAAAGTCGCGAGAAGTTTGTTCTCTCGCTTGCCGCGCGGTTTATCGCTCGTCGGACAAAACGGTAGATCAGCGTGCACGTCGTGTTTATTCTGCGGATATTCTAGATCGACCTCGAGAATATAACCCGTGGGCGAATCCGAACCGATCGCATTCACGTCGAAGTTCGAAACGTCTTCGACCCATCGAAAATCTGCGTAGGGCAATGGTTGACACATCGCCCAACCGTACAAGTTGTTTACATCAAAATACATGAGATACGACGATGGTTTTAACGGATCGTGAGATTGCATGTACTTGTTATTGGCTTGCGCGTATCTACCGGAACATTGACTGAGGCCGCCGCGAATACCGCGTTCGATAAACATTACCATATCAATGTCTGTGAACAGTTCAAAATTTATACGTGTATGTTTTAACATAGCATCCCACGTGAAACCCGGTAGAGTGTAATAATGCGCTGGATCGAGTCCGTAACTCGCGACGCAGCTATCGCGGAAATTTTCAAACACGTCGGCCAACAGCAAGACATCGGTTTTCAGGTATAGATCACTGTATTCACCCAGGGTTCGAACGGAGAATCGCTGCCATACGTTCGCGGCGTGCGCGTAATCGTTCTCGGATACGGTGTCACCGATCAAGGAACTGTAAAATGAATCGCGCGGTGGTAAACACGTATCCTCCAGCTTTTCGACGCAATCAATGTACTCATACGGAAAGACACCTTTTCGTGTCAATAATTTGAAATCATCGTCGGATAACGTGGAAAATTTGGAATGTATAATTTTCAACTTATCCTTATCGAGGAAGGATGCCAATTTATCGAGGCTGCTACTCAGAAATTTGTACGAGTCGATGAATCTTAATTTTATATCGCTTCGCGAATCTGATCTTTCGGCGGTATCTTTTACATGTTTAGTGAATGAGATGTACTTTTCCTTTGTTATAGGTAGTACATCGATTGAGCCTTCGAACGCAGCAGCTATCTCCGTGATAATAAAATGCGCGTCATAGCCCGATAGATTGTGGAATATTACTGGGATGAAGTGAGAATCCTTATAATTCAGATTGCATGTCGAATGTGCGGGGCCCCGATAATTGCCGGTTAAATGACAATGATCTCGTACTCTCACGTCGTCTGGTGCGAACGATTTCTCGCATATGTGGCAGTGCGTTGCGCTGTTAAACTTTTCCCACTCGTCTTGCGTCAAATTTATCATGGGTACATTAGCGGACAAGATAGGCTTTACGCTATGGGCTAATTTTTCGAGCTCTCTGGCAAACCATCCCGACTGGAAATTAAAGTAGGGTCCAAATAAGGACCATATAATATTTGCCTGATTTAGTTGTCAGGAACTGATACTATTGCCTTATCGGTACCTAAGTAATCGTGTAACGCAGTTTTCCTATAAGGTCCTTATAAGTTATCACAATCAGGCCCTTGTAAAATTATATTAGGTCCTCATAAGGGAAATATATAAGGTCATGAATAGTGTAATCTAAAGAGGATCTGATAATGAATATAATATATATATTGTGATGTAATTTAAATTTTTTAGCATTAAACATGATTTATTATTAAACATTATTATTAAACATTATTATTAAACATTATTATTAAACGTTATTTTTTATTAAACATTAAAATTGAATTAACATTAACATTGTATTAACATTTAAAATTGTATTAAACATTAATTATATTTATTTTATAATTGTTGAACTTTAAAAACAAAAAATACATATCTGAAAACATATCTGAGTGTTGGGTAGTATCTAGTATGTATCTAGATACTACCCAACACTGTTATTAATATTGAATTTAAATATTTAAAATAAATCATCACTCATCAGTATAATATGTATAATCTTCTTCAGCACTGTTACGCTCGGGCGTAATAGTGTTACACTCGGGCATAGCAGTGTTATGCTCGGGCGTAGCAGTGTTACGCTCGGGTGTAGCAGTAGCATCTAGTCGTTCTCCCGACGTTTCGTCCGTTTTCCGTTCCAGTCTTTTACATTATTTAATACTGCCTGAATCGCTTGCTTAAATTGCCTCTCAGTTAACGGATTATCATCCTTTTTAAATCTTGTTGATACAGCAGCTAGAATATAAAGATAAAACAAAATATTTAATTATAATATAAAACAATTTTTAATTTCCACATTTAAAAAAATTGTAATTCTAATAAACACCTTCTATGCATTTATAAAAGTCTGTCCCTTTAAATATACTTTTTCCAGGGACTTGTTTGACGGCAGTGAAATTTTGCGCAACATTTTGGCACATGTATTGTCGCATAATAGTGCCAATATTACGGGCTAATGCACGACGTTCGTCGATGGAACGTTTTATAAGATAGATCTGAAAAATGAGACCTACAGTTTAACGCGGTTCCAAACGGCAAATATAGAAGGGGTTCTCATGGCAAGATACTCTCGGTGGTTTGTCACGATCGCCACAAAAATCATATAATAGTGTATGTGAATTATGTGCATAGATGTAATCTATACAATATATAAATTATACTATATATCTAGTATATACATATATGTATACATATATATGTATATATACTTACAATTTTTTTGGTATTTTTTATTTGATTTTAATTTTTCATTAAATTTTTCAAATTGCTCTATGCTATCACATGGCAATTTAATTAAATTATCATCATTTTCTTCGTCTTCTGATGAAATTCTTGACTGAACTTTCACTTAATTTTTTAATATTGATAAAATATTTTCCACATCCACTGTAAGTTTTAAAATTGATTCTTTAAGAAGAATTAATTGATTTTTTAATTCTTTTAATTGTTCTTCCGTTCTTTCGGCAAAAGTTTCTGAAAGTTCTGGAAAAAGTGTTTCCCAAATATAAGTAAATTATTAAAAATTTTTTTATTAATTATTTATTATTAATTATTTATATTATTTATTTATTATTTATTTATTTATTTTTATTTATAATTTATTTATTTATTTATTTATTTATTTATTATTTATTATTTATTTATTATTTATTATTAGTAAATTATATTTACCTTCATACTCGTAATTACTTTCTGTAAATTTATGTTTTTTAGAAGGTGACGGTGATTTTTTTGTTGAGTAATGATATTTTTCATTTGATTTTTGAGAAGTACTGCATGTCTCTGAATGTCTCTGCATGTCTGTTTCGGCAAAAGTTTCTGAAAGGTCATGAAAAAGTATATTTCCAAAATATAAGTACACAACTTATCAACCACATTTCACAATTAGTTATATTTACCTTCATGCTCGTAATTTTTTTCTTTTAACTTATGTTTTTTAGAAGGTGGTGGTGATTTTTTTGCTGAATATTGGTTTTTATTTGATTTTTGAGGAATACTACAGGGTATCTCTAAATCGTCTGATGAAGAAGAAGATACTGGTAGTTTTCCTTCAATACTTGATTTTTTATTATTTTTTTTTTTTTTCTATAAAATAAATATTTTCAGAATTAAATATACTGATATTAACGAAAATAATAATATAATCACCGATATTAACGATATTAACGATATTAATGATATTAATGATATTATCACCGATATTAACGAAAATAATAAAAAACCCAAAAGACCAAAAAATTTAAAAACAAAAAAAAACCAAAAGCCAAAAAAAAAACTAAAAAATTGTTATTATGACTTACGAAAAGATTCTTCATGAATATTTTTTTTTAAATTAATCTGCGCAGAGTTAAAAATTTCTTGCGTGGATAATCCTTTTTGATTTTGAATTTCTCTCATTTTTAACTCTTCTAAATCATGTTTTGATTTCGTCGCAGCATCCAACTCACTGTCTGTTGTAAACGCGTATTGTTGAACGTTTAATTTTTTTAATTTTTCTTCCGCCTCAGTATATGTTCCTAGAGTGTTAAATAGCGTTTTCAGAATATTATTTAATTTATTATTTATTATTTTATTTGAGTATTATTTTAATTGAATTGTCATGTAATAGCATGGAGCAATTTGAGAACGTAACTTACTTGCTTTTCCACGTGATTGTACGACGTACTTTGGCCATGAGTAATCTGGTCGCTGACAAGTTTTTATAAGATTTCGCAATTTTATCAATTTTTCTTTGCTATAAGGCGGTGGTATAAAATAGCACATTAAGTCATTTTTTTCTCATCCCATATTATCCATTCATTTGGCACTATATCTACACTTTTAATATTATTTTTTGTTTTTTCAAATTCAACAAGCCTATATTTATATTCGTTACTCATCTACAATAATCAAAAAATATTTTCATGTAACTCGCGAATTTTTATTAGAATAGATAAGTAATGTAAGTAATTTTAAATTTTAACCAACACTTACCCTGGAAACCAAAGAATACGAGAAGATAACGACAAGAAGATAACGTGAACTTTCTCGCAAATAATATTTAGTTGCTACGTAGATAAAACATCATTGTCTTCGCTAGTAGCATTATCATCTGAATTCTGTGTTTCGTTTTCCAAATGAAGACTGTTTTGTACATTAGTTGATGACTGCATGTTAAAATAGTTTTGTTCTTCATTATCTATTTCAGACGGCACTGATAGACTATTACTTATGCTATTTTCTACAGAAGAATTTTCGTTCCGATTTCTTTTTCCAAGCACGCGATATTTTTGCACTCTTAAACGTGTTGCTGCACGTTTTCTTGCCAATCTTCTATCAAACAAATCCATGTTAATGAATAAGCCACCGTAATTGTAAATAAACCACCGTAATTGTAAATAAACCACCGTAATTGTAATAAACCACCGTAATTGTAACCTTAACTGTCAAAACTGTCAAATCCTTTGAATAATGTGTACACACTCTGGCAGTACAGTTAACTGTGTGAAGTTTGACATTATGTCTGGCAGATAGCATCAGGGGAGCGTTTTCAAGGATATTCAAAGTTGTGCATTTTTAATAATTAATTATTAATCGGCGCGCAACACGAGCTGGAAAAAGTATACAAAAATTCACACAGATATATCATTAGGCTACTTAGATCCTAGATCTAACCCGGACCGCATTGGCAATTTTCACTTTAAGTTTAATTGTAATATTGGCTCATATTGGCTCTAGATCACTTCATTGGTAATTATTAAAAATTAATCTTTTATTGAAATTCGCCTATTAATTTTAACTTTTATAGTGAACCAGATGTGCGTGTATCCTATTGCATTTTCCACTATTAAATTATTAAAATGAAAAAATTATAATATAATTATAATATAATTATTGAGATAATTGTAAAAATCCCAATAATAATATCTAATAATAATAGAATATTATTATATTATTTTTAAAAAATTGAGTATTATATCAATAAAAAAATTTTAAGAGGCAAATATAAATAATCCCTATAAGGGCCCGATTATATTATATTAGTAGGTATACGTACTGTTTACCCGCTCGAGTTATCAAAATGACCGTCTGGCGACGTTTGCCTGAATATAAGGCTGCATAGCTAATGAAGGACTTAATTGATGATGTATTAGGTTCACGAAACTTTTATATACATTATAGGTACAACTTTTATTCGATTAAGCACATGTACATTATCTCGATCAGGACCTAATTATATAACCCTATCAAACTTCTGATAGAACAAGACTAACATGTCCTAATCGGGGCCTGTTTATGTAACCCTATAATTACTATTTTCCGATAAGGCATGTATACAGGGTCCTCATCAAGACCTGATCAGAATACTTGATTAAACTTATATTTTCAACCGTGTTATAATTAGCCCGATTGAGTAATAATAAGGACCTAATCGGGTTGGCCTTAGTAAGGCATGCCTTAAGAATACCCGGTCAGGTCCTTATAATGTGTCGGGCCAATTTCCAGTCGGGATGTGATGCAATCTTTATCACGACGAAATTGATACGCGGATAACGAATCGTCGTACGAGCACCGCACGTAATACCCGACGCTAAATACCTCATGGTGTTGGTATATGCCGGACGTTTCTGGATCCGCTTCCGTCTTTTTCAGGGCGCACTCTAAGTCGGCGTATATGATGTATGGGACTCGTTCTTTCCTGCCGTAGTTATTGAATTGCAGCCGCTTGTCATTATCACATGGTAGTCGGATGGCACAGTTGTTCATCTCCTGGCCGTCGACGGTGTGAGCTTCCAATTTTTCGCTCGAAATAAAATAGTGTAGACATCTGCGAAAAAGAATAATTTATTATTTTTCATGAAAAAGAAATATAAAATATCATAGAATAGAAATGTACTCACCGATCGCAGAAGTATTTTTTGTGTTCATTCTTATTAATCTGCGAGCTCACGAGGCGTGATAGGTTCTTGATCCAGGCGAAATGTCCTACGTTAGCATCTCGCGGATCTTCCACATATAACAAATAGACATGCTTTTCTCTCTTCTGGTCGGTAAGCCGTATTGGAAGGATTGTATGTTGATCCTTGTTTTGTTTCTGGATGGTATATACGTTGATTGAAATGTCATTGTGATCTTCAAATTTTTTAATTTGACGCAACGACATTGGGAATTCGATGCCTTGTAAATTTAATGTTGTTTCATAAGGAGGGTATGAAGATTTTCTATGTGGATTATTCTTAACTGGATACAGCGCGGCGACCACCGACCACGCGAAGCATGCATTGTCCGTTGATTGCACGTTAATCACCGCTTTCTTTAATTTAATTTCTCACGGTAAATCGATGTAACACCCCACGTGCAATGGATTGTACTTGTTTATATTTAGCGTTAAATTAAGTATACGTGATAACGCCCACCCGCTATCGCGTTCCTAGAATTCCTCCAGCAATGCTAAAGTGGGCTCGATAACGCGCAACTCATACCACTCTTCCAAATCGGACTCGCGAAGGAGTTCACAGTTTTTCGTATTGACACTTTTGTTCGCACGTTTATCGCCCGCCACAAACTCGCCGTTGAACATTGTGTTTATTTTTACACTGCCATGTTGTTGTATGACGTTCCGCACATGATTGAATACAATGTATCTCGCATCCTCGAGAAATTTTCGTGGTTCGATGTGATCGGTATTGATTACCGCACCAGTCAATATGCGACTTTCGAAAGCCGTATCTATCTCACGCCATCTGAGTCCTGTCTCACTCGCACTGTATCCGGCACCCACATGCACGAAACGTTGACGTACCGAATCTTTTATACTTTCGATTCGCGCGATTTGAGCCACCAACAACTGTTGATTGCCGATTGATAAACGAGGCCGTTTACTTCGGCTTTGTTCTTCCAACACTTCGATATATTGATTACATTGCTGCTCCCATACATTAAATTCTTCGATCGAATTCAATCGATCAGATTGTTCCAACAACTCTTGCTCCATATTCTCGTTTCCTTCGATCCAAAGATTGCTTCTAAAGACTGCTCGCTTGCTTGCTTGAGAATACTATGATTTTTAACACTCTTTTCCATCGTTTCATACTTTTCTTCCACCACTTTTTCTCTTTTCTTAATCATTTCTTCCTCTTCTACTTCTACGTCACAGAGACGTGACATTCCTTAGACCCTTTGGGTCTCAATAAGCAAATAAGCTATTTGCTTATTAATAAAAAATTTTCGTCCGAATGGAAACATAAACCATGTCCCGACACATAGCTCGTCAAAGGATGAGACAATTATGGTCATAAATTATAGCAACCTGCCATCGGTGCTCAATTCTATAACATTTGTATGGCTCTTATCTGGCCTGATGTGCCTCCAAGGAAAAAAACAAAGAATTTTTTCATCCCTGTTTTTCACCATCATGTTGAGAGATACCCCCACCAATCATAGTATACTACGCATCAGGTGAAGCAAATTTCAAAATCTCTGGTACTTGCACTCGTGCATTCGTGCATAAAAGAGTCTCATGCTGCGCGTACTTGACGTGAAACACTACCGCCGTGTCTCTTATTTGTGTTATCAAGTTTATTTCGCACGGATTACATCAAAATGGATGATATTCTTGATGATGTAGAAGAATATCACGCGATGTGGAATGGAGAAGAAGAAGAAGAAGAAGTAGAAGAAGAAGAAGAAGAAGAAGAAGGTGAAGAAGATGAACAAGAAGAAGAAGAAGAACATGCGCTGTCGGATGACAGCAATTATGAAAGTGACGATAATTGCAATGAAATCACTGTTAGAACCATATATCGCCCCGAAATTTTGGCGCTGAGTGGGCGCACAAAGTGTTGCGCCATTTATGTATATTATACAGACGGTTCAGGTTCAGGACACAATGATTGTGCTTCATGCATGATTGCATACGCGGACGCTGAATCTAACCCTGTATATGTCGTTCGAAAACATAGAAGCAAACCGTACGACGCAATTCGCCATCGTTCCTGCGGAAATTGCAGACAGCCGCTGTATACGATATTTCCACGCAATATATGTCCTATTTGCACGAAATAAGATATATGTTGCATGGAAATGTGAAGCCTCATGAAATATCAACGTAAGTATTACTTTTTAAAATTAATTATTATTATTATTATATTTACTAAATCATTAATCTATTATATTTTTCTACAATTTCAGAAGGCTGGTGAATCGTGGGGTTTTAGTCGGTAGGAGTTCGACATAACCGCCCACCCCGGGGGGTGGGGGGGTATCCAATGCAGGATTTCTCTCCCCGAAAAAGAAGAAGCTGGTGGATCGTCTCCGATTGCATAGAATTTGTCCGACCCTGCTTTTTTTTTACCACCACGTGAAACACTACTATTATATAATTTTTGTTTGCGCAGATATACTCAACTATGTATACAATATAATATATGTATGTATGTATATAAGTATGTACGTATGTATGTATGTATGTGTTCGAGAGCGCGCGGTAGCGCGAGAAAGCGCGAGGTAGAGGACGACCACAAAAAAAAAACAGGACACGCAAGCTCACAATTTCCAATAAAATCAAAGTATATTGAAAAATGTCTATGTACAGTATTTACAAAATTGTCTTTGCAGGCGGAGTGCCGTGAACGCGCACAGAGTTTAGCGGCAAGCAGGTTCGCGGCGCGAAGTAGCGAAAAGCTAAGGACGCGGTGTACAAAGCGGTGTGCGAAAGCGGTTGGCACTGTGTGATCTGCGAGCGAAATCCTTCCCGCGGCGTAGCGGCGGTCCTTTTATCATTTTCGAGGCGAACCTCCCTCCCGGCTCGTTGCCACTAATTTCGAGAGGGCGATTGGCCATCGGAGCTCTACGTCATTGCGCGGACGTCACCGTTTCCCTTGTCGATTCGAAGGGAACGTTGCGTGTTTTCGTTTGCTTTGTTTATGGCATGGATCTTTCTTTTGTGAGCTGCTTGACTTTATTATTATCCGAAAGTCAGCGTACGTTCCGGAATAATATGCTCGAACGATCCATGCCATAACTTGAAAGCGATAATTAATTTAACGCGAAACTCTCCTCGAACCCCCTCTCATCCCGATTCGCACGATCTCAAACATCTCGCCCGCCTTGTCAGGCATGACAAAATTGCGACGGTGCGCTCGATGATCGCGGCCGGCAGAATCGATTTTCGATCGATTTTCGAGTACGGCCATACCGGCGCGAGCATGGTCGGCCATGTTGGTGGTTGTGCGGCTGCGCAGTGTCAGTGTACACGGAGATCGCGATCGAGAAACATGTATACGCGATTCGCAAAATATGTGAAGTGAGTGAAAAGGGAGTGAAATGCGAGGTGATGTGACGCGAGATTACCGTGAAGTGCGGCGAAAGGCCGAAGTGAACAGAAGGCTTACGGAAACAATCAAGTGCCGTGAACGACAAGCATAGACGGACGGCCGACAAAACAAAAACGCGAATTGAAGTTTAAGTGGCAGAAGGCCGACAATGCGATAACGCGACGGCGAGTGTTGAAGATCTCACGCGTCTTCCGGCGATGGCTGGTCCGTGATTCCGGGAAGCAGCACGAGTTTGCACAGCGGTCGAACCAGCTCTGACGTTGAGGTTCGAATCGTCGCCACTCGCACGATGCCGTCGTCTCCAGGGTGAAGGCGGGTGATGCGGGCAAGAGGCCATCGGCTCGGCGGTGTGCTCTCAGCCCGAATCAAGCACAGCGATCCGACGGCAGGCGCATCCTTCGTTTTGAGCCACTTCGGGCGAGCGATCATCCCGTGGATATACTCGCGCGACCACCGTGACCAAAAGTGATCGCGCATCTTTTGGAGGTGTTGCCACCGGGAAAGTGAGCTGTCGGCGGCGTCGGTCAGGGACGGCTCGGGAATGGCAAGGAGAGGAGCTCCGATCAGGAAGTGTCCTGGCGTGAGAGCGGAGATGTCGTCTGGATCGTCGGACAAAGCCCGCAGCGGCCTCGAATTAAGGCAGGCCTCGACTTGAGTGAGAAGAGTGCTCATCTCCTCGTAAGTGAGGGTGGTCTCTCCGATGACTCGGCGGAGATGATTTTTGGTCGACTTCACGGCGGCCTCCCACAGACCTCCGAAGTGCGGTGCAGCCGGCGGATTAAAGCGCCATTTGATGCCCTCCGCGGCAGCGGCGTGAGCAAGTCGACGGCCGTCGGCAGACGAAGCTCGGAAGAGCTCTCTCAGGACTCGATCTGCCCCCACGAAATTGGTGCCGCAGTCCGAGTATAGTTCCTCGCAGAGGCCTCGGCGGGAGATGAAGCGGCGGAAAGCGGCGAGGAAGGCGTCCGTCGTGTAGTCCGACACGACGTCAAGATGCACGGCCTTGGTGCAAAGACACACGAACACGGCGATGAAAGCCTTGTGCGCTCTGTGGCCGCGGCCCTTGCTCGTGCGGATGAAGATCGGGCCGGCGTAGTCCAGGCCGGTCCGGAGGAACGGGCGTGCTGGAGTGACTCGTCCCCTCGGAAGACTGCCCATCAGAGGTTGAGGTGTCGTCGCTCGCCAGCGAGTGCACGTCACACAGCGATGCAGCTGCTGTTTGACTACGGAGCGGCCTCGCGGGATCCAGAAGCGGAGGCGGAGTAGGCCGAGGGTGAGCTGCACTCCTCCGTGCAGCGTTCGACGGTGGCACGACTCGATGATCAATCGAGTGAGCCACGACGAAGGCGGAGCGATCATAGGGTGTCGTTCGTCGACGGAGAGCATAGCATGCTTGAGGCGTCCTCCGACTCTCAGAACGCCGTGGTCGTCCAGGAATGGACTCAGGCCTGCCAGCGAACTTCGATGTGACACGGTGCGGTTTGCGGCAAGTGACTTGATCTCGTCGGCGAAGTGCAGTGCTTGCACCACGCGAAGCCAGAGTAGCAGAGCTTCGTCGAGCTCGTCAGCGTGCAGTGTTGGTTCGGTGGTGCGGTGAGTGGGGTGTCGCCAACGAAGGCCCCAAGCCGTGACTCGCAGAAGCCGGTGCAGGGAGGAAAACCGGAGAAGCATCTCGGGTTCCTCCTCGAATTTCTCGGTGGCGACATGTGCGGCAACCTTCCGTTCGGGCATCTCGTCGTCGGACATCTCACGGCCCTCGTTCGGCCACTGGGTTTTGTCCTTGCCGAGCCAGGCGGGTCCCGTCCACCACAAGGGATGGTCCAGTAGTTCTCCCGGAGCGATTCCTCTGGAAGCGCAGTCGGCTGGGTTGTCCCGCCCGGGGACATGTCGCCATTGCGCGTCGGGTAGCTTCTCCTGGATGTAGGCCACGCGGTTCGCCACGTAGGTCTTCCAGCGGGAGGCGTGTCCTCTTATCCAGTTTAGTGTCAGCTGGGAGTCTGACCAAAGAAAAGAGGGTGCTGCGAACAGACGTAAAGTTGAACGCGTGTGACACGTGAGTGAGGTGAGCAAGGCGGCAGCATCGAGTTCGAGGCGGGGCAATGTCACCTGCCTGACCGGTGCAACTTTGCTCTTCGCGGCCAGCAAATGAAGTGCCACGGTGCCGCTCTTGCGGATGCGGAGGTACACGGCCGCGGCGTACCCGCGCTCGGACGCGTCGGCGAAGCCGTGCAGCTCCACTTGAGCGTCGTCATCTCCGCTGCCAAGCCAGCGGTTCACGCGCAGACAGGCGAGAAGCGGCAGTTCCTCGAGGAAGGTTTTCCAGCGTCGCGCGTCGGCGACGGGAAGCGGTTCATCCCAATCCAGTTTCTGGAGCCACGCAGACTGGATCAGAATTTTTGCGCGAATCACCACGGGAGCTAGCCATCCCAACGGATCGAACAGCCGCGCGGTTTCCGCGAGGACGCGTCGCTTGGTGAACCCCGTGATAGTGCGCGGAAGAATCGCGAACGCGAAAGTGTCTTCGTGTGGGTGCCACAGCAACCCGAGAGTGGAAAAGCTCTCGTTTTCCCACGAGTGCGGTTCGTGGAGGAGTCGGTTCTGGGGAGGTATTCCCGTTAGCACCTTCTCGTTGTTCGCGGCCCACTTTCGAAGCGGGAACCCGCCCGCCGTGCACAATCCGCGGAGCTCGGTTTGCTTCACGATCGCGGCGGACAAAGTGTTCGCGCCCGAGACGACGTCGTCCACATAAGTGTCCTCCTCCAAGGTGATCGCGCCCTGAGGATATCGCGCCCGTTCATCGTTGGCCAGTTGCCTCAACGTCCGGATGGCCTGAAAGGGGGAACACGCGAGGCCGTAAGTGACTGTCAGCAACCAGAACACGCACACGAGAGCGGAAATCGCGCAGCGCCAGAGGATGCAGAGGTACTTTTGATCGTCCGGATGGATGAGGATTTGCCTGTACATTTTTTCGATGTCGGTGACGAAAGCGTAGCGGTGCCAACGCCAGCGCATCAGCACGTCGGCCAGAACAGGCAGCAGATTGGCGCCCACGAGTAAGTGGCTATTTAACGACTCGCCCGACGCCGTTTGTTGCGACCCATTGAAGACCACTCGAAGTTTGGTGGAGGAGCTTGATTCTCGGAGCACTCCGTGATGAGATAGAAAGCATCCGTACTCATTGTCGTTGGAAACAGGGGCTAACTCCATGTGTTTCAGGTCTCGGTATTCCGTCAAGAACGTGCGGTAGAGCTCACCGAATCGAGCGTCCCTTCCGCATTTCCGCTCCATCGCGGTCAGCAGGCGTTCAGCCGGTCGGCGAGTCTCAGCGAGCGTCGTTGGCACCTTGGAGAACGGCAATCGAACTACATATCTTCCCGTCTCGGTGCGGGAGTGAGTGCGCACGAAAAAGTCCTCGCATTGCTGTTCCTCTGGTGTGAGAGCGGCGGGAGCGGAAGGCTCTGCTTCCTGCTCCCAGAAGCGGCGCACGAGATCAGCCAACTCGTGGTCGGCCGTTGCCTGAAAGCTGCCGCGTGCGTGGAGAGCCGAGGCACTGCAACCTCCTGACAGGATCCATCCAAAGGCGGTTTTCTGCGCGATCGGAGCATTCGGCCCGACCTTGCGAAGGCCGTTTTCGAGGATAGTGCAGCAGACTTCCGCTCCAAGGAGAAGCTCGACCGGATCGCTAGCCGAAAACTGCGCATCGGCTAAAGGCAGCCCTTTGATGTGGTGCCACGTGGAAGTGCTCGTTGTCGTCGAGCCTTGATAAAGCGAGAGACGGGGCAGCACGAACGCGACGGCGGTGATCGTGGCTCCGGTCGTTTTGGACGTGAGGTTCACCGTCACCTTCCCGCGCGTTGACCCGGATTTCGAGCCTCCGATTCCGAAGATCGACACGGCGGAGCGTGAGCGTTGCAGGTGCAAACGCTGCGCGAGAGACTCGGCGATGATCGAGACCTCGGATCCCTGGTCGATGAGGACTCGTGCGGAATGGGGATTTCCGTGGCGATCGGCGATGGTCACTCGCGCGGCACAGTGGATCGACGTGTAAGAAATAGCGGACATAGACCAAAAAAACTCATTTGTCGAAATTACCACTTCTGATTGTAAATTCTAATAGTAAATTAGTTGTAGATTATTGTAATAACTTTAATCATTTGTAACATTTCCATAATTTTCATACAAATTTACTGCAATATAGATCAACCTGATACATATAATTTTTTTTATATTTTCACGTCAAGTTTTTAGATGGCCCTATTTCCATACGGTTTTCACGATCCAATAAAGATTTTTCTTATGGTATAGTACGTATTTAAATATACAAAAATGATCGTAAAAACAATTTATTGCTTTTCTTGAATATTTTCCAGAATAATATCTGATTAATGGTAAAAAGTACACGTTATTTAATTTGTCATTGAGTTTTAAAAAAATGTTTAAGATTGATAGCATTTTTAATGGTTGAACTACATACAGTAAACATTGTACTACAAGCTCAAAGAAGAACGAACTGCTGCTAGGTGCAGCTTTGCAAAATATATGTAAAATTTTATAAGCGAAACACGTATTTAAATTAAGTTATTGTATAGGAAATTTCAACACAATTATTGTGAGGTTTTACCGCTGGCATTTGCTAAGTACTTTGTACCTACCCAAGATGCACCACGTGGAGGTTGCACAGTCGGATTTGCATCTCGTGTGTGTGTGTGTGTGTGTGTGTGTGTGTGTGTGTTCGCGCGCACAGTCATGCGTGCGCGGATGTAAAATAAAAGGATTACTTTAAAAGTTGTAGCGTTTCTGCAAACAGTTCTTGTTCTTTCTTTTTTGTTAGATTGGGTCGTAGGCTCGAAATAACAGGATCAGAAGTAACTAGGAGGTGATGTAAAACATCTTCGTTCGTGGCTATTCGATTAATTTTTCGTGAATGCATTTCTCTGTACTTTCTAAACTCTTTATTGCGAGCTTCACTTGCCTCTTCGGATAGTTGACCTATAGGAATTGTAAAATTTCCTATGATTTTTTCTCCGTGTATGAGGAGTTTATGTATAGATGAAGGCATGTAATACCAATTGTAATTATCAACAAACAGTCTTGCTGTTTCTAACGCATACTTGCCAAATTTCTTAGCATCTACTGCTTCTCCACATGAAATAGCTTGCAGAATGACTGCAAATCTTTGGATTAATTCCTTATTTAATCCAGTAATATTCGCTGTTATGTCCACTTCGGAAAAGAATCGTCTGGCCGTGTTTCCATCATTGGATAATCCTGAGCCATGTTTTACGATATCAATTAATAATCCTAATTCTCGTTTGAAGTCGTCTTGGATTTTTTTCTTCGTGACTTGCCGTTGTTTCTTGAAAACAGGATCGCGTACTGACCATTTCTTGAAGGGCATGTTATACGAAACATGAAGTAAAAATTCCATGCAACGAATTTTGGCATGTAGACTCGATATACCAAAATTATATATAGACTCATCTACGTCTTTGTTTATTACTTCGTCTATTGCGTTCATTTGGCTGGGTTTCGCACCGCATAATGGGCAGGTTGCACAAGAAGTTTCATTCGAAAGAGCTGTGCATACTTTACCGTCGATCATGGTAAATAACATTTCATAATTAACTGTTACATTTTTGTATTGCAAACAATTCAAATTTTTTATCTTCTCTTCCATTGTACGATACTCATGTCTGGAAATGTCCGCGGTTTCATGAATAAATTGGAATTTCATTGGACGACAATATCGTGTTGAAGATGGTGCTTCGTTATTCCACAAAATTCCAGATTCACTTGCTAATTGTAGAGGAACGAAACTAGTCATAAAAATACAGCTGTCACATTGTGAGTTGTCTTCAAATTTTTGCTTGTATGTACTCTGATTGGAAGCTCCATCAAATCCCCACTTACAGGTCAATTTTAGATTTGTATATGAACTTAGCTTGTCTTCATAACGTGAAAGAATTCTGGTGGCAGTTATATCTAAAATTGCCTGCAGTTCAATTGAAGCCAAGGTGTCTGTTATTGTTATTTTGTCTTTCGGTGGATAACACTCTGATTTTGCTTTTTGGATCTGATAGTACGATTGCCACTGGTTTGTTTCATTTTCAATACAGTTTTCTCTTAAATGGATATATTGAGATTTTGACAGATTTAAGGTGAGAAACATAGCCAAACATTTTTCTTTAGAAAATAGAGGTGTCTGGATTTTCTTCTCGCAAAAGTCTCTAATACGCCTGGCCTCGCTCGGATTTGTAATCAAATAATTGATTATCACCGCTAAATCTGTTGATCCTTCGGATTGAAGTTTTTGCTTTGCTGCGAAAAGCAAAACGTCTGAATCGTATTGCTCACGTAAATTTTCCGTAAGTCTACGCTTATGTCTATCAGATATATCATCGAAATTTTTTCGTTTACATACAGCAGTAACAGAAGACTTGTTGCCACTAGTCGATGGGTCTGTTTTAGATAAAATTTTCCGAAAACTTCCTTCAGGGATTTTAAATTCTTCTTGCAGCCATGCATTATACTTTATAGTAAACGTTCGGAGTACTCTACTACATTTTTGCCATCGTTTAGATATGTTCATGCAATACACGCGCAAACACTCCTTGAGTTTTTCTTCACCATCTTCTGATAGTTGTAGTTCACATTTATCCACAACAAATTGAAACAGTTCTTCTTGATAACGAAAACCAAAACTTGAACTTCTTAAGTAAACGAACAAATCATTATTTCTTAGTGTCTTCATAATGATTCAAAAATCGTTACCATTTTTCTTCTATAGAATAAAAATTATACTTGTATTCCAGACAAAGCTAATACACGATGCTAATACACGATGTGCTCACATCAGATATATGCAAGAAAGTGAATACACATGGAAATGTCCGAGGAAAACAAAAGGCGAACGGGTTGTTTCAACGCGTTGTTTCTTGAACAAAAGGCATTTCTTGAAAACAACAAATATAAATAATTCGCCTTTTGTTTTCCTCGGACATTTCCATGTGTATTCACTTTCTTGCATATATCTGATGTGAGCACATCGTGTATTAGCATCGTGTATTAGCTTTGTCTGGAATACAAGTATAATTTTTATTCTATAGAAGAAAAATGGTAACGATTTTTGAATCATTATGAAGACACTAAGGAATAATGATTTGTTCGTTTACTTAAGAAGTTCAAGTTTTGGTTTTCGTTATCAAGAAGAACTGTTTCAATTTGTTGTGGATAAATGTGAACTACAACTATCAGAAGATGGTGAAGAAAAACTCAAGGAGTGTTTGCGCGTGTATTGCATGAACATATCTAAACGATGGCAAAAATGTAGTAGAGTACTCCGAACGTTTACTATAAAGTATAATGCATGGCTGCAAGAAGAATTTAAAATCCCTGAAGGAAGTTTTCGGAAAATTTTATCTAAAACAGACCCATCGACTAGTGGCAACAAGTCTTCTGTTACTGCTGTATGTAAACGAAAAAATTTCGATGATATATCTGATAGACATAAGCGTAGACTTACGGAAAATTTACGTGAGCAATACGATTCAGACGTTTTGCTTTTCGCAGCAAAGCAAAAACTTCAATCCGAAGGATCAACAGATTTAGCGGTGATAATCAATTATTTGATTACAAATCCGAGCGAGGCCAGGCGTATTAGAGACTTTTGCGAGAAGAAAATCCAGACACCTCTATTTTCTAAAGAAAAATGTTTGGCTATGTTTCTCACCTTAAATCTGTCAAAATCTCAATATATCCATTTAAGAGAAAACTGTATTGAAAATGAAACAAACCAGTGGCAATCGTACTATCAGATCCAAAAAGCAAAATCAGAGTGTTATCCACCGAAAGACAAAATAACAATAACAGACACCTTGGCTTCAATTGAACTGCAGGCAATTTTAGATATAACTGCCACCAGAATTCTTTCACGTTATGAAGACAAGCTAAGTTCATATACAAATCTAAAATTGACCTGTAAGTGGGGATTTGATGGAGCTTCCAATCAGAGTACATACAAGCAAAAATTTGAAGACAACTCACAATGTGACAGCTGTATTTTTATGACTAGTTTCGTTCCTCTACAATTAGCAAGTGAATCTGGAATTTTGTGGAATAACGAAGCACCATCTTCAACACGATATTGTCGTCCAATGAAATTCCAATTTATTCATGAAACCGCGGACATTTCCAGACATGAGTATCGTACAATGGAAGAGAAGATAAAAAATTTGAATTGTTTGCAATACAAAAATGTAACAGTTAATTATGAAATGTTATTTACCATGATCGACGGTAAAGTATGCACAGCTCTTTCGAATGAAACTTCTTGTGCAACCTGCCCATTATGCGGTGCGAAACCCAGCCAAATGAACGCAATAGACGAAGTAATAAACAAAGACGTAGATGAGTCTATATATAATTTTGGTATATCGAGTCTACATGCCAAAATTCGTTGCATGGAATTTTTACTTCATGTTTCGTATAACATGCCCTTCAAGAAATGGTCAGTACGCGATCCTGTTTTCAAGAAACAACGGCAAGTCACGAAGAAAAAAATCCAAGACGACTTCAAACGAGAATTAGGATTATTAATTGATATCGTAAAACATGGCTCAGGATTATCCAATGATGGAAACACGGCCAGACGATTCTTTTCCGAAGTGGACATAACAGCGAATATTACTGGATTAAATAAGGAATTAATCCAAAGATTTGCAGTCATTCTGCAAGCTATTTCATGTGGAGAAGCAGTAGATGCTAAGAAATTTGGCAAGTATGCGTTAGAAACAGCAAGACTGTTTGTTGATAATTACAATTGGTATTACATGCCTTCATCTATACATAAACTCCTCATACACGGAGAAAAAATCATAGGAAATTTTACAATTCCTATAGGTCAACTATCCGAAGAGGCAAGTGAAGCTCGCAATAAAGAGTTTAGAAAGTACAGAGAAATGCATTCACGAAAAATTAATCGAATAGCCACGAACGAAGATGTTTTACATCACCTCCTAGTTACTTCTGATCCTGTTATTTCGAGCCTACGACCCAATCTAACAAAAAAGAAAGAACAAGAACTGTTTGCAGAAACGCTACAACTTTTAAAGTAATCCTTTTATTTTACATCCGCGCACGCATGACTGTGCGCGCGAACACACACACACACACACACACACACACACACGAGATGCAAATCCGACTGTGCAACCTCCACGTGGTGCATCTTGGGTAGGTACAAAGTACTTAGCAAATGCCAGCGGTAAAACCTCACAATAATTGTGTTGAAATTTCCTATACAATAACTTAATTTAAATACGTGTTTCGCTTATAAAATTTTACATATATTTTGCAAAGCTGCACCTAGCAGCAGTTCGTTCTTCTTTGAGCTTGTAGTACAATGTTTACTGTATGTAGTTCAACCATTAAAAATGCTATCAATCTTAAACATTTTTTTAAAACTCAATGACAAATTAAATAACGTGTACTTTTTACCATTAATCAGATATTATTCTGGAAAATATTCAAGAAAAGCAATAAATTGTTTTTACGATCATTTTTGTATATTTAAATACGTACTATACCATAAGAAAAATCTTTATTGGATCGTGAAAACCGTATGGAAATAGGGCCATCTAAAAACTTGACGTGAAAATATAAAAAAAATTATATGTATCAGGTTGATCTATATTGCAGTAAATTTGTATGAAAATTATGGAAATGTTACAAATGATTAAAGTTATTACAATAATCTACAACTAATTTACTATTAGAATTTACAATCAGAAGTGGTAATTTCGACAAATGAGTTTTTTTGGTCTATGTCCGCTATTTCTTACACGTCGATCCACTGTGCGCGGTGGCGAGCAGAATCGCCTTGCTATCGTCAGCGGTACGCACGGCGGACAGCGCGCTGACCTCTGCGGACGTTGTCGCGGGAACGTACGCGTCGTGAAGCATCGTGTGGTGGCGAGCTTTGCACGTGAAGCAGTTTTTCGACGATTGGCACTTCGTGACGGAGTGATTGCCCAGGCAATTATAGCACAACCGGCTGGATTCCACGACTGTCTTTCGGTCCGCGGCGGACTTCGCTTTGAACTCGCTGCACGTCATGAGCGAGTGCCGTCCCTTACACAGCGCGCACTGGGAATCGAAGCCGTTCTGTTGGCCGGGCTTCGCGACGTGAGTTTTCGCGGACCGAGCGGAATCAGCGGGTTTCGCGGCGGTTTTCGGTTTCGCGGCGTTCAGCGTGAGGATGCGCTTCGAAATAAAGTCAGTGAGAGTGTGGTGCTCCGGTGGATCGACGGAGTCGCAAGTGGACGATTCCCACTCGAGTCGCGTTCGCGGATCGAAAAGTTCGACAACTAGGTAGTTGAAGAGATCCATTCCGTGGGACTCTATGGGCCTCCCGATGCTTTCCTGCGCATTGACGGCGGTTGTGACGGCGTTGTGGACTCGGCTCAGCTCTTCCGCGGTTTCTCCCTTCATCTTCGCTACGGCGGTAAACGTAGCGAAGTTGGAGCGTATCAGCTCTTTTTTGTTTTCATTATGCTTTCCCAAGATCGCCCATGCGCGCTTGTAATTGTCTCCGGTTACGGTTAATGACCGAATTAATTTTTCAGCAGGACCTTTCAAGCACGACCGGAGGTAATGTAATCGCTCAACGTCTGAGATGTCTGCTTCACCGATGACCGACTGAAAGAGGTCGCGAAATGACGGCCAGTCTTCATACGCGCCTGAGAAATGCGGCAACTGAATGCGAGGCAACGAGGTCTTTGGAGCGCGTGCACTATGTTCGGACGACGCGGACGACGTGGTTGCGCCCTTGAAGCGGCTCGCGTATTCGGATAATACGCTACGTTGTTGCACGTAAGTATTTTCGGTCAAGTCAAAAAATTCAGATTTGACGTACTCACTCTCTTCGTAAGCTTCTTTGAAGCAGGCTCGAACGAGCTCGTGCTGCGTTTCGAACTTCGCCCATAGATCGTCGAGGATTCGAATTTTCGTTTCGACGGCGTTGAGGGTGATGTTGGCGGCGCCCATCTTCTTTAAGTTGTCGAACGTGCGAGAAATGCGACCGTGTACGTCGCGCTGCGCGGTCAGCAGGGCGCTCGTCTCTTTGCTCATGATTGTCCTCTTGTTTTAGGCACTCCCGAATCGCGGTTGCCGGCGGTGAATCCGGCTCGAAGGACCAGAAATGTTCGAGAGCGCGCGGTAGCGCGAGAAAGCGCGAGGTAGAGGACGACCACAAAAAAACAGGACACGCAAGCTCACAATTTCCAATAAAATCAAAGTATATTGAAAAATGTCTATGTACAGTATTTACAAAATTGTCTTTGCAGGCGGAGTGCCGTGAACGCGCACAGAGTTTAGCGGCAAGCAGGTTCGCGGCGCGAAGTAGCGAAAAGCTGAAGGACGCGGTGTACAAAGCGGTGTGCAAAGCGGTGTGCAAAGATAAGCGGTGTGCGAAAGCGGTTGGCACTGTGTGATCTGCGAGCGAAATCCTTCCCGCGGCGTAGCGGCGGTCCTTTTATCATTTTCGAGGCGAACCTCCCTCCCGGCTCGTTGCCACTAATTTCGAGAGGGCGATTGGCCATCGGAGCTCTACGTCATTGCGCGGACGTCACCGTTTCCCTTGTCGATTCGAAGGGAACGTTGCGTGTTTTCGTTTGCTTTGTTTATGGCATGGATCTTTCTTTTGTGAGCTGCTTGACTTTATTATTATCCGAAAGTCAGCGTACGTTCCGGAATAATATGCTCGAACGATCCATGCCATAACTTGAAAGCGATAATTAATTTAACGCGAAACTCTCCTCGAACCCCCTCTCATCCCGATTCGCACGATCTCAAACAGTATGTATGTATGTATGTATGTATAATACTAATGGAAGGAATATTAATCACACATTTTGTATTTTATATTTCAAATATTTATTCATTATATAATTTTCACAAAAGTTTACCATTTATTATTTCCCTAAGCATTTTTTCTCTAAAGTACGGTATGTCGTCCTGCGTGAACGTTATCTCCCTGTTTGCACAGATGTATTCGGCGAACATGCAAGAGAATACACCACAATCACTACCATTCATCTGTTGCGGAATGTTCTTGGCGGATTGAAATTTCCAATCATTCATATCGTAAAAATGTTTTTTCTTGTCCAGACTCTCATCTTGTAAATATTGTTTTAACGCCGCTAGACATTTTGGATTATCGCTGCCCATACTATCATAATACACAATCGATTTATCGCGGAAATCTATTATCGATATACACCAGTGAACACTTAGATGGATCGGTATTATAATAACATCCTGTGCGAATATGTCAACTTTCTTGGTCCATCGCTTCAGAGATGAGTGGCCGCTCGACAGAAGTTTCGGATAAAAGAATGTATTCATCGCGTGTACTTTTGGATACTTGTTCGAAGATGTGCTTCTGGCGATCAGCAGATTCATATAAAAATTAATCACTTCGTCGTTCAACCAATTTGAGTCGGCCAGCGTGTAGAGATCCTTCCACGTGAGCCTCAGACCGAAACCTTCCACTGCCTCCATACTGTGGAAATCCTTGACACAAAATTATAATGTCACAAAATTATGTTGCAAAATTATATCACATCACACTCCATTATTTTTTAAAATTAATTTGTATATTTACCTTGATGAACTGACAGCATCGCTGCTCCCACACACTGAATTTTTTCTGCACAATGTATTCTGCCCACGCGGCAAATTCTTCTATCGCATTCAGTTGCTCCAACTCGTGCTCCATATTTTTAAAGATCCTGCTCGCTCGCTTGCTTGCTTGAGAACACCATGATTTTTAACACTCTTTTCCATCGTTTTATACTTTTCTTCCACCACTTCTTCACTTTTTCCCTTTTCTTAATCATTTATTCCTCTTCTACTTCTGCGTAACAGAGACGTGACATTTCTTAGACCCTTTGGGTCTCAATATGCAAATAAGCTATTTGCTTATTAATAAAAAATTTTCGTCCGAATGGAAACATAAACCATGTCCCGACACATAGCTCGTCAAAGGATGAGACAATTGTAGATCATAAATTATAGCAATCTGTCATCGGTGCTCAATTCTATAACATTTGTATGACTCTTATCTGGCCGAACGTGCTTCCATACAAAAACGGGGAAATGTTCGTCTTTGATGCAGTATGGCTCTTATCTGGTCAGATGTGCTTCCAAGCAAAGAAATGTTCGTCTTTGATGCAAAAAGGGTTGGGTCACGTCTCGGTACGAGCCTAACTGTTTCTATCTTTACACCCTCCCTTCCCTTCCCACCTGAGCAGCTACGGGGACGGATGTCCTGACACGTACGTTGCGCGATACATGCTTATACATGATACCTGCAACTATGTTATTTTTGTTTGAATTAAATTAGGTTATGATTAATCATAACCTAACTCAATTAATTTAATTATTTATTACCTATAAATTAATATAATTTTTTGTAACCTAATTTAATTAATATAATTATTTATAACCTAATTTAATTAATGATGCAAACACCGTCATCCCCTCCACACCGATGACGTCATCCCCCCAGCACAAAGTGATTTAGAACTCCCCTGATATACCTACTCACGCGTCTCTCCCGATGGACGAGGCGGGTTTCGTCTCCAAGGTGCACGTCGACGGAAACGAGCCGTGGCACATTTACGTCAGTAAGAACCCCTCGGATACGTTCTCCCTTCATTACACGCTGACACACGAGATCGGTCACTCTCTCGGATTGCTGCACAATAAGCGCAGGACTTCGGTGATGTTCGCGTTTACGCCCGACAAGCATTATCCGGTTAAACTCGACAGATACGACATCGTTGACATTCAACGTTTGTACGGTGAAAAAATTGCGAACGATCCCTCGCAGACGCCGGCGCCGCCGCCGCCACCGCCATCGCCAGATCTGTGCGCCCTTGATCGCGTGAACGCGATATTGATTGTGGAAAATCGAATGTACATCTCGTACAAGCATTACGTTTGGTCGATCGATCTGGACGGTAGGACGTACAACGGGCCTTTGGCCCTGTCAAATCACATGAGCTTTCTTCACGAAAATTACACGCGCGTAACCGCCGCCTATCAATCACCGTCCGGTGATATCGTGGTGTTCGCGGATAATTTGGTATACATGGTTCAATATCCGGAATTTACTCTGCGGCCAAATTGGCCGAAAACCTTGCAGAAACTCGGATTTCCCGCAAAGACGAAGATCAACGGAGCGGTGAACACCCACAGAGGACGTCCCTTCGTGTTGTTCAACGGTAACGGGAGCGTCCCGTTTTGACCACGTTAACATTGACCACGGTCCCGATTGACCACGTTGATATTGACCACGTTGCAATTGACCACGTTGCGATTGACCACGTTGTGATTGACCACGGTCCCGATTGACCACCGTCCCGATTGACCACGGTTCCGATTGACCACCGTCCCGATTGACCACGGTCCCTATTGACCACCGTCCCGATTGACCACGGTCTCGATTGACCACGGTCCCGATTGACCACCGTCCCGATTGACCACGTTAAAATTGACCACGTTGCGATTGACCACGTTGATATTAACCATGTTGTGATAGACCACGGTTTCGATTGACCACGGTCCTGATTGACCACGATCTCGAATAATTTATAAAGTGAGGCTCACGTGCATGGGGGGGGTGCAGGGGGGGGCGAAGCCCCCCCGCTCACGCATAAAGCGAAATACATTTTCTACCCGGGCACTGCCGAAGGCGTGTCCATGGGGGGGGTGCGGGGGGGGCGAAGCCCCCCCTGCCCACCCGTCAACCCAACCCACCCGCCCAGTGCACAGGGGGGGTGCAGGGGGGGGCGGGAGCCCCCCCGCCACACTTCTAGGTTTACTCACACAATGGGGGGGTGCAGGGGGGGCGAAGCCCCCCCGCCCACACATGCTCTGGGAAAGATGTTTTGATGCACTTTATGATGTCGGCCGTTGACGCCGACCTTACAGGGCTGGCTCTAGGAACCTGGTAGACGTGATTCTGGGTCTTGTTCTCGGGGAAGGTGTGTACGTACTAATTTCGCTTTCCCGAATAGTGGGTTTGACGCCGACCCCATTTTAGCGTGTACTAGGTGTCTGTCAACGCGTACATTATACTTCGTCTTGAAGAAGACGTCTGCGTGCCGAATTCTCCTATCGTCGACGCTACATTGACGCCGACCTGACTACAGTGTTTACTAGGTGTCAGATAACCAATTGAGCCGACTTCTCCTCGTGGAAGACGTCGGGATTTCGTTTTCCTTAACGCGTACTCGGATTCTGATATATTATATAGGATCAATGGAGACCGTGGTCAATCGGGAACGTGGTCAATCGGAACGATGGTCAATCGGGACCGTGGTCAATCGAGACCGTGGTCAATCGGGACCGTGGTCAATTGGGACGGTGGTCAATAGAGACCGTGGTCAATCGAGACCGTGGTCAATCGGGACGGTGGTCAATCGGGACCGTGGTCAATCGGGACCGTGGTCAATCACAACGTGGTCAATATCAACGTGGTCAATCGCAACGTGGTCAATTTCAACGTGGTCAATCGGGACCGTGGTCAATATTAACGTGGTCAAACGGGAGCCACTCAACGGTAACTCGGTGGGCGAGATAAACGAATGTGAGAACAGAGTTGCCAGATTTACGCCTCTCGAAGCGACGTTTCCCGGAATACCGACCGGCGTGACGTCGATCTTCCGATACATCGACGGCAATCTGTACTTCACCACTCGGACGCAGTTCTACAGATTCAACGAATTTACGAAGACCGTCACGGCGGCTGGTAAATTCGATCTGCGGATACTGAATATCGTCTGCCAAAGGACGAACTGTTGCAACAGTTGCGCGATCTTCTCGATCGATTCGTGCACGTCAGCGATTTAACGTCACCGACGAGCGATTCGGACGACGACGACGGTGGCGTTCGGCTTTCAGACCAAAGGAAGTAGGGGAACTGCGCTAATCCCCACACCACACCACACCACACCACACCACACCACACCACACCACATCACAGCACACATCGCGCGATATAAGTAAGAACTTTTTGTACTTATACCGATGTGTGCCGCCCAAAGCGTCAGTACCGCATCGTCAGCCGAATACGACGCGTTGGAACAAATAGAAAACGAACGATATACCATAGTGCAAAAATGTTCTCGACCCTGACCGATCGACCCGCGCCGAGGAATCTTTCTCCTCGCGAGACGGAATCGGAGGTGAACGAACACGGCAAGAGACGCAGGATCGAATCGACGGACGATCGTCGTGATCATAATTATCATCGTCAGACGTCGCGTTCCCAGCTCTCAGCACCCAACGACGTTATTCGCGAAATCATCGTCATGGCTCCGGTGCTCGTCCTGGCGACGCGTTATCCGCTGACGACGACTGGCTACAAATACTTAACCATTGGTATCACGATCAAGTCGCCGTGGTACGGTATACCCTCGCCTTCGTACGTGGATATCGCCCTGGGAGATAAGCAAGGCAAGGAGATCTGTCTGACGGTCGATATGTGGAAAGGACTGATCGAGCGCAAACACGACATATTGGAGAGTCTGCGATCCAACCTCGTCGAGCCCGGAACCCGCTCCCCCGCGCCGATATCGATCGGAGACCTGACGCTGCGATTCGGGTTGATAAACAACGTACCGATCTTGCGTATGGTGGTACCCAACGCGACTCGTCTGGCTATGTCGCTCACCACTGTGTATTTGCTGTACGATTTCCAATTTTGTGTCGATCGTGTCGTATCAGCGCTGAGCTCCGCAACCGAGGTCGACGCGAAATATTCCCGCTATCGGGAGATAGCCCACAACGCGTGTAAGACGGGAACTTCGGTCAAGAATGCGATACGGAAGAGCGAACATTTCGATCCCAACAACATTATCGATTGCGAAATTGCCGCGCTCTGTTTCAGATCCTAATGTCACGACGCACATATATAGATACACAAAAAAATGTAATACGCACGTCGACGTGTATATTTTTTATTTTGTCACAATAAATAAAAAAACCGCTTGCACGCGGAAATCTCAACTGCGTGTTCTCTCTCTCTCTCTCTTTCTTTTTCCCTCCTTCCAGATCTGTACCTATACATATCTCGATACGATCCCCCGCGCTCCCTGGATCCCCGCTTACTCCACAATCACCGCGATTGCGTCATCCGCGATACGCAAAGAGATAGATTGAAACAACCCTCGAACCGAATCAACATGGAACAAAAAAAGGTAATCGGGTTCCCGCGAAAAAAACGACCTTGAACGTGTTTTCGCGCGCTCACCCTCCCCCACCGCGCGGTACGTCAAAAAATAGAACGTCCTTGAACACGTTCGAACGGGATGCGTCGAAAAAAGAACGACCTTGAACACGTTCGAACGCGATACGTCGAAAAAAGAACGACCTTGAACACGTCCAAACGAGTTCGCTCCTCTTTCGAAAAAAATAAAACGTTTGATTTCCCAGCGCGGTCGATAACGCGATCGACGTTCCCCCTTTCGGGAGGAGGAATCGCGATTTTCGCCGTCGGGGACGGGGGACCGGAAAACCGCGTCCGGCCCGCGAGGACGAAGAAGCGCGCGACGACGCGCACGGACAGTGCGCGCCCCGCCGCGATCGACGACGCTACCGTCGATAACGCGGGACCTCATCCTCCCCCCTCCCGACCCCCTCGAGAGTACCCGAGTGCAGAAATCAACTTCCCCCATTCCTGCTCCCCCCCCCCCCCACCAACTGCCCGTCCCGTGCCCCCCTCGCCCATCTCTTATGGCGTTCCCCTCGCGGGAACGCGGCCCCCCTCGACCCCCGCAATTGTACCTGAAGGTCGTAGTATATATTTCCTAGCTACTGTGGCGGGAATCACTTCCGCTTCTCCCTCGCAGCAAGGTCGGCCAACTTCGATCCCTGACCTTGCAACCGCACGCTTCCCAGTTGCAGCCCCTGCGTAGGGGGTCACCCATAGTTGTCCTCATGATGGTACAAATGGCGTTCAGAACGGTCATGTCCGTGCAGAGCCCGGCAGGAGGACAAGCAGAGGAGGACTCAGCACCGCATGAGGCACATGCAACCACCGCGAGGCGACAAAGCGCTCCGAGGACGAGGGGAAGGAATAAGGTTCCGTTTCGCGATAGACCCCGTCCGGCGCGTCATATATAATATGTATTAGGATAAGCGTTATAGATATATTAATTATTAGTTGGATAAGTCACATATTTAGCCCCTTAGATTTAAGTGTTCCGCCTATGAGGCATACGGTTTAGTATTTAGCGCAGTAGCGAAAAGCTTTAAAGAGGCCGATTCATATTTTGGTTTGTTTATTTTGGCTCATGCATCAGGGCAATAAGTTTTAAGTTTTCTACGCGCGAATCGGCTGGCAAAAGCGCGGGTATAAGGTGTAAGCCACACGTAATCTTCGAGACTAAGTCACGCGAGATCGATCCGCGGCACCAGGTACATCATCCGAATAGGTACGCGCCAAAGTACGATTCCACGTTTACCAAGTCCGAAACGGGACGTCCGCTCCAGGAAGAAACGCACTAAACACGTTGTCGGAGACATGGTACGCCTCACCCGGAGGTCGGCGCCAAAATCTGAATAGGCGTTAAGAAACTCGGAAGCGGGAAGCATCCCCCGAGGAAAACCGACATGGCGTACGCGCGGGACACCTGGTATACGAGACGAACAGGTCGGCGTCAAAGTCCGCTGACGCATTCAGAAACTCGCGACGTAGCCCTCTTCGACGAGAAGAGTCGATAAATCCGAACGCGCGAGACCTGGGAAACGAGAAAATCAGGTCGGCGTCAAAGTTACAGCGACGGATCGCTAAGTCGATACCCGGACGTCTTCTACGAGGCGAAACGATAATTTCGAGAGAATTGACACCTAGTATACGCGAAAACTAGGTCGGCGTCAAACTCCGAACGCGAGCGAACAAGATCAAACCAGGGGCATCTTCTACGGGAACTCGGTACCGGGAGATGCATACTGGGTCGCTAGAATCGCGAATATAGGGTCGGCGTCAACGGCCGGCACCCTCGATGTCACCCGGACACTTCTCCGAGGAAATCGTACGGAATCGTGATCGGGGGCTTCCCCGAAGGGTTGCGCATAGGTCGGCGTCGACGTGGAGCCAAATCGGTGGAACGTCGAAACCTGGTGCAGCACCGGGGGTGCGGCACCGAGAGAGAGAGCCCTCGAGAATGTACTGGTGACGAAAATTTCCACGAGAACCTTCCAGAACGTTTGCACCGGGGGATCGAGTGATCTTCTACGCCATAGGCGAACGTTCTCGAAGGAAGAACCGCGGAGTGGGGGCATCGCGCGATAGTGGGGAGCTCGAGGGAGCGACACAGCTCAGGGCAGTCTATCGGGGATCGTCGAAATGGCAACACGCATCGCGCGCGAGTAGAGAAGCCGGGACTTAGAGTCACGCGAACATTCTCGAAGTGTCACCGTCATCCAATAACAACCGGTAACGCCCGCGTAACGCGTTAAGTGCTCGTTAGCTACAATAACGAGAGGTACTTAGTTACCATTAACATCATTTTGTGCGCCGTTAGGCGTAAGAGCGAATGTGCTCTTCGTAACTTGTCATCGTTCTCGAACCGTCGATACTTAGAATACTTATTCTCGAAGCATCGCGAGCTGTGAATTTTCACGATTACTAAAGGGAAGATTACGCGCAGCCGTTCGTGGCGATTGATAATTTGTGAACAACCTGTGTGAATTAATTAATTGAATAAATTGTTTAATTAATTATTAATAACCCTCAAGAATTATTTGAATCATACTGACCTTCTACTTATCTGATCCATCGGCGTCGATCCATCGAAGTCCATCGTTGTTGATCCTGGTATGCGGTGAAGCGAGGATCCTGGAGGCAGCAGCGGCGATGATCCATCCGTATCGGGAACCTGAAAGAAGATTAATTAGTTGATTTGATAATTCGCGAGATACTTACCGTAACCTTCTCGGTGGTTGAAGGTGAAACCGAGTGGCGACCGTGAAAAGACACATATACCGCGCATTCCGAGCCTTCATGTAGCCGTGTCCGGTTACAACCTAACGCGTGCGAAATATCAACTAATCAGAGGAGGGGGAGGGAGACACACAAGACATGCATAAAACATGCATAAAATAGGAGTCATTTTCCCCATGGATCCCCCGGGGGGCGACCCACCGCGGTCGACAGCCGCAAAGAGCTCCAAGTAGTCGTTGCTTGCCGCAACGGCACCGGAGTCCAAACAGCAACGAGCGGCCGGCCCCGGCCGATCAGCCCCCGGAGAACCCCGCGGCAGACTCCAAAATAACTAACTCGTCATCATGACGCTCTCGGATATGCGTCGAAAACACGCGAGATCCCCCCCCAGGACACCCCACTGGGGGCGCAGGGCGCCGGCCGCCCCCGAGTCACCACCCCCAAAAAGGATCCGGCAGCGTCGCCCCGTCGACGCGCCGGACCCCAAGGGGGAAGGCAGCTCACAGCCAACCGGCGCCCAGCGACCCCGAGGCACCAGGGGGGAGACCCGCGACCGCGCATCGTACAAAAGAAAAACGCAACTTAAGGGGGGAGACTCGTCTCTTATGAATTTTTTTTGCATTTTTTTTGCTTAAAAAATTCATTTACTATCTAAAGAACATATTCCCGAAGTATTAAAGCCAAAACACAACGCTAAAGGTCCCTGAGAAGTCATCAAAGTGATGAGCTCCAGATGTGCCGCGAGCAGGTAAATGAGCGGGAGACTCGCAGAAACTCGGTGACACTGGTATATCGTTTGTTTCCACGTGGTGTGGTCGTTCGTAACGTTCATAGGCTGCGTTCCACTTATCGCTCACAACGCTCGCGAGCATCATTTCGTCCTTGTTTAACATTTGACAAACAACAACAAGGATGAAATGATTCTACGAGCGTTGCGAGCGATAAGTGGAACGCACCCATAATCGTTTCTGTGTCGAATTACTTGTAAAAATAAATAATCGCAAGTGTAGAAGGGAAACACCAAACTTTCGTCCTAACCAGTCTCGTCGTCGGCGATTTATGGGCAACCAGGTTACGAGTGATTCGAACGCGGAAGTCGAGGAGGAATCAAGCGAGGAAGTTAGCAGATCTGCTAAGAAATTGAAGGCGTCGGCGGACGATTATTATAAATCCAACTATATGCTATCGAATAATTGAATTCATAAGTGTTTTTTCTGCTCTCGCTGATTTGCTTGTATGTAAGGTGTGCAGACAAAAAATTACATTTGGACAATCAGGAGACCAAGGACTTGGTTTCAAAATTTCAGTGAAGTGTAGATGTGGAACCACATTGATTGATTCTGGACCGAAGATACACAGTGGATTTGAAATAAATAGACGTATAATCTTTGCAATGCGCTTACTTGGCGTTGCTCGAGAAGGTATAAACATTTTTTGCGGTGTGATGGATTTAGGCAGTGGAATAAGCAAAACAGCGTATAATAAACAGCCCTTATAATAGAACACATGTATACGTTGTCACGACTTTTGCACTCCCGGACCGCTCCGGGACGTGTGCCGGATCAAAAGGACTTAGGAGAGCGGGATGGTAGGCCTCTCCAGTGGCTTCCTCGCACCTCCGATACTCCACGAAATGTTCCGAATGTTGGGCGCCAGACGCGTACATTCGCGTCCACGAAATCGCGAAAACCTAAACGAGACGCAAAACGAAGTGTGTGGAGGTGCGTGGAATCGGCTAGCTTGACCTAATCACGGGCGGGGTTAATGAAGGGCAGCGCGATATCCGGCGGGGTGACGCGTAAATTTGTAACTCGGTCAGATAACAAAGAAAATAACATTTATTGAGTGCTGGTTGTCGAGAAAATAACAACGTTTATCCATCCGGCTTCGATCAAACACAAAATAAAGCCAATAACCCATCAAGAATAGCCGGTGGCGGGATGTCTGGATTTATTCAACAGAGATAATTTTTAACGCGGTCAGTAAAGCTTATTGTAGGCGCACGGAAAGCGCAGTTCTCAAACACTTAATAGTAATAATAATAACGCGAGATGCGAAAGATAACGGAAAATGTCGCGAAATGGTGGTGCACCACGCTCGATGCGCGTGAACACCACGCCCGTACGAAAACTCTATCGCCAGGCTATCTTAATCTACGCGAGACTTTTCTAAATGGGCGCAACACGGAGGCGCCGAGATTTGTTACAATACAAGGAATACTCTCCCTAACGCAAACTTCGAGGTTATCGCAAGTAGGGGCGGGACGCCATAGGACGTAACGCACGTAATACCGAACGCCAGGGGCTTGGGAGCGAAAGCCTCTCACGCGAGAGCAAATCTAACGCAATTACTCCATCGACACCGATGGGGGCTTGACGCAATTATTAACTCGTAATACCGGGATCCGAGCACAATCGATACGCTAACACCGACGCTAGAACACAAGAATTTCCTGACGCGAAGAAGCGGTACGCAATTCACGAAGTACCGGCCCGTATGCGGCCGTACACCAAGGTCGCGAGGACGACGCGATACACTCGCGATATCGAATTCACTAACGCGTCTGTCGCGATCTCCAGGGGTTCGCCATCACGCTTGTACTACGGTTCCGCGGCCACGAGACCATCCCGAGGCCCTTCGCTCTCGTTATCGATCGCGAAATTACACTCGATCTCACATGCGTTATCCCGAGCGAGAGCGCGCACCGGAGGGCGGTGTCGTGGCTTTACATTGCGAGAATAACGGGCAACCTCACCGGCGATACGTCTTCTCCTGGTTCCTCGCCGTCACCTTCGACCAACGGTCCTCGATCCGCCAAGTGAAATCGATATACCCGGCTCGGGGTGGCTATCGCGTACTTTAACAAAACGTGCTACCTCGCCGACGGACGACCAGAGAGTGTCGCCGGATTCTCGCTCGATAACGAGATCGATGCGGTCGCCCCTCTCGGGGCGCGCGGACCAATCGGGAGCGAGCTTGCAAGCTCGCACGATACCACGCAGGATCGTCGCAAGGGGATCCTTCGGAGGCGCGCAACGGTCCCTCGGCAGCGTAGCGGCTCCTCAAATTTTGTCCCCGGGCGGCGGACGGAACTTGGCTTGTGCCGGTTGGCCTCCGGTTTGACCCTGGGGCGGTGGCCAGCCACCCCGTAGGTCGATGTTGCTTAGAGATCCTTCGCTGTAGCCGGGTTTTTACCCAGGCGCCTGGGGCCCCGCTATCGGCGGCCCCGTCCGTCGCCGCCTCCGTGCCGCACGCCTGCCGCGCTGCTCTCGCCAGCCCGTGATCTCTGCTGCTTCCGTGTTTGCCACCCCTCATCGGTCGTCAACCGTCCTTGGTTTCCTTCGCCGATTACTCCCTCGACGGTCGGCCGTGGCGTGGGTGAGGTGCCGCGCGTATTACATTGCATAAAAGAAAAGAAAGTAATCAGAATGCGGAAACGCGATTAAATACGACCCCCGGAGATCTCGTCGTTGCCTCCCTGGTCCGTCCCTGGGCGCAAAATTTCGCGCCTTGTGACGGCGGCGGGGCGCCGCGACGGTGCGGCGAGCCGCAACGTCACAACGTCTATCAAAAAACATTTTGATTTGAGTTGCGCACATGCAGTGGAGGCTGAGAAAAAAGAAAATGAAAGAAATGAAAAGCCATTATTAAAATTCACGGTTAGTGGCGACGGATCATGGAAGAAACGTGGATTCTCGTCTTTGTACGGAGTGACGACTCTTAAGGTGCCATTACATGGGAGCGTCCGAGCGTCGAGCGTCGAACGTCAAACACGTGCGCATCACCTTTGCGCAGGATTCTAAACCGTACAGATTTCAGCGTCTTGACGCTATTGCAATGGCGAGCATGGCGAGTGACGAGAGCTCAGTCACCGGAAAGGTAAATAGGTTATGTTCCTGTTTTGGCATATCTCTTGTTGAGATAAGTAATTGAAATATTGTATGTTATAGGCATCAGATATAACGTGCGGCGTGTGCACGGCGACAATTGCGAGGCAAAATATTAAGAGTCACCAATGTGTTCAACAATGGCACAGTATTACAATCTAATTCCCAAATATTTTATCCTACGAATGGTATGGCCTATAATTCATTAAATTATATGATAATATACAACTATTGTGTATATGTATATATATGTATTGAAAGACTTGTAAGTATAAGTAGTATGTGTGCGATTTTGCAGAAAGAGGTGAATGTTTGGCGAAAGTAATATGTGATGGCAAGGAACAAATCGTATTAATAAATAAAGAGTCACTTGGTCAATCCTATTTGAAACAACAAATACAAATAGGCAATAAAGTGGCAAAGTCTAATCTATCAGTGGATGATTGCTGTCCTTCAGATGATGATTCACAAACATCAGTATTGTGCTCAACAGCAGTAAACAAAACTATAGTAGACGAATTATTGATCGAAGAAATCAGAAAGAGACCCCCTATATACGATTACACACTGCCTTTGTCTTTCCGTGGCAGACACAAAGTTGCAGAGTTGTGGGCAGAAATTTCTAACGCTCTTAAAGGTACCTATATTACATAAGCCTGAATTACCAAATAAAAGCGATGATATTACATTAAATGGTGTAAAAGTATGTATTAACAAATTTATTTAACCCATTGTAACAAATGTATTAGGTCATTTAAGTGCTGAAAAGGCGAAAAAGAAGTGGAAATCCCTGAAAGACACGTACAGTAAACTAGTTGCTAACGAAAAAAAACCCAGCGGATCAGCAAGGTCACAACAAAAACCACCATGGAAACATTTTGAAGCAATGTCCTTCTTACGTTCGGTGTCAAAACACAAACCGTATGTATCAATGTTCATGTGCATACACACACACACACACACACACACACACACACACACACACACACACACACACACACACACATATATATATATATATATATATATATATATATATATGTATGTATGTATGTATGAATGTAAGTAGGTAAACTAGGCCGGTTCTAACCATGGAGCTCCGAGGGGGGGTGAGGGGCGAGGGGGGTCCCCCGCCGGGGGGTGAGAGGGGGGGTGTCCGCGGGTGAGGGGGAGAGGGGTACCGCGTTTGCGGTCGCGTCGCGGGGAGGGGGAGGGGGAGTACCGCGTTATTCCGGCGCCGCGGGGAGGGGGAGGGGGAGGGGGGTACCGCGTTTCCGGCGTCGCGGGGAGGGGGAGGGGGATACCGCGTTTCCGGTCGCGCCGCGGGGTGAGGGGGGGTACCGCGTTTCCGGTCGCGCCGCGGGGTGAGGGGGCCGCCTTCTCGGACGCCGCGGGGGAGGGGTCCGCGGGGTGAGAGGGCCGCGTGCAACGGCCGCGTCGGTCCGCGTGACGTCACACGGCGCGCTCCCGCACGCGGTCTCTCTCCCCCGTTATCTCTTCACCGTTTGCGCGGTGTCTCGCGCTCCCACCCATTAGATTATTTTTAAATATTATTTTAAGAAAATTTGCTTACCACCGCTGGATTTGAACCCCTGGCTCTTGAGTCAGTCACCTTCGACATTTTGCGACATAGTAAATCCAATTATAACCAAAGGAACGGTATCTATAATTCCATTTCGCGGGGAACAATATGCGACTGAGTTTGCTCATTATTGTCATCAATCGCCACTGTGTCCTCTTGCACCCGCGATTATTTCCTTTTCCGCGTAACGCCTACGTTTGACGCAGCACCAAATACGTTTAGCGCACGGATTGGCGCCTTTCTCTTATACCGACTATAAGCAGAGATAGATTATGTATGCAGAACGATTTTATACCGACTATAAGCAGAGATAGATTATGTATGCAGAACGATTTTGTACAAAATGCACTCAGACACCATGTTTTTGCCACATCACACTATCAGTCTATGACGACGACGATGTCCGCTCGGTCTCGCCGGCCGAGAAGGAGCGCGCCGTCATTCTTATATCAAAGGACCAACGTTTCCGAAGGGCTCTATTCATTCACAACCGACGGTAGCTCGACCGAATCCCTTTCGCAGAACGTAATATGGGCGCCAGGTGCGATTCCTCGCACCACGATACGCGAAATCCTGATTCCTTATTACCTCAGGTGTGAGTCCGATATAGGAGAAGAGGGAGCGTAGCGCAATGAACACACCACAATTATAACAAATTAGTATTTAATGAAAAAGCATAGATAAAACAATTCGGTCGTAATGGCGGCGCAACAGACGCCGCGAACGCGATAATTTTCGGACCGAAGTACGCTCGAAGCGACCTGCTTCTAAATTTCAATTTACAACGAATCCCACCCCGTGTGTCCCGGTACTGACACTTCTAGACTACGACAAATCCCACCCTGAATCGCGCGGTACCGACTACAATTACTTATTACTCGACGCAACATTTTTACCCCTCAACGCACACATAACTCGACGTACATTCCACAACGCGACGAAAACAACCCACAAAACGGTAGCGACGTCGAAGAGGAACGGCTCGCAATGCGATCTCTATTCGCGATACGATAGGCTTTCACCCCTCTGCGCGATCTCGCAGTCCCGAAATGGCCGCGAATCTCTCGGATTCCGCGAGTCCCGTTGACCGCGGATCTTTGATTCCGCGCGCCCTGAAATGACCCCGCGATTTACGCCTCGCGAGGTCCGCAACACAAAATGCGACGGTGTCCCGCACGCCACGACGCGATCACGCGGATCCCATACGGCCCCGCGCTGATACGGTGTCCGGCCCGTACAGAGAACACCTCGCCCAAAGACCGCTCGATCACGCGAAGCGCATTTCGCCGTTCCCCATACTCCGAGTCTACACAACACGGCACTTAACGCATCCCGACGATATGACAATTAACTCCCGAAACGATAATTAGCTCGACGACACGACAATTAAACGCGTTGACTGTCGGCGGCCGCGCACTCAAACTCCCGAGACGGGCGATTACGCACTTTTCCGGCCGAGTCCTCCCGCGGTATTCCTTTCGGGATAATTAAGCGATCACATACTTTCGCGGCACAACGCGACTCCCGGGAGGACCTCGGTATTGCTGCGATCTTACTTGCGGTGCTCGAGCAGTGGCCTTACAATTATATCCGCTCGCTCCGGCAACAGGTAGTCTCGCTAGGGGCTGGATGGCACCTCTCCGTAAGACGGCCCGCACGACAGTGACGGCCCTCCGGCCCGGCGGGATCACGCTGGGCCCGCGCCTGCGCTCCTGCGCGCCGGTGTTGCACGCCCTGTCCCTCTTGACGAGTGCTGCGCCCTACACGGCGCTGCGCCTTACCACGGCGCCCTCGCGCCTGCCTCCACCCGCCTGCGGTAGTACCAAGATGGCGCCGGGTCCGACTGTCCAGGTCGCGACTCCGGAATCGGTTGCTCGACGGCCAGGCTGGCCAGGCCTCGGCTCGTCGACCGGTGGCGTAACTCCGGGGGTGGTTACCCCTTTGACGGGGACCTTCGTCGGGGCGTCCCCCTTTCCGGTTCCTCCGTGTTCGGGTCGTTGTTTCGTGCTACGGGCCAGCGTTCTCCTTGACAGGCGCTATGCGGTACCGGCTATGGGCCCCAGCGTGACCCGTGCGTCGGCCGTCCGTCCTCGACACGTTCCCAGCCGGTCGTTCGCCGATTCCCTCGGTGCGACCTTAAGTCGGTACAGAAATTCAGGGCCACCGCTCCGCACCGCCTCGCAACCTGTAAGTCTCGCAAATTCTTACTTAACCCTAAATTTACGTTAATGCCCCGCCCGCCTCGGGCGGAGGCACCACCCTTGACGTCTCCATCGGCCGAGCTACCATCCGGGCCGGGGACGTGACTTCGTCACGTCACAAGTCATAAACAGTGCAAAATGGACAGAGATTGCATGGCATAATAGTATACAGTGGACGTTCGCATGAAGAACACATTATATTATCAAAGAGTATACAAGGCCTGGTGTCGTGTCTACGAACAGCGTACAAAAACGAGAATATTCCGCTAATTTCCACCATACATGCTGCACAAAACTTCGCATGTCCGGAAGTATAGTAAATGTACATGCAACACATCTTTTTAAGAGGATTCAATGTATTTACCTCTGCTTGATTCAAAACTCTAAAAATTTCATCTTGAACATCATCAGAATGCTCTGATATGTCACTGTCATAACACGAATCGTTAACAATAAGTGCATCATCATCAACTTCTTCCTGTTCATTCACATCAACTTCTTCATTCACTTCCAGTTCTTCATTCACTTCCATTTCTTCATCATCATTTGCTTCAACGTCCATATCCTCTTGTTCAAATAGTTCCTCGAAATCCATTTTACACACACACACACACACACTTTGCTTACTTGCACTCACGCTAAAATATAAACTTTGGATAATATCCGAAGGTTCTTTTCCTATAAAATTCGCTATCGAGAAACTCCCGGTTCGATCGGAGATCGGCGATTCCCAATTCGCGACGGATCAAATACCTCACTATGTCAACTCTCCACAAATGCACTCTAGAACAATTTCTCATGCGCGGTTCACCGATTTTCACGATTTTGAATTTACTATTGAGCACCGGTTTGCACAAGTTTTCGTATTCGTCAAGCATGGCAACCGACTCTCACTTCCAGCCCTCGACTACTGAGCGTACCCTCAAATTCATCCTTCTATATCTCACTATTGTCACATCGTTTGTTTATCATATCTAATTTCACCATGATCTCAGCATCCGTACGGATGCGCCTTGCGAAAAACCTATGATGTACAGTTTTGCACGTGTGCAATGAAGTTACCACGAGACACGTATGTTCTTGTCTTTAAAACATCTCTTAAACAACTATCAAACAAGTAAAAACATCTTTAAAAACAGCTATCAAACAAGTAAAACATCTTTAAAAACAAATATCGAACATCTTTTAAACATCTTTAAAAACATCATTAAAAACAACTAAAACATCTTTAAAACAAGTAAAACATCTTTTAAACATCTTTAAAAACAACTAAAACATCTTTAAAAACAACTAAAACATCTATATTATACTACAAACTATGTGGGAAAAGGAAATAAAACCGTTTAAAGATCGCGAGTGCGGCACGTGCCGTCTTATCGAGAGTTACCGCTCTGTAATTCTAAACCGCTGACGGTGAACAAGGGAACGGATAGACAGAAGGAAAGATAATTTTAGATACAGTGATATGCATTTTAATATACATTTATTTCTCATGTAGCGCATTATACACAATAGTATCTAAAGTGTAGGTCAACAGTTCACAATCTATTAGCGAATTTTTATCGTAAAAAATCACGCAAGATTCTAACTGCATTACATTTACTCCTTCTTCTTCTCCTCCTCCTCCTCCTCCTCCTCCTCCTCCTCCTCCTCCTCCTCCTCCTCCTCCTCCTCCGAGGACATAGGTCCCGCGTTGTTTCCAACATCCAAACATTTATACGCTGTAGATGTCATGGCAAATCTCCTTCCCAAAATACGAGGCGTGTAGCGAGGCTCAGAATTATGAGAAGATGTACTGTAAAAAAAAGAAATATGTATGGAAAAGTATATGAAAAAAAAAAAAAAAAAAAAAAAAAAAAAAATGTAATTGAAAACTTACTGTTTCTCGCACGTTTCATCCTGAATCGGAACGTAGTAGTTCACACCGTGAGTGTTTATCGTAACTGGGGGCTGATTGCGACGTACTCGAACCGTATCAAACTCTTGACCACGCTCTAGAATCCTCATAGACCATTTATATGTACACAAAAATGCGAATCTTGCAAATAGCACCAATGTACGGCTGCTGCAGGGTGACAACCACCACAATCCAAATATATGTTAAATGTGATATCTTTGTCAAGAACATTCGTGATGAGATCACCTCATCGGGCAATAGCATTAAATATGATTTTTTTTTTCAAGGACACATCGCGACGTGTCTCGCGATGATTTTATCGCACACGTGCAAAACTGCAAATTTTGCATTTTTCTGGTCGATGTACGGATGCTGCATTGATACAGATCAAATCACCGAAAGTCAAAGGCGCGATATCGTTTTCAAGAACATACGTGTCTCGCGATGATTTCATCGACACACGTGCAAAACTGCAAATCTTGCATTTTTCTGTTCGATGTACGGCTGCTGCAGTTATACAGATCAATTCATCATAAGTCAATGGCGCGATATCGTTTTCAAGAACATGTCGCGACGTGTCTCGCGATGATTTCATCGACACACGTGCAAAACTGCAAATTTTACAATTTCGTACAAGTCAATGGCGCGATATCGTTTTCAAGAACATACATGTCTCGCGATGATTTCATCGCACACATGCAAAACTGCAAATTTTGCAAATAGTACCAATATGTGGATACTGATGCAGGTATACAATCAACTACTATCGAACCGCTATCAAACATCTTTAAAACAACTAAAACATCTTTAAAAACAGCTATCAAACAACTATCAAACGACTAAAACATCTTTAAAACAACTATCAAACAAGTAAAACATCTTTAAAAACAACTATCAAGCAACTAAAACATCATTAAAACATCTTTTAAACATCATTAAAAGCATCATTAAAAAACAACTAAAACATCTTTAAAACAGCTAAAACATCTTTAAAAACAACTAAAACATATTTAAAAACAACTAAAACATCTATATTATACTACAAACTATGTGGGAAAAGGAAATAAAACATTTATATTTTAAACATTATTTCTATTATAATTTTTAGGGAGTAACATACCTGTTATATTAGCGATTTAAATAACATAGAAGAAAATGATAAATTTATCTGACAGCTCCTACGTACGTTGTAAGCATAAAGCTCGAGTTCCGCATTAATATTCGAAGTCATACAGTAATGTGGGGATGTTGCGGGAACAGGGACAGAAAGCCAGTCAAACATAGTATAAATTGTGACCAAAGGTTCTTTAGAATAGTTTATTGTTAAGTTTATTATAGTAGTTTATTAGCAGTACAGAACTATCTGCCGATTGCACACACAATAATCCCAACATAAGACATAAGCGTTTATACGTAATTCTTCCGCTCTTTGCGCACGCCGCCAATGCATCGACGAAACACACACGGGTATGACAAGCATAGTATACTCAACAACATACAGAACATCAATAATACAATATGCAATAGTCATCTCCTACAATATATATATATATATATATATATATATATATATATATATATATATATATATATATATATATATATATTACATGATATTAAACATGGTTTGAGATAAATATGTCTGCAAATTATATTTTTAAATGTAAAGTAGATTATATTATGCTGAATATATTTCTTATATCTTTATTGTTTATATAGAATGTCAGCGAATTCTAAAAATATTGGTTCCGAGTCGGAATTAGAAGATTACGACGATTCAGATTTAGATATGGCAAAAGTTAATATTAACGAAAAAGAAAAAAATTATGACAAAATAGAAGAAGAAAATGTTGATGATTTTGATGCAATAAATTTATTAACACCTAATGAAGACATTGACTCCATAAAAATGTTCGATTCAACAGTGTAAGTATACATATTGTATTTACTAATATATATTCATCATTATTTAACCCTTGAGTACTCGTAACACTAGCGCGTTTTTGTCACACATATATTTTTAATCTGTAGGATTTTGTCCTTTCAATAAAAATTTAGCGCAATTTTTGTAAATCTCTAAAAGAAATGCTTATAGTGCAAATACTTCAGGGTTGTGTTCTTTAAATTATTATTATTATTACAAAATAATTAGTTACATGGATAAAATATTGAGTTTCAACAAACACATAGAGGAAAGTACACGATTATGAGATACCATATCTATTTTGTGTGATTGCCGGAAGTCTATGGGCAGAATTGAAAAATATAGTAGGTCATTTTGAAGAGAATTTAATAAGCTTTAAGATGCTGAAATGTAAAATTTAATTTAAATATTGATTTTTCTGAAAATTCGAAAAATATAAAAAATAAGCTTTCAAAAAAATCGAAAAAGTGTGCTCCTAATATGAGAGACCCCGGGAAATCGCTAATAAAGTGCAAAATACATCATATTGCAATTGCAAAACTTTATTTAAAGTTTTTAAAAGACAAATGTAATGGAGAAGCATATTTGCAACAATCGTAAACCCACTTATACTCAATATTGTACCTAATCTTCCCCCTCCACCCTTCCCCCTTAAATCAAGGTCAGCACAGTCTTATAAATTCGTATAAACCTTCCCTTAACGTTAATATAGTATTTTCTCTTCTCTTATTACTATACAATAACTTTCATACTCCAGCAACCCAGGAGTACCCTGAGTATGTCATGTTACGAGCACCACGCCTTGCGGTTTCGCGATCACCAAATCTAATCTCTACAATTGAGCAACTCAAGATATCCCGTATTTTCCCATTAATACGACTATACTCTATCGCTGCATGCAGAATTTATTGCCAAATATTTATTAATTATATAATAAACAAGGTTTAAAGACTCATATTCATGACACTTGACAACATCCAATTTCACAATTTCTTTCTCTGCAACGACTACACGCACGATCAAACAATGAATTTTCCACTAAATAGGTTTTACTCCAAGGGCAACAAGTTCATGGTGGAACCAACAGAGAGGGCCTATTAGTTTAGCAGAAACCTCGCTGTCGCATATTAGGAGCCTATCTCATAATAGGGGACTTTCCTCTATATATATATTTTTTTATAACATCTAACAAAATAGCTTACTTATTCTTATTTCTTTTATCCAAAAAATATCATAAAAATATTTCTTTAATAAAATAATTAATAAAATAATTTAATAAAAATTTTATATTTAAAAAATCACTATGCTTTGTCATACTTTTTGTTTCTTTTGTGTTTCTAATATATTTACTACTCTAATTGTAAGTATAAGAATTGATCTACGTAACAAAATTTCAAAAATGTAATCTATTATGTATCTTATACTAATTCAAATTCGCGAAATAAAATTCTAATATATTTTGATAAAATATTTTGTCATATATTTATTTCAAATTTAAAATTTTAATCAAAAATTACTTATATAAAACACGGCAATTCGTCGACATAATTCGATAAAGGATGAAAAGCTCTTTGTGAGCTCCGTGCGTACGAAGTGTGCAAGTATTTCCTCAAGCACAATCGTAAATAACATCAATAAACTAGTGACATCAAGATTAAATATTTTCCGTAATTAGTTTCAGCCCATCCATTTTAAGGCAACAAATCTACGAGAGGTAATATTTTACACTATGATTTTTATACTATAATTGTCATACATAATTCGATATGTATCGAAATACATTTACTCTATACTTGATTAATCGTAGATTTGTTACTTCAATGAAGAAAATTCTGACTCACCGACTCGATGCGCAACGGGCGGAGTTATTCAGCAACGTAGCTACGGTGACACTGTAACATACGAACATAATTGAAATTGAAGAAACATTCAAAATGATCAATATTTCAAAAGATAATTCTTATTTGCCTCTAATTCGTCTCTTAATGTAAAATTGATATTTAATAATTTAGTAATATAATTATCTATTTTCCAAAAAAGATCTTTACAAAAGTAAAATTTTATATAATTTTTCTGTCTCAATTATTTCTAACTAATCGAGATAAGACAATTCGAATAAATGGAAAAGAATGATTACAAGAGATGATACTCACCCCAAGGTTGCTCCGTCGATGCCCGACGTCCCTCTCAGACCTCCTCCTCCTCTCAGGACGTCATCAGGCCTCTTCCTCTCGCCGCACAGGACACTCGCGAGAAACACTCGCGGATAATAAACTACAATCGCGCGCGGACTGATTTCAGTAAAAGTCTTTCTCGCGCGATACGGCACTCCCGAAGCAAACGTGACGAACCGACTGCGGTTTGTTTATTCAATTAAATCGGCGGACGAGGGTACGTTAGCTTCCCCGTCTTTGGATTTTTATCCAAGCAGAACAAGAGTTTTGCAGTCAAGAGTGACATAGAAGATAATATAATTTTCGAACATTGCATTAGACGGTAGGTACTTACATTTCTGGAAACAAGTATTCTTTTAGTTATGATATAATATGCAAGTAATAGTTAATTATTATCTGATTATCTGACTATTAATTATCTATAATTACATATATTTAAATTATTTAAATCTGAAAGCTTTTCGTTTATACAATATATTACTGCAGAAGAGACCATGAGATACCACCAGATAAGTTCCCATTGAACGAAAACGTTAAGGCTCAGGACAGAAAAATATATATGGAAGAAGTTATATCTAAAGCGTTAATTCACAGAATTAATAAAACAATGCTGATACATCTCGCCCCTGAAAATCTGCACTTATTACACGCTGAAGTCGATTTCGAACCGAGATTAGAAGCATCTTGGTTTATGGGTAGTTTAACCCTTATCGGTCACACTGGGTAAAATACACCCCAGAATTTTTTTGACTTCGACAACGACCCAGTAAACCAATGGAAATGGGCAATTTTTTTACATATGGGCCATTAAATTAATTTTTTGCAAATCAAACCTATACAGTCTTTTTAAGGAAGACTTAAACTACAACAGGATATATATATATTTTTTTTTAAGGTCACCTACAATTATTTATACACGTGCAAAAACGCTGGGGTGTATTTCACCCAGTGTGACTGGTACGGGATTCTCGGGAAGTGTGACTGATAAGGGTTATACCCCCCTATTTTTCGAAGGTTGAAAAGAAAGTCTATTAAATTTATGAAGGATTATGCTGATGACCCAATAGATTTGTCTGTTCAATATATTGATCAGCCTGTCATGCATTTAAGGCATAAACATCCCCTGAGAGAGATTATTCCCTTAAGCGATTGTGAAAATCCAGCTTTAGACGTATACCTACGTTCAAATTAAATCCCGGTGTATTGACTTATAATTTTGAAAAGAAACACGACCAATGTACCCGGCTTTTGGCCTGGCGATGAAAGTGAATTCGGACTTTTATCGTATCACAACTGCACGTACTTGCAGACAAGGCCAGAAAAATATAACGACACCTCTACAGCACTTACAGTACAGGCTATATTATCATCTTACAGCTGGTTATTATCACAAGCCTGTTATCAAGGTACTTTTATAGTTTAAAGTTATTGTTTAGATGTTAATTGAAATTTCAGCTTTCTACACGTATATATCTAAAATTTCAGGTTTCTCTACTTTTAACGATATCACGTATCCATTAACCACTCAAACGGTTATAACAAACGGACAATGGTGGTCGTTTTTTGTTTACCAACTCAACACTACTATAGTGCATTCTGAGCACGCGGATGAAAATCCGAAGCGCAACATTTGTTGGATTACAGAGCCGATAACATTATTTGATAAAATAGAAGACGAAAAAGTTCGCGGTTTAAATGAAGAAGTTTTGAAAACTTTAATTAAGTTTTACATGAATGTTCCTGAGGAAAGGACGGGCGTAGACTTGAAACCATATTTAGGGAAATCCGTGAAAGTAGTAGCCGACATAGAACACGATGAAAGGAGAAATTGGCTCGAAAAACAATATAAGTATCTCGTGAGCAACAGGCCGAGGCACAGGTGAGATAACATTACAATTATTTCAATACTCTTTTTACTGTACTTTTAACGTAAGTGTTAAACAGATTTATAGTAAAAGAACATTTATTAATATGTAATCTTTTTTTTTTTCAGACGGATACCGGAAATATATGATTGGCAAAAAATCTATTTGATTCGATTTAAAACTCGTCCGTTGGATAAGAAACGTGAACCTTGGCAATTCGGCGTTAAAGCGTACAAACGTAGATTAGATGATCATTGTCCACCCTATATACCAAGATGTTTACGAGGTGCCAAATCTCCCAAAATGAAAGAAGGGACGATTTGCAAAAACGTACTACCCATAATTAGAAATACATATAATTGTCATGTCGAATGTATAAATACAATACAGCGATTGTGAAAGACAATTATTAATTTTTGTCGTAATATTTATAATCCTGTACAATATACAATTTATTTTTGTTTCCTCGTCAAAAGTTCGTACAAAGAGTGAGTTCGTATAAAAAATGTTAAAATTCTTGTACAATCTTGTCTTTCTGTAAAGAAAGCGAAGAGAATTTTACCTAGACGTACATTTTTTATTTACAATTTGAGCACAAGTTTCTGCATTATTCCTGCGCTAAATATAATAATGTATTGAAAGAATTGGCAGGTAGATTTAAATTTATTTTGCTGTCGGTATTCTTATCTTTCATTGTTATAGCAACAGGTAAAGAACCTCTGCAACAGAAAATTTCGAATTATGTGTTTTAAGAAATATATTATAACAAAATGTTAAAAGAAAGTACGGTATTAAAAAAAAAAGAAATAGTTTTTTAAAAGAATACATTTCAAATTCTTTTAGGAATAAAAAATTGTACATTTTTCTGAAGAATTTTTCCACAATGCTATAATATATATATATATGATTGCTATAATATATTATATATAGTATAAATATATTTTTTACTAACTTGTTGACGGCCACGATAACAATCTGTTGTTCGGGCGTCAAGAAAGCTATCGCTTTAATCTCTCGATTGCCTTCAAGACCTGTAGATAAGATTCTATAAGAATCCCGTGGCACAAATCTGCTGAAGTGAGAAATCGCGTAAAACATCGGCTGCTTGTAGAATTCATCGTTCTCCGGCATTACGATAATCGGGGAATCCACATAATTTTTAACCCAATTTGGTGCCCCATTCTTATTGAGCGCCATATTCCAATCTACCCATCCGACTACCCAATGCGACAAGTTCTAGAAATATATTTATAAATTTTATAATACACAATTCAAAGCATTTTAATATATAAAGTGTGATATTTTAACATATAATTACATATATGATTTTACTTTCATCTTTACACAATAAAACTATCTTGTGCTAATTCTCTAACAAAAAATTCTCTAATATAAAAACCGGATTAACTGAACAATATATACTTTTAATTAAACTCCAGTGTGCCCGCAAAAGTTTTCGTCATACATTTAGAATTAAATGTATTCAGCAGATTCTTATTTTACAACTAAATTGAGAGTGTTCTTTATATTAGATAAAATTGAAAACGGTACAAACACGTTTGTGATTTGAAATGTAAATTGTGATTAGTACATACATACAAACCTCGATTATATCTAAGGCATATTTTTGTCCTCGGTCCCATGATCCCAATATTACCTTTTTTATGTCTAAGGGACTGCTACCTATAAGGCGAAAATTACATGAATCTCTTTTTTGAAACTTTTGGAAAAAATATATCTATTGCACAGTTATATCTTTCATTATTTACTGTGACCTGTGTAATGCTGGCCACACACACTTTCCGTAAGACATAACAGTAAGGTTTCGACCAATCGCTCGATTCTTACGGCTACGGTTACGGACCAGTTACGGACGGCCGAATTGTGCAACGCGATTGGTCGAAAGTCGAAACCTTACTGTTACGTTTTACGGAAAGTGTGTGTGGCCAGTATAATTAATTATACTTACCGGTGCATGCCTCAGTCATCAATATAAACTTGTCCGGGTACTTATCATGCATTTGGGTCAGCCTAATCGGTGAAAATACTTCATCAGCGTACCAATGGACCGCAACACCGGAGAACAGCTCCCGAGCTTTCAGATTATTGAACATTATCTCGGGATACCACGGTAATTCGTAGCGTTGATCGTCCATCGCCATGTAGACGGGATTATATCCGGCATTGGACAAAGTCGGAGCTAAAAAATCCGTGGACCAAGTCGCCGACGTGGCAGGCGTCCAACCCATGGCATTGAAAGGGAAGAATGGGTTAAATCCATCTATTGGTTGGTTGCCCGGCGTTATGCCCCATATATTTATACCACGCTCTTTGTACGCGTCAAAGAACTTTTTGATATACTCAGCGTAAAGTGCATAATATTCACATTTTAGGATACCTGTCGAGATTATCATACATTACGGCATTTCATATTTAATTATCGGAGCACCTAATAGTAAAAACAAAATATAATAACATCTACAAACTCATTTTGAGTTTATAGACGAGAGAAGACGAAAATATTAAGTTAAATTTAATTTTTGAAATAAAAACATCAACTTTTTGTAGTATTAATAATTTTGTTAAAAACCTGATTTTCTGGAGAGATGTTATCCGACTATGATTACGGAGGGCGAAGTAAAATGGACTGTGAAATGAGATGGACCAGTTATTATCTTTTCTTTCATTCAAATTTAAGAAAGATAAAAAAATAGAACCTTAATTTGTACTATCTCGTCTTATTCCTACAAATATATGAATTATTATTTGCTTCTTGATAAATATACAATAATTGACACCAGATTAACGAAGTAACTTCCTTTTTGATGTTTCTCTACCATATAAAGTATTTAAAAATTATTTTAAATAATATTGCTTGTTTCAATATCATATTTTTATGATTAAATCAATATTTGCTTCCGCATTAAAAAATATTTCATAAATAATGTAAAGTTTTGATTTCAAATTAATCGGATGATTTATTTCCTGGTCCATTTCATCCCACTCCGATCTGATTTTACGTTTTACCTCTGGTAGCTGGTAATTAATTTTTGCGAAATTTCAATAAAAAATAGGCTTTTGTGAATTTTTAAAATTCAATATAATCGTACATAATTATAAATACTTGTTTCCGTGCAAAAGTTTCTCTGTTTGACATACCCCATGTTATGCTATTTGTGTTTTTCATCCACGGAGGTGCGCTCCATGCAGTCGCGAATATTCTGTGATTTTCCGGATTAGGCATGATACTCTCGATATAATGTAGATATCCGATTTTGTAATCGTCTTCTTCCACAAGTGAGAAATGACTTAACGTAATATCGCAAGGTGTGTCGTCGTACGTGTACGGTCTCGTCGAGAAATCGGTACCTGCGATAGGTATACGAGTGAACGTGTATCCGATACCGTTGGAACCAAAATATGACCTGAAAATAACTGCATGTGAACGGTTATGCGTGAACATGCGAAACGGATTAAATCCAGTTAGACAAATTTGCGGCAATTTTACTAAACCCGATAGATTGTTAAATTTTGCCTGAATAGTTGCTACGTTTCACGTTACAATAGCAGTTTGCTCGATTTCAATACCGTAGAAATATTTATCTTGCGCTAAAGAATTGTAATTTATGCTTCTAATTCGTTTCCATTTATTTACCAACAAAAGAGGTAATGCAATTCTGCTATTATCCCCACAGCAGAATTAATATGCTTCGCCCGGAAAATTATTCTGCAAACGCTTATTGAATCAATATGTTAATTAATATACGATTAATAGCTAATTGGAAAACTTTTGCTTCCCCTTTTAGAATTTATTTACTAACGTATTCTAACGGGATTTCATATTATTTGAATTATTCTCAGAAAGTTTTAAAAGATCTTGACAATAAATAAGAATCTAAGAAATGTAATTCTTTCTAAAAAAAAAATAACAGAAAAAAGATTAAGGAGAAGAATAAATTTTACTGACATCTATAACGCAAAGCGGAAATTTTCAACCTATTGTTATCGTCATGAAATAATAGCACTGATAGCGCACGACAGTGTCGTAATCACTTGTTTTTCATAAAAAATGAACATTGCAGGTGAATATTGAACATTATTAAAATTTTATTATACCGCACGAAAATTTATGTTGTTCTCCCAATCTTTTCTTTCTGTCACTGTTATCGATCGTCTAAAAATAATGCCGACCACGTACTCAAGTAATACGCCTTGAGTCTTATTGCTGAGAGTTCTAATGTTGAGAGCGGCGGCGTCAGTCATTGCTCCGCCAAATCCTTGTATCCTTTGATACTTCTCACTACTGTCCACCGTGAGAACTACGTCATTGTCGGACTCATTTTTGCCGACGAAGTTATTGACGGTTAACTGCATCCTTTTGCCATCCCGAGTAGATGTGTACCATAATACCTGGTTCTGTTGCAAGTTCGGCTCGCTTATCGTATCGCAATACGTCGAGTTACAGACGCATACTATATGATCTTCGCCGAATGAACGTTGTATACAGTTGTCTCCTGCAACGGAAAGAACATTCAATTGCACGTTCCGACACTTAAGTTGTCATGCATACTTTTTTAATTGACACGCTGTAACACAAAAATCTTTTTAAAATTATCAGAGATTCCATAGAAAAAATATTGAGAAAAAATGTCTCTCTTTCTCTTATCGTTCTCTATGTACATCGGGAAGAGTAGAGTCAGAAACTTTGCTTGTTAAACTGTGTCGTGAAATTAAATTCTCCCGTTTTAGTAAGTCCAAACTACGCTGATTGTATGCAAAAGTCGCAGGCTTAAGGAAGTCGTTTACTTAAGTGTACTTTTGCTGAAAATTTTGCTGAAATCGATATATCAGCGCGATTTGCATTCGCCGGTGACATTTCGATCGAAATTCATGACGTTGCAAAACGAGGTTTATATATTACTTTCAAAATAGAGGCGCAGCAAGGTAATAGAGATAGGCCTACTAGTTATGTAAAGTGATAATAATCGTAATTAATGCAGAATTAATATGTAATACGTAAAATAACTTAAATATGAAAACATTTTTTACAATAAATAAGTCTTCTCCTCGTTTTCCTTTTTTATAAACAATAACATAGGTATCTTTTGAAATAGCCAAAACTTAATTACATTGTAATTAGTAAATTATTTATAGTATTTATTTACATTTTAAAAAGACATAAGAGTAATGAGAGTTGTAAATACATAGGCTGCGTTCGGAGAGCGCGCTATTTGCTTATTCCATTTTTATTTTACACCTGATGAGCGATAAAGATAGAATGGTGTAATAGCGCTAATAGCGCGCTCCCCGAACGTAGCCATATACTAAGTATAAATAATTTAACTAAGAATACAATATATAATGTCTCTCGTTTACTTGGAAATTTGTTCATTAGTCACGAGAGATTTCGAAGACTTTCCGTGTTAAAAAATTAAGTAATTCCAAACGTTATCAAACATTCGTCTTTAATTGCGCTTACCTTTCACTGTGACCAAGGCAACGATTAGAATTACTGCGCGTAGCATCTTGAGTTATGGCGAGGAATACTTTTTAGTCTGCAAACATGTAATAAAGTGTATCATCACTTATATAGTATATATTATATCACTTATAAGTGTATATCGGTTAAACGGAACGTTCGTGATGTATAAAAATATTATAGTCAGATTAGTATATGTGCTGTATGCTATATGTTATATATTTAGTTTAATTGATAAAGCTAACATTTGCAATAACAATAATCATCAGTGCGTAAAGTTCGTAAACAGATATAATTAGAATTAATTTATCTGTGATTCATTGTTAGTATGTCGTTTTTACTCAATTATTGATAATTGTTCTGTACTTTGTCAGGAAAAGTATTAGCGGAGGAATTGGGTGAGGCCGTTAAAGATTTACTCTGAGATAGAAACTATTTAAAGTATAATAAGGTCTATTTAACACAACTATTCTTACAAGCAACCTATTATTTTACAGAAATCTAATTCAAGCGAGATCGACTGAGTGCAGATAACTTCAGCGAATGACTGCGACCGCCGTCGCTTCGTTAGTTCTTTTATTGTCTCTGACCTTCCAGAAGGTTCCCCGCACAGGAGGGGGTATTACTTGCTGTTAATGAACCTTCTAGAAAATCAGAGACAATTGTGCGAATAAGCGTTGGCCATATTTGCGGCTTTAGCAGCGGGAACCTGCGATTGGACGCCGCGGCGGCGCGCGCCGCGATAGGCGCAAGCCCTCGACGAGTTCGGATTGCGCGAACGCGCCAGCGTCGCGTTACGCGATCGAAAGAGCGCGCTGGTTTTGGTCGATGCTTATCGACCGCGATTATCACTGCTCTGTACAATAATTTGTTACATGTTTCTAATGCCCATTCATGTTATTTATAAAAGAGTATTGCCTTTTAGCTATTTCTATATTTATTTTATTATTTTCATATCTATTAAAGAAATAATAACAAAATAATTTTACTAGTAATCGTATTTGTACTGATATCGCGTACACGTACTATATACGCTATAAAACGTGTTAAAATTTTACCGATATTGCTGAAGACGTCAAATATTCAAAAATCAAAACTGTTATAGTATCGATATATATACATCACTTTTCGATAATATTGATTCCCAGTGTTACTATTCTTATATTATATTGAAAATGTTGTTATTAGTAAATTAATTTATTTCAATTATTATATAAAATCGAGAAATGCGTACCAATATATAATTGGTATGTTTTACATCCTTTTTTATTCTTGCTTTCATTTTACTCGCATTTTCCTGTAGCTATGATTAATTGCTTTTTTTTTAATTATTTATGTTAATTGCATTATACACAAAAAAGTTATAAAATCCCAAGTTATTCAAACCTTAAAAAAACCTTTGAAAAGTTAAGAATAGGCTCTGATTACTACACAATCATTAAAAGTATAATGCCTATTGTTGAACTACACATTTGAAGATGAATTGAACTAAACTCTAAAGAAAAGAATTGTCGACCTTACAAATTGTTAACGGTTGTTCTCTCTTTTTATTCTTTTGTGTGCCTATTTTTCGTACCTGAGTACTGTTGAGACTTTTATTATCCGTAGTACAGAAACATTACTGTTCTTCGTTTTGGAATGGTACGATGATGACTGAAGAACAGTGCGACATTATTCGTAAGCGTTGGCTCCGTCAGTCGTGTTCCTATCGGAACACATCGCGATATTTCCGATAAATCGACGACTTATTTATCAGTAAGTACGTTTATTGACTCCCCGCAAGGTTGCAAGGCGTTTTGTAGGGACGTTCCCAACCCTCTATTCCAATACTACCCTTCTCCTCTCACTTAACCCTTTGGACCAACTGCTTAACGTCTCTTTCCGAAAGACGGAGCCCAGTTTGCTCCGCACAAGAGCCTATCTTGCACGGAGGGCGCAGCTTTCGGAAAAAACTTTCCATGTTTACATGGCTCTAGTGGACTCGAACCTGGTTCCTCAGATTACGAGTCTGGCGCTCTACCACTAGACCACACTGCCGCCTCAAATTTATCAGTAATAACATTTTAATTAATGCACATTCTGTTAACTTAGGAACTGTTAACTTAGGGAATAATATCTCTTTCGTGGAAATAAAAGTTATACTTGCAACGATACGTGTTCGAAGTTCAAAAGATTATTTTTAATTTAGGATTCGATGTATAGGCTCCACGTTGGAAATCCACGAATATAAGAGAAACAAGCTAATTAAAAGCCAGACGCGGTAAATGATGCGCGAAAGTTATTTTAAATAAAAAAAAAATAATAATAATTATGTATAAAAATTATGTATAATTATATAGAATTATATAGAATTATATAAAATTATATATCAAATATATCCATATATAATATATTTGTACATAATTCTATGTACAATTCTAATATTACTTATATAATTCTATATAATTCTATATAATTATATATCAAATATGTCCATACATTATGTTATATAATTTTATATAATTCTATATAATTCTATATAATTACATATACATAATTTTATATTAAAAAATTTTTGACGATTTGACCGGGATGATGTAAAAAAAAAGAATATTTGGAAAGGAGTACATACAAGAAAGTAACAGACGCATTGTGTAAATTGTCATAACTTTTATTGTTTAAAATCAAATAACAGACTCACGATGAATTCAATCATAAGTATCTTAAGAAAAGCCTATGAGAGCCAACACTGGATGTTCACGTGTATAAATAATTTCTTTTATTATAATTTATCAGTCTCCAAAAGCCCTTCCTGGCTGAGGTATTATTTTTCGCAATAATTTCTTTACAGTTTTTTCAGGGATTTGGGGAAGGAAAATCTTGTAGATGCTTGTTAGCATAAAAAATTATTTATACACGTGAACATCCAGTGTTGGCTCTCATAGGCTTTTCATAAGATACTTAATGATTTTATTGTTTAGTGAGTTTGGCGAGTTTGTTTTTTACAACGAATTGTTTCTGTTTTTTTTTTGTTTTTCTGATACGTGAATTGACGCATCCTTAGTCGTATATAATAATATATGGCGTATGAAAAAATTTGGGAAGCATGCTTCATGCACGGAAATGTAAAATTATAATTAGACAAAACTTCGTCCATTGTTAAATCAAATACATGCTTCTGATGAGCGTATTTGGCAAAACAAAACTCTACAAACGAGATCAGTTTAAAAAATGTGTATTGGTGTAAATTAACCGCCCTCGGGATTTCTCGTCGACCAACTTCGATACTGAAGACGAGTTACTTTGTTGGATAGCTTTTCGGCACTCCTCACATGCATCATAACGTCGAGGCACTTGCTTACATAAGTAGCCTGTAATTGTTGTAAAAAGATGTTAAGGAAGAACATGCATGGCAACAAAAGCAACCGACAAAGCCGTGATAGTACGTATTTATGAGTTTATCTATGACATGCAATAATAATAGCAAAACTGAGGCGATAATAGCACATTAACATGCATGTTAATAATAACATATAATAATTATATAACATGCTATAATACTATCAGGTTATTGTGGCTTCGCACCCTCACGTAGCCAGCATGAAGTCTGAGCGTGCCTACGAGTGCTATAAGCAACCATATATTATTGCGTGAGTGTCTGTAAGTATATGCAAGTGTGTATGAGGCATATATCAGCGTTCAGTGGTATTGTAGTTTATTGTGTAGATATGTGCAACTATGCTCGATAAAATACGAAAAATAACAAGCCGTAGGACACATAAACAGCTAGAAAGAATAATATTGTTAGTATATCGTTTACAGTATAAAGCAACTTACTTTAAAAACCGTGTTAATACCTCCTATTGAATATGATAATTTATGAAATTATGAATTGATTATGAATATGAGTGAAATAAAATCGCGCTTCTGTATATTGCATTAAAGAGGTACAACTGGCTACTGATCTCATCGACAAGTAAAGGGTCAAATATCTGATGAGTAGGAATATAGAGCAGCCAAACCTGTGACATAATAAATTATGTAATCAAGGACTCGAGGTAGGGAATAATCATGGTCTTGGAGCTCATCAATCTCCCAGTCTTCGTACTCGACTAATTCATCTAAGTTCAGTTGCAGTTTCCTCGCTATTTCAGAAATTTTCGACTCGGTCCGACCGTAAATTTTCATTAGATCGTCGACCGATACTAAAATTTCGGGAGGCTTTTTATCAGTACAATTGCCATAAATTGGCGGCTTGATTACGCTATAGACTGATAACAGTTTGTATGGTTGTAAAAACGTTGAACAGGAAGGATGGTCGTTGCTGCCTGCCGCTTGACGAATAGTGCCGAAAAATTTCTGTAACAAAAAATAATTGCATGAGAAACAATAAGGGGGGACGAGAGCGCAAGTATCAGTTTAACAAAGAATTAAAGAAGTAACAGTATAAAACAGAAATATTTAATTAAAACAAAATAAATAAATTTTTCTTGTAAAAAAACTTGGCGCTGCTTTTTTACTCCTGTTGCATTATTCCCTAAATTATGTTTATTGTTTCTTTATTCAATCAAAAATCTTAGTACTAATGTTTAAATTTTAATGTTTAAATTTCAAAGTCTAGCAGCGCCAAGGTTTTTTGTAAGAAAAATTTATGTATTTTGTTTTAATTAAATATTTTTATTTTATACTGTTACTTCTTTAATTCTTTGTAATTAAAATGATTCTTTGTAATATTAAAAATTTGTTAAAGAGAATTAAGAAGCTATTACCACTTGGGTTGGAATAGGAAGACCCTTGAATAGGAACACAAAGATACCACTTGGGTTTCATTTTTTTAAAGTAGTTGCACAACAATTAAATTATCTTTCAAAGCAATATACATATTCTCTTTGTAATTGGCGCAATTTAATTTAAAGATTTTATATCTTTTTTTGAAATACATGTCACTTGAGTTAAGTTAGGTAATATAATTTTGTGAAGGATAATATATACAATAAAATTATATATACAATATTTCGTTATAGTTGGGTACGTCCCTTCAAAAACGCCAATGATATTAGGTTGTAAACCCTACGGGGAAAAGCAATAAAAATTTATTACATATACAATATTTCTTTTTGACATGAAATTACATAATGCAACATTCGGTATGCGTACAATAACACGAAATTTTCACAATGTAAAACGTATAGCTATTATGTAACATTTCTTATTAAGTATTGAATAACAAGTCCAAAGTCTATTTTACTTTATTTTTAATTTACGTGAGCACTCACGACCAAAAAGATCATTAATAAATTTATTACTTATGTTACTTAATCAAGAAGAATGTCAATTATTGTCATACTATATTTTACGAAACTCAAAGGAAAAAACCAATACGCGAAAAAAACAGACAAAGCTTCGATGTAAGGCGATGATCAAGCTGAAAAATACGCGACGAATGAAACAATGCTAAGTCACTTCCAATATATGTAAACTGAACGAAATAATTGATCGCGCATTTAAATTCTAATTCCCGTTTTACTTTCAACGGCGAGATAGACAAGCCTCAAAAAATCATGAGCCAAAACTATATTATCGCCGCGTTCAGTGGAGGATAACTGGCCCAATAATTTAATCAGATCAAGATCCCTCCGCCGAGTAGCACGCCGGGTAGTATCCGACACAGAGAAGAATGATCTACGATAGTGGAGAGCGAGCTGTGCTCTGTTTCTATCGTGTTCCACGGAATCAATCCGCGAAGGAAAGTTAAGTGACCCGTTGAACACCAAAGGTCCCGCTGCAGGAAGAAACGAATCTCGGATCTTCTGGACTGCTCCCGATAGCGGTCATTTCGGCAGCGGGTTAACGACTCTCACCTCTTTCCAAATATTTGCATAATGCAAGTATTATGCAACTCTCGAATGTTTTCACGATTTAATTGGTATTTATTATAATTTCTTACAAAATCAAGATTCGCACGCGAAAATATATTCTTCCATTATTAAGAAATACATTTTTTATTACAAAAAACATGGATAGAACAATTCCTATCGAAGAGTTACAAATATGGTTACAAACAGTTATATTTAGAAATATAATACATACGTTTTATTGTAGTTTATTACATGTGCGAGTACGAAAGTTCTCGGGTACCGACTGTTCGAGATGAATCGAACCGATAACAGTGAGATTTCAATTAATTTCATAGTTAAATATTTAATGGCATAAAACTCATGTTGTTTTTCATTTTTCTGTGATATTTAATCAATTGTAGTCAAGTAATTAAGTATAGAATTATCTAAATATTGAATGTAATATTAGATAATTAGATTTGTTAAAATCTTACTGATATTGGGGTACCCAATCGATTCGTCTCGAATTTATTAAGTGCCCGCACATTTTTAATTATGTTCACAACGTCATGGTTTGAGCACAAATCTCTTTTTTCATAAAATTTTCAAGTGAATACAAGTTATAAAAATTTCTTACGTAATATATCAAACATTGCATATGTATTTTATATTTTATTATATTAAATAACATGAAGATATATTGAATAACCTGAAAGATTAAAAAATTAATTAAAGTTCTGGAATGGCGGAATGTCGAGTGTCTGAAAAAGTTTCTTAAAAGAAATTAAAGATTATATAAAAAAATATATCCATTTGTAACCATTTTTTTCTTAAAGGAGTCATATATGAACCGACCAAACTTAAGTTTTTAATTTCTTTAGTATAATTCTTTAGTATAATGCAGCGCGGTGATCGCGCATACCATACAAGACGATAAACCGTCGTCATCAAGATACTTAAAAATTATAAAACATTCTCTGGTGTTTGTTCCCTAAATATGATTCGTTTTGCTTACAAAATTTTCCATAAAGGCCTGTTGTTTCGTATTCGGATTTTTAAATTTTGATAGGAGATACATATCTTTTATTTGAAATAACCCAGACAGCACACATGTCCAAAAGCGGGACATAAGGCGTCTAAAAGACATCTTTTAGATGTCTTACGAAAAGATGGCTAAAATACGTCTTATTATGTCACGATTTTGGACATTGTGCTGTCTGGGAAGTGTGAAAGTGAAAAAAAAAATAAATATTAAACTGATTCTCAACCATATTACAATCGAGAATATTTATATCTTACATGTATCGATAAATATTAACTTATTTTATATTTTTATATTATATGTTAAATATCTAATAGCCCTCTCTCACTCTCTCACTTTTTTTCTTTCCGACACTACAAACTGCAATGTATACGTAGTACATGTAGATGTAGCACGGACGCACACCAAAATAATGTTTTATTTTATCGGCAGTGTCGGAAAATGAACGTGGCTACGTAGTACCAATTTCGAAAATGGATATACTGGCGATAGCGTACAGGTATAGGGGCTTTCAGTGGTCCCAACAAGGCCGGGATGGCCTCTATTGGCCTCTCTCTGGCTTCTCTCTGATACAATAGAAGTAGTATCATTGAACCAAAGAGAAGCCTGAGAGTGAACGTGCTCCCGTTCTTTAGATGGAACTCGTCCAGTGACACCTCCATGGACATCTCATTGAACTACGTACGGATATTTCCGGTGGGTAACATGCTATGTTCGTGATAATCACGATTCTGTTACATACACGATTGTTTGGTTCTACTCCGTGCTGCATCCACAAAGTATAATTGCGTAACAACACATTATAAAAGTAGTAAAAGTTGGAATAATTTGAACATAAAAAAGACATTGATAATATAAGAAAAGTATATATTTTTATTTTAATATTGTTAATTTTTTTATAGTATATAAAACATATATGTATATAATATAAAAAAACGAAACTTAAACATATGTATGCATGACGAAAAGATGCACAATGCACAACCAGTTATAATTGTTTAGACTATATATATCTTTTTGACCGAATATATAATTACGATAGAAACCTTGATTGAAGTTTAGAATTTTCCTATACAAACTATATATTTTTAATTTAAAAAAATCAATTAAAAAATTAATTTAGTAAAAACAAATCAATCTGTAGAAGCTCTTCACTATCACCCTCCAATTTTAAAATCAGCGGTCCTTTCTTCAAATGCATGTTTTTTTTCATTTCTTTTTTCTCATCGTACAATTTTTTATATATAACATACAATTTAAAAAATATAATATTACGTTAAAAAATATACGTACATACAATTTAAAATATAAAAAAGTCATAAAATATATTACAATTAAATTGCTTACACATTTCAGAGATCTAATAACGATAAATTGTGGCCAAAGCATTAAATATATGAATATATGTATAAATGTGATAAAATTTCGCATTTCTTATCTTTTTTAATGTAGGCTGTTTTATTTTTTACCGAAAATAATTATAATATATATAGAGACCTTGATTAAATTTGGAATTTTTCTCTACAAAATATTGATTCGTAAATGATACACTCTTAACTATTTGCAACAGATAAAATAATTAGATACCATAGGTAATATGATTTGATTTCTCAGAAAAGATTATGATTTATGTAACGGTAGCGAGATTTATTTATAAATTTTAACTTAATATTTGATAAAGAACGAATAAATAAGGAGTTTATTGTAATTATTGTATAATAAAAATTTATCACATATAGTATTTAGAATATATCTTAATGTTTTGTCCTAATATTTTATCAATACTTTTGTAATACATCATTGTGTAAAATTGTAATACAGATAAATACAGACTCTAAATACAGATAAATACTATCAATTTTTAGTTATCAATTGGCATGTAACAATTTGTCTTGCGGTCTACTACAGTAATTCATTTACTGCAAGAAGAGTTTTATTTTAGTCATCTCTAAAGAAATGGAAATTTTGTCATTTGTTATTGAGCATTTATTTTAGATTACTAACTTTAGACTATTTTTATCTGTACTTGCCCTACGTCTAATTAAGTACAATTAAAATATATTAATGCAAATTGTATACAAATATATTTATACAATATATTTATTGTATCTTAATATATTTATATTAATTGTTCACAAATTTTATATAAATTGTATATAATTGTATATAAATATATTTATGTTAATATGCAATAATAAAATTATCAAAGAGATAACAATATTTTCTCTCAAAAGTAAAAGATTGTACCAATTGTATCAATTATCAGTTTATGTAAAAAAAATGTCTTATCGGTATAATAGTCGATTTGTATACTTAAAATTAATTTATATAAATTTATGTACAATTTATATCGCGAAGTATGTATGGTAAGTACAATAAAATAGCGTAACCAGCTAAAATTTAAAAAATAAATAAAACAGATTTAACGAAATGTTTGCTACAAATTTTATCAGCAAAATAAGTGCAACATAATTGCCAGCAAGAAACGAGAATCTGCGATTTCGTAATTATTTAAATAAAATATTTCATTTAAATTGTTACAAAATGACGGATTCTAATCAGTTTCTGCTAGAAATCTATTCTGAGATTTCTTCGATAGATTCTGTTATGTGATAAAATATGACCTTAATACAGATGCAGTTGTCAATCGCCCAATTAAGCAGCTACAATTTTGTTCGAGCAAAACATTGTGGCAAAATGGCATAATATTTTCCTCGAATCTACTGGCAAACTACTTTTCTTACTGCAGGATACATACCTAAAGTAAATGTCAAAATAAAAAGATATGCAAATATGATAAATTTGTGCAATCATTTCGATTATGTTTAGTCTTGCATAACGAGATTGTCAGCATTGGTGAGCCCATTTTCTTTTATTAATTTACAAATTATATAAATATTATATGTAAGTATATACATATAATACATTGCGACCGCACACAAATGAAGCTTATTATTATAAATTAATAAAAAAAATTATTGTAAACTATTATAAATCGCCGGACGTTAATTGTGATATTACGAGATTATAAGACGTACCTTAGAGTCATTTTATCACATCAAATGTTGAATATTACTCTTAAACTTGCATATAACTGTTCAAGTTCAAAAGTTTATCTTCTACTCCAACCAAATATTAAAAATTCTCGATTCTTCACAATCGGGCGAACAGAAGTAACATTCAAAAGACAAGATTTCGCTTTCTTCTGTGTCCAATATCGTCGTATCGGCAATACAGAGCGGGTTAAGCCTCATGAACTTCGTTATATAAGAGTCTAAGCAAGGTTTCTTGCAATAAAGGCAATAATTCGTTTCAATCTCAAGAGACTCGAAGTGCTTGAACAACTCAGGTGGTATGTCGTCTCTTTCGCGGTATGTTGATCTACAGAAACGTCAGAACCATTATTTCGGCTCGAATCGTGTATCTTATTTCGAGCGGCGACATGCGTGTGCCATGCCCACGACGTGGGTAGAAAGAAGAAAGGATGTGAAGCCAACAAACCTGTTCTTCAAGACCACTTTAGCTGCCAAGATACGAAGCGTCAACTCCTTGAAAATAAGAGTAGCATCAAGTATAAGAAAGTCATTCGTCGAAACGTCCAAAGTTTCCAGTTGCATGTTTATCATATTTCCCGGTAAATAGAACAATTTGTTATTCGATGATCTCAAAATTCGCAAGTTTCGTAGATTTCCGATGCTCTGCGGCAAAAATCTCAGCGAGTTGTGGCAAACTATCAGCTCTGTCAAAGCACTTAACTTCCCGATGTACGCCGGTAGTTCAGTCAGCTGTAATCAATGACAAATTGTGATTACCAATGACAATGGTCAATTAAATTTATTTCTCCGACAACAAAATCCGCGATCCATTTATTCCCGTGTGTAAAGATATAATACAACTTACTGAATTCTTGCTCAGGTCCAGGAAACGTAGATTATTCTGAATTACAGTTTGTTGCAGCCAGTGCCATTCAAATTCGTCGGACGCTCCAAAACCATTGTTCGACAGAACGAGCTTCTCAAGGTAAGGTAAGGCGCCCAAATCCCGCGGCAGAAATCTCAGCGAGTTGTGGCAAACTATCAGCTCTGTCAAAGCACTTAACTTCC